>BSAI01000072.1:1981677-2100682 GCA_036245035.1 Adrianichthys oophorus | reverse complement strand
GCCCTGGAGAAATGGCATTGATGACGGGGTCGGCCCAAGGCATGCTGGGTTATTTCATTACTGCGCCTGAGACAAGACAGGCAAGAAAGACTGCGGGGGGGGGGGCTAATGTGGCACGGAAAATAGTCTGTTATGAAGCAATATTAGCCTCTGAGCCAAACAAACATACACAAACACACAAGCACACTGGTGGGGTTTGTTTCAGTGCGATTCCCAGGCACAGCGTGAATCCCAGCATGCACAGGGGGACGCTACAGCACCGTGATAAATTACTTTAATATCAGGATTGACTCGCACACAGAGTCAGCCTTTCCATCTAAATATCTTCTGAAATTGTCCACCGTAAATACTGGATTGGTGACATTGTACTGCGACCGGTGGGGGTGGGGGTTGGAAACGAGGGGCTGCAAGAAAGAGGCTTATTTCATTTTATTTCATTTGCACTTTCTGCTGGACTTGTCTCTTGAAAGGTGGAGGAAATGAACAAAATCAAAACCGGATTTTTGGGGTCAAAATGGAAACTTTTACCAAGTTTTGGCAAACATTGACCTCAATGGTCTTTCTTGCAAGATAATCAAGTGTAAATAAATATGTGTACAAACAAACAAGTAAACAAGAATGAATGTCAAATCCATTCCCATTTGAGTTTGATAAAGTTCATTCCGCTGTTGTTTTTCCACATCAGAATAATCCAAAGGAACATTATTAGAACATTCTAGCACACTGTATGATCACATGACTTTGTAAATTCAAAGTGTTTCCACACGTTGGACTGGAATGATGGTTGATCCCTTTTACTGCATCACATGTGTGATGTCTGCTGGGATGAACCTTATTGTAAAATAAACCGACCATGTCTCAATCCAAATGGTACTTTCCAATATTGCTATAATTGATTTATTTCATTCAGAAACCATTTCATAATGGTATAGATTTAATTAATAACTTGAATCAGACAGATCCATCTAGTTGGATCGTGGGAATTGAAATCTATTCATCAATTGAGTCCATTAATCGTTGCACCCTGTATCTAAACGTGTGATGAAGAGCAGGAATCTCCTGAAGGAGTGGAACTTTTTCATCCCTGAACAGCTGAACATTTCATGTGCTGAAGACACGGAATGATCTCAGGAGAGCTGCCTTTTCTTCAGTGTTTTCACTTTGAAAAGTACCCAAAGGTCAGAACACTACATTTACTCAAATATAAACAAAAAGCATCCTGTTGATCTGAGTGATATGAAATGTCACAGTTGGTCGCTGAGTGAAGACGCGTCTTTACTTTCTTCTGAAGAACAATAAAGTTCAAGATAGAAACTATTTGCAGAATATCTTCTTCTAAACCCCAAAATTCTGGAAAAGCCTCAATTTGTTCAGCAGCTCCAGCATGTGGAGTGATGTTGAAGAAATTCAGGTCTGACATGAGCATCTTTAAAGTCCCTCAGATGGAGATTTATTGCTGATTCATCATACACTGTGGTATCTTAACAAAGGTTCTGGACTGTAAGAGAGGACTGAAAGGATTCAGGGTTCAGATGAGTAACGGTGAGATGGATCAGACAGCAGAGCTCTGAGAGGATGTGGAGTGTTTGAGAGGATGACGGGCAGGTGGACAGCTGCATGTGGAGAGTGGAGTAGCGCTCTCCAAACTCTGTCTGCCTCCTCATGGCTGAAGGGCTTTCCTCTCTACGTTGGCGTCCTGATGTTGAGCTAGAAATTGTCCAGATGGAGGAGTGAGGAGGAGGAGAGAGGAGCTGATGATGGTCCGGGACAGAACCAGATCCCACTCTCACCACACTAAAAGCCACAGGTTCTGCAGGAGCTCCTGCAGGCGCATGTTCAGGCATTTAATGAGTGTTGATGTGAGAATTCACAGACAACGACTTCATGCTGGCAGGTCACAGCTACACTGAACTGCTTACTTTAGGATTTCCAGCCATGTTCAGCCTCTTGAGTGTAGTGGGATGACCATCATGATGCTGACCTCTCTCTACATCCCGATCCTCAGCTTCAAAAGATTCCAGACTTTCTGCATTCCCATTATCTCGATCAATTGTCTGTGGTTTTCTGGCAGCCGCTCATTATCTTTGGAGTCTAAGGGAAAATGTAAGGATTACGTTATCAAAATGAAGACACAACTGTAGCTTTTACTCACATTAACTTCTGTTTATCCACACAAAACTGTTGAAAACTCAGAGATTTGACATATACTTCTGATTTATGACTCAATGAATCACAGGACAAGGTGAAGCGGTAACATCTCTTATGTTTGAAACAAACTTGTTGACAAATGAAGTGGGCACACAGTTAACCAAAAGCACATTTATCCTAATAAAACAGTTTCATTTGCTTCCTATTTTTATGTGCATCCCTTGCGTCCATTTTTCTTCCAGGAAAAAAACAGCCAAACTGAACACTGGTCATAAATCTAATTTCTTCCTTGCAATTTCAACAACTGACCACTCAATGGAGCTGAATAGAGCATGGCATCAGAAAGCACTAAGAAATGCAGAAAACAACATTTTGATTAGTTTCATTTGTAACAGCAGATTGTGCACAAAAGGACAGGAATAGGTGCTGATGTCCAACACCTTTGGTTCTTGAAGCACAGACTTTTGCTCAGCAGTTCTGACCGTTTTGCTCTTTTAATGAGGAGAACATCAGACAGTCTCCATCCAACATGCCAAAAACGAAACCAGGCGAAATGATCAGAGTTCAGTTTTTCCTGAAGCTCCTGCATTTAGGGCAGGATTCCCTCAGCCCCATCCCCTCTGCAGGCTGGAGCCCTCATATTGGGTAAAATCGTGACTTAAGCTCAAGTCCAGGTGACTTGTAGGCCAGCAGCTTATGCTGCTGTTTCTGTGGCTTAAGGTGGCTTTGATGCAGCAGCACAGGACCTCAGCGTAAAGCCTCTTCATCAACAGGGATCAGCTTGTCTTCATTTCTTCAGGTACAAAGCGTTCAACTTTTTGTACGAAAAAGTCTTAAAACATTTACCAATAAACCCTGTTTAATGAAACAAACCAACAAGTTCTAAAAACGTAAAGATGTAGGGTCTATTACAGGTCAGAATCTGTTAAAAATTTAACCATATTCAGAACTCATACTTGCTTCATGCAACCTAAAGTTCCACTTCAATTATCTTCTGATCTGTTGTGTTCACAGTTGTTTTCTAGAACAAAGTTTCATTAGAAATTCACCTTAGAACTGTTGGTGCAGAGTAAGCCCTTTCTACTTCCTGTCACCCATCTGTTTAAACTCGCTCCTGCTGGCTTACAGCCCCTCACACCTTTTTTGGTCGTAGGACAAAATGGCGAGCAATATTGCAGCTTTCAGCCAACCAGTTCTGATCCAGATTCCAGCTCGGACGAGGAGAACAAAGACGTACATGGATCTGTTTGTCTGCAAGTGGATTCATCAGAATGTGGTGGGGCAGGGAGCTTGTGGACCACTGTTGTAGATGCTATGTCACACCTCCAAGCTTTTTTCAATGGCAATTTCTGTCTGCTCCTGGTTTACCACAATCTAAAGAAAGAAAAACTCAGAAACACAATTTGAATTATCTTTATACGTGTCCGTCTTTATCAGAAAAATGTTAGGAACCTGCTAAAAACAAAGAAAACACTGCAGTGACTCCCTAAAGTCAGTTTAGTGAAGTTAGTGAAACTTAAAATGTAAGTTTTTTACATTTCCCAGGATCTAATTCTATACTGGACTCAGTAAACTGGCAGACGTTACAGAGTTCAGGAGGAAGCTAAAGATGATCTACAGTATTCTGAGTGGAATCCAGTACAGTGAAGCTCAGCTGAGAATAAACTCTTGACCTGCTTGGTAATGTCAGTGACACCCAACAAAATATCAGTGATTTCAGTGAATAGTTGCAGCTCATTTATCCGAGCGTTGCAGCATGTAAAGGTCAATTCATAATTCACAGATTAGTATGCAGAGCTCATTTTGTGGCATTTTTCCTCTCCAGATTTACCTTTCCTGGAAATGAAGCTTTATTTCCCGGCATTAAACCTTCCTTTTGCTTTAGTTTCATCTGGGATGTGGTTTCTGTGAAGCAGCAGAAGATGAAGTGGATGTTTGAATCCGCCCGAACTCATCCCTCCGTCTTTCCTTCAACCTTTATATCATTTTCAAACGAAATCAAAAATTGGCGCCCCCGAAAACCGCAGAACAGACGACTTTGAGAGCAGAACAACAAGATGAGGATGAAGCATCAAACGCCTCCGTTCCATCAGAATTTACAGATGCTGCTCCTAACAGAAATGTTAGGAGATGTTTCTCAACAATAGATGCGTGTTTCTCAGTGGGGTAACAGGCATCAATCACAGCTGGAAGTTTAGGCTCTAAGTTTAGACCGGCTCGGCTCAGCACGCCGCCTGTAAACTACAGTATTTGTATTCATGTCTGTCTGGCAGCCGGAGCGGTTCTGGGCTTTCAGGGGCTTAGAAAATCCCACAGAGGCTTTCTTAAAATCAGTTTTTGATGTCAGCTATAATTTTATCCTGTTTTTGCTCATCTGTCAGCGGGAATTCCAAAAAAGTTTAGGGATGCAAAGTTTTCAAACAGCTGACCGCACAGAAAAGCAAAGAGCAGCACACCTCAGGTTGGTGCTGCTACCTTATCACTTATTTATTTAGGCTTGGCTGCTGTGCTGCTTTTGTCTCTGCTTGACACCTGCTGCCATTCCTTCTTACAGGGTAGTGGGGATTAGCAGCACTGAGTTGTTAGCCGTTCGAGTGGCGGGAAGAGTCTACTGCACACTGAAGGTCAGAACTGGCAGGAATCGCCCTCACTCGGCCAGGACTCAAACATCTGTGACTCCTCTTGACCTCCGGGGGGTTTGATAAAATACACAGACCTGCCAGCAGCTGCAGGGCACCCCATCATCCAACACCCCCACCCCTCTTATTTGTCCTAAAAAAAAAAAAAAAAAAACTGGATCTCTGGATCTGGATCTATGAATGTCTGGATACAGATCAGATTAATTTATTCAAAATAAGACATTTGCTGAAAACAATACTTTAACAATAACAACGAACATTTATGTTTTACAGAACATGAAAAGTCGTGCATCAAGTAACATAAAGTGAAGATTGATTGACCAACTTTTAGGTCTTTTTTTTTTTTATAAGTTTTAAATACACTTACAATTACACAGTTAAGGAACAATTTTCCATGGATGGATTTAACTTAAAACTGTTGAATTTTGACAGAAAAAAGGGTGATGTGTGGAGGCAGAAGAACAACAAAAGCATCGAGAGAAAACCATCAGATGTTGATGCTTTTACTGCGAGACTTCGTTTGTTTGACACAGAAAGACTGACAGCAGAAAAATTCAGCTGAGCATTCAGAAAAACTAGAACACTCAGTTGTGAGTAGTCCTGAAGCGTCCCATGATGCTTTGAGGCACCAATGGCATTCATGGATGGATTTTTATTGATTGATTCATTGAATTTATTGTTGGAGTAAAAGAAACTCAGCTGTTTGTGATGTCATAACAGTCTCTCAGCAACGAACGCTCTGTTGGAGTTGAAGTGTTTGGGATTTTTACGCAGAAGAGTGGTGGGAGTCAGCAGCAGAGTTTCATGTCTGCGTGTTGCAGATCCTGCAGGAGCTTCTCCAACCTCAAGAGGGAGGGAAACTGCAGGTCAGCATCATTTTAAAGCGCCGTCCTGAGAGAACAGAAGACGAGTTAGTGAAATGTTTGTGTCAGCAGAGGAGTCTGAGGTCTGAACTTTCTCAGGATCACAGTGGATTACGCTGCACAATCAAGGATCCTTTTGGGGGTGGGAACATGTTAGTGGGGTGTGAGCTGAACTGTTAAGAGGACGTTGAAGGCCAAAATTTGCAGATTTTGCCTAAACGCATGTTCAATAATCGAGGTCTTGGAAACGGATTGACTATCAAAGTGTAATAAAATGAAGGCTCACTATCCTTACATTAGCATTTTTCCTCCAACTGCAGTTTCTGGTGCAGCAGCAGGAACAGATTTTTTTTTTTTTTTTTTTTTTCTGCAGCTTTTGGCAGAGAAACTGTGTAATCTCCTCTTTTTGCTTCCCTGTTCATGAATTTGAAAATGACGGCCTTGGTTTTTCAGAAAATTGCATTTCTTCCCAGAAAAAAGACTAGACCAATCAGACGGATAAATCCAGAAGCTGAAAGGACAGTGGATCACCTCTAAGGATGGGGGGGAAAGCACCATTCAGAGCTGGTCAATCGGGTCAAAAATAGATCTGCTTTTTAAATTTGGCTTTTTCCTTCTAAACCCAGAAACAGGCGGTCACTCCAGTCCAGTAAATGTTTCTACAGGCCGGAGGCTATTTCTGAGCCCCCACAGGAGCAGCACTTTGATTTCAACAGTGGTTTTGCCCTGATGTGATAAATGTTGTGGGTTTTTACATTTTTAATGGATGAAAGTGTATTTCTGCAGATAGCTGCAGGGAACAAAGGCTGTCCACAGGAAGCAGGTAAAGAAAAATGCTTCTTCCTGCCAGACTGCAGGGTGTCTTTGGTTCTGCTCACAAAGTCAAATCAGATTTAGCTGCTGCTCCGCTGGTTTCAGGACATTTAATCAAGAGTCGGAGCAAAACTCCTTCCTCCAAATTAAACAATCTTGAACAATGTGCAGCATCAGGGCCGTGCAGCCTGCTCATCGGACAACCTTCAGGTCTGAGCTGCATGCTGAGCCCCTCTACCTCCATAACCTTCTCTTGATTGGAAAACCGCTGACATTTTGATTGAATGGGCTGTTTAATGCTGTGGAAAAAGTTTACAGTTAAAAACTTGAGGTTTAATTGCAGCATCTCTTTTCATTGGATGCATTTGATGTTTCCATTGGGTTTTGTTGATAAATACCTGGCTTTTAGACTTGGTGAATGTAGACATCTACATCTATTTTTTCCCCATTGTAAGAAAGTGGCCTTGTGAATAATTTGTTTCAGTTCAAACATGTCTTTGTTTATTTAAATATTTAGCTGTTATCTTAACTTGTAGCTCTTTATCTAGATGTGTTTGTTTATTAGACATATACTTGTTATTCAACCATGTAGTTGTAGAATAAATGAAGCTCACTTTTCTTTAATAGTTCTAGTGCATCACCTGTCCATCCACGGTTGAGGATCTCTCCTTCATGTGGGCAACCCTGAGGTTTCTTTGGTTTTCCCCCAAAAAAGAGAGAGTTTTTTTTTTAAAGTTTTTCCTCACCGAGAAGGAGGGTGTAAGGGCAGAGATGTTTGTTCAGCTTAGTCTGTTTCACAACCAGCTATTGTTTACTTTTACATGTTCGACTTTTTGTTCTTGCAAATTCCGATGTCAGTCCAATGAGACGGCTATAGCTGTGATATTGGGCTATATAAATAACATTGAATTGAATTAAATTGGTTAGTTGACATCTGCATGTCCTTCATCCTGTTGCAGTTTGTTTGGCTCTTAATGTTTGCACATTTAAATTGTATATACACTGCTTCAATCACATTTGAGGTGAAGAACTGAGAGGAAAAAGGATTTCAGTTTTTATTTTAAAAGCCTATTAGATTTTTTTTTCCAGAAGGCCCATGGGTTGTTGAGTCATCATCAGTGCAAGTATTGGACAATGAATCAAGGTTGACCCAATGACTGTAGGTTCTTAAGTCTTATAGCAGCATCACACTAGCAAATCATTACTTTACCACCACCCGTGCCTGACACTAAGATTTACACTGCACTGGACGTTGGTGTACCTGTGGTGTTAGCAGCAGATCTTTCATCCATCTATAAGTTTGTTCTAAGCCAGTAGTCCAGAAAAAAAGTTTCAATTCAACTGCAAATGCAACTTATCTGAACGGTTCTTTTAGGGTGAGTTTATGATGAGGATCAAACAACCCAAACTGGTCTACTTTGCTCTTTAGGACATCGGGTTTAAACTGCTTTCTTTGAGACCTTCTTGAAATACAACTGATATTTTTGGCTCGTTTCTAAAACCGCAGTAAAACCTGCCGCCATAGTGGATTGAATGGTCAGTGCTGACACAAAATGACTCTCTCCAGCAGCTGACATGTTCACAGTGACTGGTGTCAAATCCCCTCTTGGTCCAAAATCATTGACAGTGGAGACAAAGTCGCTTACGGCTGGAAAAAGAGCCTCACGGGTTGGCAGTTGTGCCTGAGACCAGAAGATTGTTTCCCTTTGCATTTACAGATAGATAGATAGATAGATAGATAGATAGATAGATAGATAGTGATACTGAAATACTTATTCTTTTACAAGTCCTGAGTTAGGGTGAGTCGGATGACATGGTCAGAAGAAGCATTTACCTGTCAGAATTGCCTCCTTAGTAAATAAAAACAGCAGTAGGGTTCATAGCTTTGGTGACTTGGGTCAAAGGTTCAAGTCCACACCTGTCATCAGAAGAGAGAGATCCACCTGTCCACAAAGCCAAGTCTCCTGAACTTCATCTAAGTGGATTCAGTGCTGCTGCAGCAAAAGAAAAAGACCTGCTAAAAATAAATTCAAAGGGTTTTATCTTTACTTCCTTTACTTCAAACCCTCCAAGACTGCGGCACTGTACTTTCACCAAGTCATTATACCAGAGAGCTACCCCCCCATGCACACAGAGCTGGGAGAGTCCTTTGAGGTCCTGTGTGGCTGCTCTTTTGATTGGACATGGGGAATGGATATGTGTGTGCATGTGTGTCCCAGTCCTTCTGGATTGCCGCCAGTCAATTCCCGTGCTGTGCCGGCTAACAATTGCAGAGCTAATTAGCTTCTTGAGGACGTGGCACGATAAGAGAGACATGCTGACGACAGGATAGCATGCAGCGAAGGAGACGCAGGCAGGAGGAGAGGGCAATGAAGAGTGGCGGAGCAACAGTGAAACCAGATTACAGCCAGGGAAGCGTAAAGAGCTGCAGACTCTGCAGATAATGAGCCATGGCGCTACGTTTAAGGCCCTTAATAGACGCTGTAAAATCCTGCAACATGAGCACCTCTTTCCCAACTCTTGGCGCTCGGTTGTTTGGTTGGAGAACTCGCCTTCAAATCCAGCTCACAAAAACATGCCTGAGGTTGGAAAGTTTTGGCAAAAGACTCATTTGAGTCTGGATTGGAGAAGATTGAAATAATTTCTGCTGGACATCAAATGAAGGTGAAAGCAGAGCTTCAAGTAATCCCAAGAATGTTTATTTGTGAAATGGTTGTCTTAAACTAAAATTCTGAAGTGAAAACTGGAGAAAAATCAGATTACACTGAAAGCAAATGCATGGAAAAGTTAGTGTCAAATATGCTTCTGGACTCTTGTCAAAAAATTTGTTCATGAACTTGACACTCCTGAAATATGTGGGAGGAGCTTCTGTCAGAAGTTTTTAGCCTCATTGTCACATGGAAGCATTGACTGTATATCTTATATCACAGGGGTGATGTTATGAGATCAGGTTTATTCATTCTTATGCTGTGTTCACGCCTGAAAATTAAAAAAAGCATTTGACATTTGAGCGTTCACAGTGTCCTAAAACTGCAGTTTTTAACTCTTACTAAAATACTAAATGGAAAAGTAGAGATGAAACCAGCCTAAGCGTATTCCTTTTTTTAAGAGAGTGAACTAAAGGGCCTTTATCACGTCATTCTGAAGCCTTTCAGGGTAAACTATATCCATAACGTTGTTTTTTGTGAGGAATTAACAATATAATACACATAAAAGCTCAACAAAAGTAGATTTTGCATGATATAGGCACATATAAGTTGTTTTTGTTTGGAAACAGGACCCCTACTACTTATTTGGTAAACTGACTTGTTTCTTCTCAGTCCTGAAGTCTTTTGATGATAGCTTCTCTAATCTATAAAATATTCAACTATAAATCATTTACGTCATGTTTGCATAGTGTAACACATTTTGCACACTTCTCTGATTCCCAGCTGACAACAACATCTTATTTTCTTCACACAGTAAAGTTTATTTTTTTTTCTTGCTGACGGCTTTCAGGCGGAGTTCATCAGCACAGAATGCAAACTTATTCCCCAACTGCATCTGTGTGCGCACATGAGAGAGGAAAGTAAGCTGTTTGCTAGACAGCGGGTTTCCAAACCCCCCCGGTCTGAAAATAATTTCTACCTTTTCCGAGGAGTCCCTTTTTTCCTCACTTGCTTGCCAATCCCTCTGTCAGCTGCTGCGGTCCTGCTGAGGGAAAAGTGGGAGACGTTGGCATTGATCTTTTGTGTAATGAACACCTCCTCACAACAAGGTGGTAGATATCATCTCACAAACACTTGTGCAAGCCCCCCCCCCCTCCATGCAGACACCGGTAACAGGTTGAAAAAGGGATTGTCAAGGAAGAAGAGGAAGTTTTCAAAGATGTCTGTTGTGATAAAAAGGGAGGAAGAAAAGGAAAAATGAAATGCAACAAAAGAAAAGGGAAAATTTGAAGCCGAAGGGTGCAAATATTGGATTATTTTATCATGAACGGCAATGATTTTTTTCTGTTTGCTTTGAAGTGATACTCCCTGTAAATCAGTGAATCGTGTTTTTTGCTTGAATGTGAGAGCTGGATAATGCTGGTGATTGCGCTTACTTATATTTTTGGAACCACAAACCCAGGTCAGCTCAGACCATTCAGTCTTCCTTGTTTTGTTATTCATTGATTTAATGATCTACAATCAGGTGACCATGTAGCGTGAAGATGGACAGAGCTGGAGGTGACGTCACCCATAGAAAATGCTTTATCTCCAGCTCCGGCGAAATTAAGGTTATTGAGTCGCCATTTTTCCCTGATACGGCTGCCGCCATTTGAAATTAGTGGATGAAAAACAGATGATTACTCTGAACATGTAGAAGAAGGTATCAGAACAAGAATGTTAATTCTGACTGAGAATGGCTGAGTAACAGCTCAGATGGCTCAACCCAGTTTTCATAAACAGCCAATGATTTACCCACTTCAGTTATGGAGGCAGAGATGGGTCAACAGCCAACGGTTTACCCATCACGGCAGTCTAAACGTGACTTGGTGCTTCATGATGATGTTTCATATTTCTCTTCGTTTGCAGTAAAAACGTCCGTTTCAGAGGAGCCTTTGATCCATAAACGTGTTTGGTTCCATCTGCAGTTTTTTTTGTAAAAATGAAAAAATCCTGAGCACCATAACAGCATTAGATTTGTTGGCTCTTTTCTTGTCCCGTTTATACATTTGAGGTAATTAAAAAGGAAAGAGTCACCAAAACTTTTTTTGTGATGGTGATCAAAGATAAATCAGAAGAACTTTGCTGGAACATCTGGCTGAATGTCTGTTAAACTGTTGAGTGAGCTGATGAACATGATTGTCTCTGTGCTGTTGGGATGGAGTTCCAGGCCTGGACCGTGTTGGTGGTTAGGCCTGGCCTGTGGTCTTCCAGTCGCCTGAAAGCGCCCGCAGCAGCAAAGGCTTTCTGGAAGCGAGCAGTATAATGAGTGGTCTGCGCCGTGTCTCTACCTGCTGAGGCGTTTGTACTTTCTGCTGCTTTGACAGACTCAGCATGCAGGTTTCTCACAGCCTTCAGCAGCCATCTGAATGCAGAGCACTGCTTTAAAGCAAAGCCAGCTCGCTCCACGCTTTCACCTCCATCTGTCTTCCTCTGTTGCACGCTGGCTTCTCTATCTCCCCTCTCCTTTTGTTTGCTCCTGTTTGTGCCCGTTGTCATCTCTGTCTTTGTTTTTCCGTCCCTCCTCTTAATCACGTTCTCTGCATCCAGCCTTCTCCAGCTGTTGTTTTATCACACTGCAGTTAAGATTCTGTGCAGAGAAGGTAAAAGCAAAGCCCGCGCACACACAGTGTCATAAGCGAACATGCATTACACGACGTTCCCTCTTATACATGAAGAGGAGCGCCTCATTTCCTATCTGTGTTTCTCTCCCAGCCTATGATTAGCCAGGATTGCTGCCCTTTTCCAAGATAACAGAAGGTCTGGATTAGAAGTCATGCTGGATGCCACAGGCGCCTTTTCTCCTCAATCCTGCTTTTTTTTAACTAAAGCCGGTCTGTCCTTCACAGTTTGAGCTGTAGCAGAATCACAAATGAGTTTATTGTAAAAGAGAACAAATGAAAGAAGTCAAAAAATGTTTTCAGGCATTCAGAAAAAAACAACCAAAGGTTAAGTTACAGCAAGTTAAAGAGAAGAAATATGAATCCAGGAGAACAGGGACATGTATACAAGGAGCAACTTTATCATCAGGATGAAGATTTTATTGAATTTATGCCACGTTTTTAAGTTTAAGTGTGGCACAAACTGGTCTACAGACCTGGGGAACTTTCTGGCTCTGTTATGAAAACAGTTTTGTTCTGGTTCTGATTCTGCTGGGATCCATTGTGTTGTTTAGGCAGCAGGAGGATTCAGCGGTTGGAGGTCGTGGAGACGTGTTGTGACGGACAGCTGGAGGAAACTGACTGCATGAATAAGACGAGTCGAGAAAAGCTAAGGATGACTTCCTGCTTATCTCATAACCTGTTTGTGGGGCTGAGATGGAAAGTGAGATGTGAGGAGATGAGAGAGAGGTCAGACGGTGGGAACGTTGTCTGAGGCTGCCGGACATCGACGAGAGCTGTAAACAACAGCAACAAATATCTTAGCTGGAAACGAGCAAAGTCAGGGAAGAGATGGATGGAGGAGACGTGAAGGAGAACAGGGAGGAAGGAGGCATGACTGTTCGGTTATTGATCATAATCAGAAAACATGACAGTTCTGCTGAGGACAGATGTTCCCTCATTTACTCCAAAGCACAGCCCGGCTGGCTCGGCCTCCAGCTGTGACTCTGCTCTCAATTCCAAAAATAATGGAGGGAGGCGGGGACGCCGCGGCTGGAGCGGGAGGATGGAATCTCCATCAGACTCCCACAGGGCTGAGCGGAGCGTTATGGGAGGGCGGGTTGGGCCTGCAGGCTACAGCGTCACATTTTCACTGACTCTGGGAACATGAAACCATTTCTCATCCCTGTAAAAAATACAAGATCTGAGTCTGTGGAGATGAAACAACTGAAAAAAACCCAAGACTGATCCAAAAGCTGTTACAGTTGATTGAAATTGAGACAACCAGTGATGGAGATGCAAAGCCCACAGACCGTTTGACGTTTGGCCCTGGATCAGAGGTTCCACTCCGCTTCTTTAGTTTCATCACATGGGTCTCAATCTGACTGATTGGGCGTTCACAGAATATTTTTTAATCTGTGTTTTAATGTTTTCCTCTGGTTTTCCTGCCACTAACTCTCTGGTTTTCTTTATCGCTTTAATGGGCTTTTCTGTAAAGTCCAGATTTTTCCTTCCAACAACTTATCCCCTCTTAGCAAGCAGCCTCAACACCACAAACTACAAAGTATGAAAAGTTACTCCACCAACCGGTCAAACCTTTCCTGCCTTTTAGTCACAAACTTTTTCACAAAATGCCTTTTATTTAGAAGGAAACCAATCAAAAGGTCAAATCTAGTTAAAAACAGGCACAAATGATCAACCAGTTGCTCAAAGTCCCACTCCGATCATCTTCAGATGTTTTGCAAAGTGTTCCCAGAGGTATTTTAATTGTGACTATGCTGTTATAGCCAAAATCCCCAAACCTGTGTCGTTTTCTGGAACATAGTTTCTGCAGAGCAGCAGGAGCTCATTAGAAAATTGAGTTTTGGTGAGACTGTTAGTGCAGAGCAACCCTCAAGAATCTAGACACTGAAGCAACAATTCTGGTGTAAAAGGGTTATGATGTCAATAGGAAAATTCTTTCTGCAGAACATTCCAGTGGCACCGTAAGTTTGACCTTTTAGATCGTTTGGCTTGATTTTGCTAGCCATTTGTTTTAAATGTCGCCCTGTTCATAAATAAAAATCTTGGACGCTTCGGCCAAAAATGAGGTTTATCAAATGTTTATCAGTGTAGGGATGTATCTTCTGCAGAAGATAAACTCAGTTGATAGGAGAGGTTGACAGGAAAACCCAAAACACAACAGCTCACAAATGAGGACACTCACACAACGCCATCATCAGACGCCGCCTGAAACCACACTCTACTGTCCACGCTAAGAAAGCTCACCGTGTCACCAACTGTGATAAATGCCACAATGGTATGCACACACACTTATGGGACGCACACACTGACTGATGCTGACAAATGGCAGGTACTGTAGCCAACCCGCTGCTGTATGCGTCTCTTCCTCGGCGATGGGGCGTTGCCCAGGGAAACCATTTCCCTGCTAAAACTGAGATTGAGTTTCGCCGTCGTCAAAGTGACAGATAACAAGACCCGAGCAATCAAACGCGGACAGTATCAAACACTCGACTATCAGTCAGAGCTGACAGCTGACTGCAGGCAGACAGGAGGAGAATGCATGGCTCCTGCAGTGAAACAAGGAGGAAGGAGATGCTAGAGGAGATGGGAGGCAGGGAGGAGCTCGAACTACAAGCATGAAATGAAAACACGCGCAAAGATGTTCACGTTCAACCAAAGACAACTTTCCATCACCCATCTCAGTCTGTTAGAATGCGAGTCTTCCTTAATGAAGTGGAAAAAGAAAAACCAACAGCCAGTTATCTGAGACTCAATAACAGCTAGGTTACAGTTAAAACAGTTAAAAGAAAAACATTGACTAAAGATGCATGTCTGTTCTGTATTTAGGCTAACACTATTAGTAAATATAGAGGATTAAATAATTAAATACAACAATTTTTATTGATGAAATAAAGTTTTCTGAAAAAAAAACTGACCACATCTTCAACAAAAAATGTAAGACATGGAAATAAAGGCATAGAATGAAGATTGTAAAAATGTAAAATGTTTTTATCTATCTATATATATATATATATAATCAGGATAAGGTTTTAAAAGAAATTACAGGATATAAAAGGTAAAAACTGCATTTATTTATAATTACACTATTTATATAAAAGCTCTGAAAATTGTTCTTTGACAAAGCTAACATTTCTGGTGTTACAATAAACCCAAGTAATAATGAACTGTAGTGTACTGTGAACCCAAATGATCTGAAGACAGAAGATTGAAACTGTGGGACAACAGGAGATTCACAGAGGGCACATCAACGTGATCAGATCTGAAAACCAGAAGCACAAACTGTCATTTTGAATACACTACATAAAGAAATTACTCAACAACCCAAGTTGGTTTAATCCCATTCAGCCATCCATTTTCAGAAGCCGCTGAATTCCTCTCAGCGATGCTGGAGCCTATCCTAGCTACTTTTGGGTGAGGATGGGGTACAAGTTGGACAGTTTGTTGCATGGGCAACGGCAATAAGCAAACTCCACACAGAAAGGACCTATCTGGGATTTGAACCAGAACCTTTTTGGTGTGAGGTGGCAGCGCTAACCACTACTCAACTGTGCAGCCCCTAAAAGATGAAATTAATAAAGTAAATTATTGACCTTAAAGATTCATTCTGATGCAACCACTTGTAATCAAATATGTGTCATTTCCACTGAGCGATCCGGACCAGCCTGGTCCTGTCCTGGCTGATTTAGAATGGTCGGGGCAATTCAAGCGAGCATTTCCAATGTGTGTACCATTAGGGCACGTCGACCACATGCGGACTGTAGACCGATGACAGAGCTGTGCGTCATAGCTGTACGACTACAGCGAAAGGTAATAGCAACAACAATGGAGTTCGTTTGTCAGCTCCTTTTTTTCATGTTTAGGTTATGGTATTTCATATATGCAAAGAATGTAATATTATTTGCAAGAAGATTTGAAACGTTGGGGCTGGTCGGACACTTTCTGTTGTAATACATTTCCACAAATCAATGGATGTGGCAACAGTGGCTCCGCCCTGACCGGTCCATTCCATTTTTCTATGGACCTACAGGTGAGGGAACAAAAAAGGTACAAGTCAGTCCTGCTAAATGGGTCAATTTTATAATGGAAACGCTCAAATTACCTGTGTGGCCCAGTCCAGACTGCTCAGTGGAAACGAGGCAATAGATCCATGCATGTCTTGGTTTTCCTCGTCTGAGAGGGAATCTCGCTCCAAACTGTACGGCTCTATGGACAGCTCCAATTTCGCTAACAATTTTCCTTTTTTACTTGTCCTGTTCAACAGCTAAGCAAACAGATAAGAGCTAAAGGCCTCTTGTGTTGCACAGATTTTACTGTTACAATAAAGGGCCATGCGCACAAGATGTACATTTGCAAAGACCCCCTCTTGTTTTTTGTTATTTATTTATTTTACTATTTTTAATATTTGTACATGCATTTTCTTACAGATGGAAGAGAGCTGGGCAAAGTATGAGAAGAGAGAGAAAAGAAAAAAAGGGTTGAGAGGATGTGAGCACCAAGCTGCAGTCATTTGAGAGGGTTACGGTTTTAAGCTTCACAACATATATACTAGATCAGTAAAAAAAAAAAAATAGACAGCCGGTCTGTTGACTGACCATGGATTATATCGGAACATTACTATACTCTGGGTTTGAAGTGACAGTCTGCACGTGCAAGAGGTGCTCGAGATACAAGCATGCTGCCAAAGTGTCCCATGTGCTCATTGGGGGAACCAAATCCTCCCCGGGCGGACCAGACCATTTTTGTTGCACTGGTAATGTTAGGTTGAGGGTGTGAGGGGTTGCTGCTCGCCAGCAGTGCTGCCCATAACTCGGAGGGGAATATCTAATGAACTACTGCAGAAAATGATGTGCTCGAAAACCTGACGTTTTTAGTTTTTGGCTGAAAACAGCATCATCATAAAAAAATGACCACTGGGAACGCTTTTACAAAAGATCAGAAGAAGATCAGAGTGGGACTTTAACATGGATGTTTTTAGATTTTAACATAGAACGTCTCTGACTTCTTTATTCTGCAGTTTTGGATCAAACATCTCCTTTGTGTCTTCTTGTTACTATAGTGACAGAGTTTACACCAGAAAACGTCATTTGACTGATGCTGTTGTTTGGTCAGTCATTAAAGCTTCGATCCAGCATGAAATAGTCAGCAGATTACCAGATTAGTTGACAGTAAAAGAGGCTGGTGGTTTGTGTCAGTGTTTAGCAGCGTGTTTGGCTCTATCAGGGACATCAGGGCAGTTTTTGTGGTGATCATGGATGCAGCTCATTCAAATATTCCAGCAGCAACAAAGAGCCAACTGGCCGCTTATGATGGTTTTTTCTAGAAGTTAAAGCAATTCTGTTGCAGCTGCTGAAAACAACATGAATTATAAAGGAGCAGGAGTCCACACTTATGTGTGTGCCTGAGTGTGTCTACAGTCAATCAGGCTGTTATGAGCTCATCGACTTTCCCAGCATGCTCTGTCCACTTCAGACGATGACTGAAAAAAGTTGAAGTAATGCTTTGGATGCTTCGTCAGTCCAGCATCCTGGAGACCTGATGTGGACAGGAAGAGTCACGCTGTGCAAAAGAGCCTGGAGCCACTTCAGAGAAAAAGAATTAACCTCTGCTGTTTGATTTAAAGTCTGTCTCCCATCATCCATACAATCTATAATGGATCAAAAGCAAAAACTCCTCTTTGCGTTCCTCAGAAAGTATTTTTCTATTTTTCCCAGATCTGTTATGAGTTAAAAAAGTCCCAACTATCTCAAAATTCAATTTTTGCAGAACGAAAATCCCTCAGACACAGAACGCTGGTAGATTTGAAATTCTTATTTTTCCAGTCATGAAATTCCAGAGGTAGATTCCTCTTTCATGCATTAGAGCTAATATGTTTTGTTGGCGTGACATTTTAATCCAGGCTCAAACAGATGAAAGAAATTCCCAAAACATAGTGTTTATGTTGTTCGTTATAGTCAAAGTAGTGTATTTTATGCTCTAGCTGGAGACTCCATGAATTTTGATGAATCAAATGGGATCATCAGAGCAGTGGGTCGAGCTCAGTAATGTGTTTTTTTTGTAAATGCCTGTCAGTAGACTTTGCAATCACAAAATGATCCTAATTACATTTTAATTATTTTTTTTGCGTTTGATTTGCGCCTTAGGAGTAATTTTAGCTGCCATAAATTTTAATCACCGTTTTGTTGATCACAAAGAGAAGACATACTGCATGTTTGCACACATTTCAGTACTTCCAGTATTCAGCAGGTTTTTAAAAGGCCGTGTTTGGACATTTACTGAAAGGAGAAAAGAAATAAGGCAGAGCTTGCTTCAAATATCAACTGGGAATCAGAGGTAAATGAAAAAGATGCATATTCTTTTCTTTTCTTTTTCGATTACTTTTCTTTGTCTGCAAATTAAACATGACAATCTCTGAGATTAAGAAATGTCATAATAATGTATTATTGTCAATTTTCTTAATTAAAAATGCAACTTTCTTCATGTAGCTCTGTGTAAGTCAGATGTTTGGCATTATTTCTTCTTCATGAAAGATCAGCAGCAGCAGCAACAAGCACCGTTGTATGGCATCAGGCATTGTTCGGTCCCTCTCTCGTAACCCTTCTTCTACTCGCCACGCTAACGCTGTTCAAAAATGCAAACTTTAAAACCAACATTTGTTTCCCCATGTTGCTTCTCAATGATGCTCGAGGAGTTTGGAGGTCATTGATCAAAATCCTTAAGAGGAGTTTTAAGGTCAAATGTCAAATAAACTTCAGTTGTGGGTGTAGACTTAACTTACCTTAGACTTAAGTTATTTTTCCATATTGTGAAAAAGTTGCCAAATGTCTTACTTGCCACAAATAGGCCAACAAACAGTAAATCCTGTGGCCATCCCATAATCATGTTAAAACTTCTTCGTCTCCGAGACTGGTCATGGTTTCATTAGTGGATTTTGAACTTTTTTTGTTTTTAACTCCACTGCTGCAGACTATAATTAGACTGAAACTAAAGTTTAGCAGCAAAGATCAACTTGACACCAAAGTAAAAAAAAAAGTGAAAAATAAATAATTTTCTTATTTTCTTTTTTTTTTCTGTTTTGTAAAGAAAAACGTAAAAACTGTCCTTCTCTAATGTTTATTCACCGGGTAATCTGGCTGCATCCAATGAGTTTCACTTTATTTCTGTAGCTATCATTTACAGTCAGTGAAACAGAAACAAAAATCAATGCAACTAAAACACTATAATAATCTAAGCATGCTGATATGAGCTAAACAGACGAAACATTTGAAATGACGCTTGCTGTTTCTTCTGAAAACGTGCTCCTCGTGTGTTCTGAGTGGAAATCCGCTGACTCCTTCTGTTAGACGTCATCAGACAGAGATACTTCCTGGTTATTAATCGTTTGATTTTTCCTGATAGCGTGAACAGTTGCACTGTAAAGCCCTGTTAATCTTTGCCGCCGCTGTTCTCTAAACGCTTCAACTCCCTGCTGTTTGGTCCTTGAAGCTTCTGATCACCGAAAGTGTAAAGTCTGACTATGGCTAATCTCTCCTCCTGTAGCCTTCTGGCTGTATAGCTAACGCTAATCTTCTAGCCTACAGCATTAGCGTGTGCTAAGGCTAATCCCTTTTTGTGTAGCAGTGAGCCGAGGTAACGCTAATCCACCGTTTTGTCGGTGTGCTAATGCTCCTGCAGCTGTCAGTCAGAAGTGCTGACAGACAGATGAGGAGTGCGACACCTGAGCTTCAAATGGAGCTCTAGCTGTTCTCCATCACCTTTATCTCCAGCTTTGGGTCTAACTTTACTCTATAACTTTGTAAGATTGGTGATCCTGTGAGGTTTCTGGTTTCCATATCTCGTCTGCTTGTCTTACATCCTTCTGGGTGTCTGAGACCTTCTCTGGTTGCTCTCATTCTTACATCTGCAAGAAATGAATAGAAGACAGAAAACCATCAATGGATTACTTGTGGGATATTACAAAAGATGTTGGACACCTGATGGACAGTTCAATTCTTTGTTCATTGTGGTCTTAAATGTTAATCTATAAAAGAAATATGAGATAAAGCTTAATTTCAAAATCCATTCTCATTTTTTCACACAATATAAGATCAGTAGGTTGAGGGGAGTTTAAACTTTAGCCCAACTTCCCTTAATGGAGTCAAGTCAATCTTTGACCACACCTTGGGAAAGTACTGGAAATCCAAAGCAAATTTGTATTTTTCTTTTTTCAAACATGAAGTTGCACCAGTTGCTTCCTTCTCCAACCCCTAAAATGACCCCATTTGAACTTAGCACATTTGCTTGGAATGACCTTGAAAAGCCAGCAAACGCCATAAAGAGGCAGAACTGCAGGATTAAAGGGCCGTCACCTAATGCTACATCACAGCAGTAACACTGGGGCTTCTGTAGATGCACCAAGAAGCTCTAGAACTGTTTTTGACTGAAGGTCAACAGTTGTTTTATTATCCTAAGTGTCAGGGTTGACGTGTGAACACAGATGCAGACGACACTCGTAAATACAAAGTCTCTCGTTTAATTGAGAAAGGTTCACAAGAAACTGAACACAAACTCATGAAGGTACAAAAGACCATCCGACAACCAGTGCAGGGGAGACGAAGACTTATAACAGGAGGAGGGGATGAGGTAAATGGAAACAGGTGTGCCAATAAGGAGGGAGAGAACACAGGAAGTAACAACCAGCAACAAAATAAAACAGGAAGTGGAACCCAACAAAAAAACAAAACAAATGTCCTGGGTCCATAACCCCACACTAAGTTAATACCAGTCAGCAGTTTCTGGAGTGCAGCACACACGCGGTTGTTCCATTTCATTGTTTGACAGGAAAATGTTTTTAGCAGTGGACCAATTGGACTGATTTTCTCCAGTATTACGTTTACCACTTTTGGGTTAAACAGTCATCTGATGCAACGTTCAGACAGGGCATGTGACTTCAACACGCGTTTAGCACATGGTGTTCACACTGGAAAAGCAGGGACGGGCTTCTTCTTCCTTTTCTACTGTGTACTAGCACCTATCTGCACCTACAGTTGGAAGAGGCTTGGTGCAACATGCGTAAGCGGTGCAAATCTGGTGAATCTCACTCCAGGCTTTTTCTTTCACAGCTCTGTTCGGATAAATGAAGGACTTGGTGTCATAGAATTCCAGCCGGACACTAACTGCAATTACAGTATCACTTTCTCCTTCATGATTAAGTTTTGAACAGTTGCCGCTTCTGTGGATTAAAAAAGACGTCTTGTGTGCGTCGCTACAAAATCAGAAACCCTGATTGGTCAAAGCTTGACCTGGTTTAACTTTCAAACTGCGTTTATTAGATGTGCGTTTTGTTTGTAAAGCCCATAAACTGTCTTTGAAGTGTGCGTAGCTATGCGTGAATGTAAAAGTTTGAATGAGGAAGCCGCTCATTTTTGTGCGTTTACAAAGACTTTTCATTGTAATGTGCGTTTCTTGGAGCGGTGTGATCGTAGCTTTGGATTCCTAAAGGTACTGTCACATAGTTAAATGAATAAAAGAGTTGTCAACAATTGTAATCCAGAAATACAAATGATGTGTTTTGGGGTTTTCTCTTAAAACCCTTGAGCAAGTTTATCTGAGCCTCCAATCTCTCCTGCTGCTTGATTGATTCCTCGGATGATTCCGGTTTGGTGCTAAAATCTGATTCCACCTCGAGTGTGGGAAAAACGGCTTCAAGCTTCACAGAGTCGTCCTTGTATTCCTCCCACCTCTTCTCCGCTTTATCTCTCAGGTCCATTTATCTTCATATTTTACTTCTCTGTGTCTGTTGCTTCATTGTTGTTTTCCTGCTGTAATCCAGTTCTTTATGTTTTAAAAGGATTTAGATTTGCTTATCGAGCTCTGCTGGGTTTTTCATCAAGCCTCTGTTGTTTTGTTTTCATTAGAAGGTGGGCGTTTCTTTCATTTATCTTTGGCGAACAAGGTTTTTTCTTCATTTACTTGTTGCAGTATTTTATCAACTTAATTAATTTCTTTTCAACCTTCATATTCATGCAAGCAAAATTAATCTATTGAACTTGAATAACACTTGCAGAGCTGGAGTGTTTTCAAGTTCATCAGTTATGGAATTTCTTTAGAAAACTGTTCTGCTGGAAACAAATATTTCATATAAAAGTGTTTGTGTGTTAGTGTGAAGAAGGCAATGTAAGTCGCCCACACGGTTCACCCTCACCGCCTCCACCGTGTCACCGAGGCAGCAGTGCTGCTGCTGCACAACGCTGGAGTGAGATTTGTTGATTTTAAATGCTCATTCTGCCAAAGTCATATTTTAGTCTGGGTTCTCCTTCTCAAGTTCACTGAGCGCTTCCTGGAGGAGCCTTCAGGAGAAGCTTAAACAGCTTTGATGTGTAGGTGGACAACATTTGAAAAAAAAGCTTGCAACTGCTTTCTATTTATAAAAGTTGTCACATTCGCATCTCTGCCTTTCTTACCACATCTGTCTTAATTGGTTCAGCGCCCGCTGCTCCAAGATGTGGGTAGAATTCAACCACAAGGGGGCACAATCAGGCCCCAAGCCCAGGTCTAGAGGTTTGTGAGAGGTGTCTGAGGCAAATCCGAACACGATTCAACGAAAAAAAAAAAACAATGTGAAACTAGTGGGTTTTTTTTCCTCTTGCATTAAGTGTAACTCGTATGTTTCTACTGCGGCTGTCGACTTTTACGCTTTAATGCACGCGATTAATCAAAAATAATTAACACGTTATTTTATATTAATGTAGATTAATTACACTCTGTGAAACAACCGTCTTCTGACGGTTCAGGCTTCCGCGGCGTGCGTACATTTCTGAAAATATACACTTCGTCAGGCACAATCCCACTTCTAACATGGTCACTTACAAAATAAATAAATATTCAATCAATTTTTAGTACTTTATTCGTGTTATGTTTTTAGGTTTAGATCACTTTTTCAAAAAAGGTGGGCTATTTAAAAAGTAATGCGGCCCGTTGTCACGGTAACATGTCTATGTGTCACTGAGCCGGCAGACCTCGACGTCAGCGGCAAAGGAAAGTGATATATCTGCTGATCGTCACGATGGATGGGTTTAATAGCATCAGTTCATAGAAAAATTTCACCTCTTACTGCTTGTTTTTGTTCAGAAAAAGAAGGAGCCTGACCATATTGATTGCACATTGTGATGGGAAGTTCTTCTGGAACACCCAGCAGCCAATCAGATCTGAGTATTCACCCAGACCATTTAAAGTGCAGAAATACAATGTTTGTTTCTTATGGATGTAAATCAGCATCTTTGTTTTCTTGGAGGACTACTACAGACATTAAAGTCTTTACAGTTCTGATCTTACTGTTGATGTGTTTTGTGCACACACATTACACTTCTGAGTTAACATTTCAGACAATAAAAATGAAGGAAACATTTACTCTGTTTTTTGTTTTTTTTTGCTCAAAAGCTGCATATTGTCGTCCGAAATTTAACGTGTAAAACATTGTGATTAATTGTGATTAATCACAACCCAAATGTCTGATTAATCTGATTATTTTTTTAATTAATTGACAGCACTAGTTTTTTACTCCCTAAAAACTCTGATCTTCCGCTGGAAAAACGGAAAATTTGATCTGTTCCGATTCTGATCAGATCAAATTTGTGGTGATTTTGATTCTGGAAAATGTTTTGGTTTCATTTAAGTACATTAGTCCATAAATTAACTTTGTAATCACATTTACATAAAAATCATCCAAAGCAGAAGGTTGGTGATAAATTAAAGCATTTTTTTCTCTGAGAAAACAAAATGCATCCACTGTTGCCTGATTTAAACAGCCTTCAGGAATGACAATGGACTCCACCATTCTTCCTGGTTTCCAAACATTGTGTTGTGCTTACTGAGCAGGACAACAGACAAACGTCTTTCTTTCTTGAGATTAAACTGCCCCAGTAGTTTTTCCTATTGTTTATCACAGCCAAGGATTTCTTGAAAATGTACAATTTGGTGTATATTTATATGGCGCTTTTCTACCTTCATTGAAGGCCCAAAGCGCTTTCACCCATTCATACACATTCACACACTGACGGCGGCTCCGCTGCTGAACACTGGCGCCAACCTTCCATCAGAGGCTATGAATGTTGTTGAACCCAGAATGTGGTGTTCAGTGTCTTGCCCAATGACCCTTCGACACATGGTCAGACAAGGTGGGAATCGAACCTGCAATCCTTCGATCAGAGGCCGACTGCCCTTTCCACTGCACCACGGTCGCCTGAGCTTTGTTCAGCTCTAACAAGTTTATTGAGATGAATCTTAAGCTATTTATTTTCACTACATGCATGAAGTTACATAAAAATGTAAACTGAGCAGGAAAAGCTTCATTATCATCGTTGACAGGTGTCGGACTCCAGACCTTGAGGAGGGCCCGAATCCTGCTGGTTTTCAGAAACCCAGCTCTTTACTGGCTCTTGATTACGTGGATCTGGTGTGTTTTTTCCAAAGAAGAGGTACAATTGTAGTTCAGTAGGAAAACATATAGGAAGCTGACCCTTGAGGCCTGGAGTTTGACTCTTAAAAGTTTGATTTGGAAGCTGTAATGTAAAAACTGAGATGAGTCCCACACACTTGATTGGTTCTCTGTCTCTGCTTCTAACAAAGCGGTTGGGTTGATGTATTTTTCCTTAACCCTGTAAAGCCCACGACATTAAAAAAAATGATACCATTTTTTCTTTTTTTGGAATTTAAGATGTTTTTCTTTTTTTTTTTTTTTTTTTTTTTTACATCCTCTGATAGCCCCTCTCAAAAAAAAGCATCATTTTCAAATCAAATATTGATTGTAGGATGCAGGATACTTTGGGTGATTTGGTAAGTTTTTGCTCACAATGATGTTGATAAAGGTGAAAAAATATTGACCAGTGTTCAGGAAAAAAGCATCTTATTCACTCACTTTTTAAATTTTGATCCACACATTTTTAACATTGTGTGAATATAATACAAAGAAATTCATCATCAACAAATTTTGTATGTGTTCAATGTAGCAGGAAATTGTTTAAAAAAATACGAACATGCAGTTATTTTCACTATAAAGTTTTAAACTTTACGGTGAGAAAAGTTTCCCCAAAACTGGCAAAAGCGTTTTTGAGAATTCAGGGAAGCAGCCATTTTGAAATGACCAACAAAAGCCCTTCTGCTGCCTCTAGTGGAATGATGATGAACTACAGAAAACATGGGACAAATTATAGACAACAGGATTTTAAGGAAAGTTTTGAATATGCTAATGAGATGAGGGTTTCAGAAATGCGAGGATCAGATATGAGACGAATGGTTATTTAGAGTAAAACTTCAGTTCAAAATGTTAGAACTCACTTTTTCAGTTTTGTCTCAAATTTTCATCCACACTCTGCATGGCTGCAAATACATTCTCCGCCTGTTCTGTGGTAACCCTACTGAGAATGCATCGCTCTCGTTTCCGACCTATTTTATCGTGAGACTGCTTTATCTTTTTACATTTTTGTGAAACTGCCACAACTACCAGCTGCTTTTGTGTGTTTGGTGCGTTGGGTTGAGGAACTTTAATGAAAGAATAATAGACACAGCAGCCTGGGGGGAGGGCAGGAAAGGCAGGCGAGGGCTAAGGAAAAATTGATAGAAAGAAAATGAGAAGAGGTGGGTGACATGAGGGACGGAAGACAGCAGGAGAGAACCATAAGGAATACAAATGAATTAATGATGCAACATGTTGACATTTTTCCTTCCCTGTCGCTGCATTCTTTGCTCATTCTTTTTCCATCACCTCCTTCGTCTCCTCCTCATCTCCTTTCCTTGCTCCCCTGCAGGTGGGAGGGTGTCCTTGTTAGCTTGTCATCCTGTTGTAACCCTCAAGCAAGTGATGTGACCGGAATTTCAATTGGTCTTTAAAGCTTTGACTCCGCCTGCAGACTTCCTGCCTCCTAGAGAACCTCAGGTAGGTGCAATCCAGAGGAATATTTCAGGCATCAGTGCTTTCATTACACTGCAGAAAACGCTGACGCTCAGAAGCCGAAACTGGCTTTCAGTGGGAACGCTGGTGGTTTTAGACATCGTTTTGCGACCGTCAGAAAGACCGCTATCAAAGGGAATCGGTCCGCAGTAACAGTACAATGGGACAGAGATGAGACTTTGAAGCTGTGCAGGTTTGATTCGTCCACCTGACTGAGGACGACTTCTGTGATCAGAGCTGGTTGGTTGATTTTACCCGATGTACAATAGAGTGAGAAAAAAATCCTCCGTTCAGTTTTATCAATTGTGTTCTTCAGTGTCTCGGCAGATCTCTCTCTCTCTCTCTCCCCATTTCAATCTATTCCCAAACATTGTGAAGGCTACCAACAAATTAAAATAAAAATAACAATGACAAAGACTGCTGCGTCTCAGCTGGTTAACTGCTGGTTTGGTGAAACTGAAGTAAAAAACAGAAATAGAGTCAATTATCCATCGTATATCTGTGGAAACAAATCCAAGCTTTGGCTGGACACTTTTGTCTTTTGAGAATCAGATAATAGATGTTCTGATTATTCAGTATCTTCAAAATAAATAGTTATTTAAATGACAGATAGTTTAACCTCTTCTAAGCTCTTGTTAAGCCCCCCAAATAATAAAAAAGTGTTCTGTTTACAAAAAAAAACCAAAAACACTTAAAAAATGTGTGATAACTAGTTTGTAAAAGAAATCAGAAACATAGACACACTACAGACCTCTGTGGTCTCTGTCCAACTTTGTTTTTCAGATTATTTACTTGTCAAATGTAATCAAGTGGATCAACTGTTCATCCAATTAAGAAGTAGAAAGGCCTTCGGCGTTCCAGGTTTGTCCCCATATACTGTTCCATCAGACGGCAGCAGCTGGTTGGAAGCTGCTGACTTTGGTTGTTGTTCCCCTCCTGAACTCTCCAAAATGACTTCCTGTCTGCCAAAAGGCTGGTTGTGTAATGGAGCTGACGTGGAACTCTAAACAGTTTTCAAACTGTCAAATCTTTCCAGCGTCTCAGAAAAGGTTTTTCTTCACCGACAGAATAAAAACAAATCTTCTGTCAGGATTGATGCTCTGTAATGATGAACCGGTCTGATGGAGGAAAGGTCCCTTCTCCTGCACGTCTTTGGGTTTCATATGCATTAAACGGCTTTTCCTCTCTGCAGTTTTGTCAAACAGGAAGTTTGGTTCTTCCTTTAGTCCCTGTTTTTTGGGGGGGTTTGCTCATGCCAGTGCCAATCCATTCACTGAACTGCCTAGACTGCATCATATTAAGAACTTTTAATTTGAAGTGTGGAATAACTGCAGCTCTTCTCTGATAAGTATTCACCATCTGAGGCTGAAACTTGAATTGAGAACAATAAGAGTTTAAATTATGGAGCTGCTAACAGTGGTTAAAGATCCCCTTCGGGGTTTTACGTCTTTGTAGAACAGAGTAATAAAAGGCTTCAACGTCGCCTTTTCACCAGTTTAACACCTAAATTGATCATTTAAACTTGAGAGCTTGAAGCGTAAAGATTCGCTGGAAAACCAGTTGATGTATTGTTTCTGCACCAGGAGGTGGGGCTTCTTTGTTGAGGTTTGCTCACTGTCAGGGGAGTAAATCATTGTCTGAAAGCGTCTCCTCACTTGAGTCTCCAGAGCACTCTGAGCACAGCCATTAATCACTTGGACTTCAGGGATCTGACCTTCATCTGGAGAACTTATTTTACTAAACCACTTTGATGAGATTATTTTTCTTGAAACAAGGGTCGAGTTTTCTTTTTTTTTTTTGCAGTGCAATTATCTGTTAGTCGACCACTTTCTGCACAGTGCAGTTTCTTTCTTAATGTCATAACAAACACACGTTAGTTCTGACAGCCCCACTTTGAACATGTACTTCATCCTTAATGCCATAACAAAAAGTATGTTTCTTCTGGCTCAACAGGAGCTTGGATTTTGAAGTCCTGACCAAAGACATAAATTTGACCCACCGCCCCAATCTCCCTGGGGCAAAAAGTCACTAAGAGGCTCCTGGACTGGTGATAAGGAGAATGTGCTTTTATGCTTTATGGACAGTGGCTGTGGGGCATCTACAGGAGAAATATTGTCTTTGAAAGTGTCAGGTTTGGTGGTTCTGATGACAAGTCAAAAAGAGAGCAGATGACAGAGTATTTTATTAGAAACCACAGATGACAAGCATGATCAGGTTACTCAGTGTAGTTTCAACCTCCAGCCACCAGGAGGTGCAGGACTACTCATCGAGATGGAGTGGTGGTTGGAGGAAGGGATTGGAAATCTCTCCTCAAGATGAGTCAGCTGAGGCTCAGCAGAGAAAGGAGGCAGGGAATGTCTAGAATGGGATACTGTGCTCCAGAAGAAGACAGCCAGGAAAACAGGAATCCAATCCACTGGTAATGGGGTGAGGTACTCACAGAGGCACAAGGCGAACGTGCTGAATGCGTAAGTAGAGGAGCAGAAGAAGGTCGGGTTGGGTAAAACGAGCAGGCCTTACAGTTTGCAGGTTTTTTTAGGAGCAGGTGGTTATAGCTATTGAGCTCAGACATCCCGGCAAGATTGTGTTGCAAGAGCAGGTTTAAACAGGCACAGTCAGAGGTGATGGGTATCTGCACAAGATTACCTTGACGGGGTGGAGCAGGACAGACATGACAAAAAGAAACAGTTCCAGACCTCAAAAACAGTTCTGCTGGTTTTGATGACTGTTGGTCTCAATATGGATAATAAAGTTAATGTCTCTGAATGTAAAGAGCGTATCCACCGCTTTGGACACCCCACCCCCACCCCCGTCTTATCACTGGACTTTCCATACAGAATCCTAATAAACGCTGCATGAAGAGTCAGAAAACAAATCCAGAGTGGATCTGTGGATCTGGAGAAGCAGGTTTGGGCTGCACTGGTGTTAACGAGCCTGAATCCCAAAGGAATAACATTTCAGCTTTGAAATTCTGCAGAAGATTCCTAATTGAAAAAAGTTTTTAGCTCCTTTAAAAAAATGCCCCAGGCTGTTTCAGTTGAAGGTGCTGTAAATTAAGATGCATGTCATCATCTTTATCTCTCCTGCTTTATCTTCTGCCCGTCTGTCTCTAAAATTTGAAAATCTCTCCTTGAGTGAATCTGGTCTTTCATGTTGAGCTGTGATTGCTCCCTTCCTCTATTTTCCATGTATCTGCTCAGCAGATGATAATATTAATATCATTGGAAAGTTTAGGATCAAAGAGTCTACGATGAATAATAATTAAGAGATAATCACAGCTCAGATAGATGTGAGCGTCATACAAACACACTGAACAAACCACAGAAAAGCAGATCCAAATGACTCCTTTCTTCAGGGTCTCTACAAAAGATGACGTTCTTCCAGTGAGACTACCTGCCCACGGCCTCAAATCAATGTGCAGGTTTCTCCACTCAGCTTAATGAAACTTTAAAGAGGATGCACTTGAAGGCTCTCCTTACAGGCAGCAATTGTCCTGTACTGTGTGCAGGCTACAAAAGATGACTTAAAGCAAATGGAGACCGAGGCAGCTGTTTCACTACATGTGTCCTGAAAGCAAACGTATTGTCACCAAAAGATTACGCAGATTTTTACACATCTGTTGCAGCGGAAAGGTAAAATTTGGAAAACTAAGATCCAAAATACAAACCTGTAACTTTAATTTAGATTTAATTTATCACTCAATCATATTCCACCTTCTTCATGTAATAAATCAATTGAAGTAGTTCTTTAAACCAGGCAAACAGCTGTCCATTACAATGACGAATGGTGAGCCCATCAGGTATGAACAGACTGATCACAGCATGGAAGACCCGTTACTTTCCTCAAATGGGCTCATTCTGTTTTACAAAGCTTTAAGAAAGTCAATTTTACCTTGAAGTCCCTTCACGTCTGGTCCTAAGTGGAAGCAAAGATAGTCGTAATGCCCATCTTTCAAAATGAAGTGACACCTCTAATTCGGCTGTAATAACTGGATCCTCTAAAGCCTCTCAGAGCTGCACGCTTACAAGGCCAAATGCATCACAGCAGCGTGAAGGTTGTCCTGTTTCAAAGAAGCGTCTGAAATAAATGGATGGTGGGTTTTCATTAGCATTCCGGCGTCAAAGGCATAGGCTTGGTGTGGAAGAGACCCAGGAAAGGAAGACACGAAGGGCGACGTACTGGGAAGTTTGTGGCTGATGAGGCATTGAGTCTTTCAGTCAGATTTCCAAATACATGAACCCAATATATTTACCAACCACTGATTGTGTTTCATCTCTCATATCAGCTGCTTTCTTTTTTTTTTTTTTTATAAACCTATCAGGAACACATTGGATCAATGACCAATGTGTAGCGGTTCAGTATAACTCCCAGAAAACACCAAGGTGAATGCATCAGCCAGACTATAACACTGACACAACAGTCTTAACAAAAAGGAAACTTCCAGAAGGATTTCTCATAATGGATCAATGCTCACTGGATTGGGAAATCTAGACCACAAGGCATTGTGTTTTAGTAGTTTGTCGTTTGAAAAAATGAATGTAAATTTATTGTTTGTAAATCATCCAAGTTTTTCTCAACAGAACACAATGGAATCATAGTCTTTGTAAAATGTTCATATTTAGGAGGTTTTGGGTGACGTCATATTTACTGTCGAAAAAACAAAAGTAGTGAGCATGGGTTTGAATTGAAATAAAATCCAGATCACTGGATAGTCGTCCACTATAGTCTTCAGGGGTTATGGTGGGAAATTCAGGCCCGACCAAAAACAGCAAAACCTCCCAAGATCCTCATTGTTGGGATTTCCAGGTGTGGGTTAGTTGCAGGTTAAATGATGTAACGGGATGCTGCGGTCCTCCTTACCTGACCTGATTGGGGCAGCAGGGCTGAGAAGGGCAGGTACCAAAGTGTAAGGATAATGACTCGTTTGTGTGGATTGAATGCAGAACCAGAACAAATATGGACCTCCTATAGTTTTTGTCTTTGTCTCTTTCCATCATTGAAATAAACCTCAATCTTCTTTCTATGAACATCCTCAAAGGAGGATGTAATTGTAAGTCAGCGAGTTATGCTTGAAGCAAAGTCATGGAAGAGTGAACACACTGATCTCTCAGGCATTCATTGATCTGAGAGCCTTCCTGCCTTCTTTTCAATGCAGATATTAGGCAGCACAATGCTGCCATCACACCGACTGTGATGAGCTGCACACAAAGAAGAAGAGTCTGAGTACAGTTTGTCTCATCCGAGAACAGATCGGCCCACACAAACGGGTGTTTAGGTTCCTTTCTGACTCCTTTCTTGTTCTGTCACAACATTTCTGCTGAGCGGCATGAGAACAAGTGCTTCACACAGTTTGACTTGAGCTGAAAACGCTTCTCATTTAGTAAACATGCTCCTGATAATTCATCTCTTTCATCGCGGATTTCTCAGGAGAGCTTTGCTCTTCCATCCTTCTCTGGATGACGAGGAGAGATTTTAGGAATAACTCTGAGAACACCATTTAATTTTCACATTGCAGTAATGAGCAGATCGGTTCAAATATTGTCTGGACCTCTTTCCAGCGTTTGCTCAATTGCTCCAGCTCAAATGCAGTTGTCATAATGTCACCTAAATAAAGAAAGCCAAAGGTCCAAGACGCTAATGTGAGGCTGATAGCACGTTTAATTCCCATGTCCACACAGACTGAAGTTATGAGGCTGTTTGTCAGCCACTGCAGCTTTAATGTGGTGATTGTCAGAGCTTTAGTGCATGTCCAATACCAAACACATATTTTCCTGTGTTCCACTTCCGTTGCTCATTTATTTTGTCATTTCTTTTCAAACATGAAGCTGTCAACCATGAACCAGTCATCAGTTTGGTTTTGGGTGGAGATGGAGATAAAATGCTGAAAAGATCCGTTGGGATTTGAACCGGGAAGTGTTTTGCTTTTAAGAGACAATACTTTCCATTATGTAGGCTTTTATTTTGTTATTTGTCAGAAAATCTCAAATATTTTTCTGCTCCTGTTGGAGGCGAGGCTTTAGGATTTGTACAGAGGAGAGTTGCTCCTTTCCTTGCTCCTGACTGAAACTCACCGCGCGTGTCTATTCTGACCTGACCATCAGAGAAGCAGGACAGTGATCGTCATCATGTGTGAGACCTCTCCTCTGAAACCAAGCATCTACATGTCAGGGTTTGCAATTAATGAGGAACACTGACTAACTTGAGAAAATGCGACCTTTGCCACGGCTGCTCATTATTAACTCAATTAAAACGTCTTCCAGGTTCCCGACACTGAAAACACCAACTGGTGACATCAAACGCTTGTCATCCAAACTGATAAATGATGATCAACAACTTACAGTAAATAGGTCCCATGAGCCTTTGCACTGTGGTACCAGAGAGTTTCTTCAGACCAGAACAGAGGAGAAGCACTGAGTTGATTGGCTGTACAGTCCTGAGGGGGAGGGGCTTCCTGACACTTCAAAGCTGTCAGACCCCGTCTGAGTCATGATTGAAGGCGCTGAGATGAAGACGTTCGGACTCAAAGATGAACTGATAGCGTTGTAAGTCGTGTTTGTTCGGCTCAAACACAGCCTGCTGTATCAGTTCACTGTTTGTGTTCACATTCTGACAACATCAGCAGCTAATTTGCATTTTTCTCTTTTTTGTAGTTTCTGGGTAAGTGTTTGATTTCCCGGCGTGAACAAGCAGCCCTTGTTGCGCTGTGTGATCCATGCATGGTTCTGATTTTAGCAGCTGTAAATAGGTCAGGCTCGGCTCTGTTTTCTCCTCTCATTTGGCGGTCTCCACCAGCAGGAACAATCAATGGCAGCTCGGCTGGAAGAACAAGCTCTTCTGTTTGCATCATCAACTGTCTTCATTTGTTTTTCTCTTCGACTTTGTCGTCCTTGTCTCTTATCTTTCATAAATCTATCTGAGACGTTGGATCACTCTGTGTGTCTTCATTTGTTCTCTGCCTTGAGTTTCAAAACCTGAACAAAAAGAAGAAAACTACCAAAAATCCCCTCGACGGTCTTTAAAAACTGCCTGTGAGGTTTAACTTTGGCTCCCTGGAGACATGAGAACAACAAATCTGTACTTTGTTTAAACAGTTGAGCTGCTCACATTTTTTAACGATTTATATAAAAGTGAAAAAAATTGCCAACTTAACAGTCAGAGCATGGCGCCGAGCATCATTCAGTCTAACCTTGTTCTGAATCTGTGCTTCTGATGTCCAATCATTTTGCCTTCACTCCCCGTGTTATTTAGATTACTAATCAAAATAAATCCCTCCTGAGTGCTTGTTCATATTAGAGGAATTATGTGAACAGTTCAGTTTAACAGACTTTAATCTCCAAAGCCTGTTCTTATGTTTTAAATGTAGAAAAAACAAACGTACTTTATTCACAAAAAATCCAATTAATATCTGAAATGAAATGGTATGATTTTTGGTGAAGGTCATACTGTTCACTCATGTCATCAAATATAAATTATCATGTGAAAGAACAAGAAAACAAATGGAAAATCACCACAAAACTGAGGTTTCAGGTTCTGTCCCAACTGTCCTTACCAGTGGATGCAGCTGTCTGCAGGTGAAAAAGGATCAAACCTGTACGAGGCATGCAGGTGACCAACAGAAAACATGAAGGTGGTGGATCGCTCAGTGAAAAAAGTTTCTTTAAAACATTTGCTTTTCTTTTCATGTTTTAAATGTGACTTCCTCTCTGTTTACATTTAACATAATGTGATTTTATAAAATCAACCTCTGAGGTTTTTCTTTGTAAAACAGTGTATTTGGCTGGTAAGTTAGTCAGTTGTTATTGACGTGGTGACCACAGAGATCTTAAAAAGGTTCTATGCAACTTTAAGTGTATTACTTAATTCAAATGTTTTACTTTAGTAGAGCGTGTGGTGTCAAAGGAACAGACATTTGGTCCACAATAAAAGCAACTTGGCAAATTTAGAAAGGTTTTTTTTTCTGTTTGTGGGAAGAGTCCTTGTTTTAAAAGTACTAAGTAAACTTACTTGCATGTCACAAGTAAGTTTACTTTACAAACAGGGTTCCTCCACAAAAGTTTTGGAAGTTGTGTTGTAGATAAGTCGTCACAGGAAAACAGGTTGGAGGAAATGATAGTTGTCAACAGTGATAGAGGACAGGTTCAGGACTAAATCCTCCTTCTGCTGCTGTTTTCAAATCAGCCGAAATAAGGCCTCAGATGCCTGGAAATGCATAGAAAGGGCCCTCATTTTCCATTCTAAATCTGTGTTATTCTGTGGTATGAGTTGGGTAATGTAAGATCTGAAGTAACACCCCCACCCCCACCCCACCCCACCCACCCCAAAAAAGGATGTGATTCCCCCCCATGAGAGGCAAGCAAGGGGAGAATCAAACACCCCACCCCCACCCCCCCACCCCACCCCAGATCCCGTGCAAGGATCCCGTTAGTGTTGTTTATGTGATTTGTGCGCGCTCCTTCTGTGCAGCCTAACTGTTACAAATGAGAGTAGTTTGTTCACGGCTGGGGCCATAACAGACGTCCTACAGGCGTCCTATGAGCACTTATGTATTTATCACGTGCACACCCTGTACGTGCAGCATTTGAGCAGTTAGTAAGGCACCAGGACCCGCTCTTAATAACGACTAAAGTTTGGTGTAATGACATCAGAATCACACGTATGTCATAAGTAATCCCAATCTGACATTTACAAATACTTCATGATGCACACACGTACAACAATGGTACATTCCACTTTCATGACGTCCCTTGAGGAGACTGAACGAGCCTCATGGGAACTGTAAGACACACCTTTAAGATGCCGCTGCTCCTGTCTGTGATCCTCCACGGACCTGGAAAACCCACAGAACCTGTTCGGGTCAAACCTCCCTACATTTTCATGTGACTAAGATTTTGCAGGAAGGAGCCATGATATATCCAACAGAACCAGTTCTGAAGAATGATTTCAGATTAAACACAACCAAACTTCCAGATACACTCACCGAAAGAAAAAAAAAACAGATTGTGTAAAAATGACCAAAGATAAAAACATCCAGGTTTTTACCAATGAAGACAGAACTTAGAAAAACTTAGTTTGATTCATGATTACACCATTTTCATCAGGAGGTGGTCATTTATGCACTGCGATAAAGAAATGAATTACTGTTTAACACAAACTTTATTGACAACTGAGCATACCGTGATTGTGCATATGCATTGTGCACATTTGAATGTGCTTTGTAAATCTGCAATAATCCGTGTTCTGAATATTTGCTGTGTATTTTTTCAGATGAATGATTTTCTGCTCTAAACTTTTAAAGAGTTTGGATTGCATGAAGCTTTGACTTCATCAAAACATTTTCATAAACACAACTTTGGTTCTGTTGTGGATATTTGTAGTCATTTGTTAATTATTATCGTTATTGGATAAACACAGCTGCTGTGATTGGTCGCTGATTGGAAGAACCGGTCCTTCTGTGGTGTTCATGGGTTGTTGGGTTAATGTTTCCATATTTCAGTGTCAGCTCCATTTTTGATGTGTGTTTTTCTTGGAAAGCAGATCTGCAGCGTTCTGTGGTGAGGTGCCTCAGGCTTGCTCAAAGTCATAAATGTGTCTGGATGAGTTATGCGCAGTGTGGGAGGCTTCTGCATATTAAAGCCAAGCAAAAGTCAAAGTTTCTTTTCAGCTCTGGTGGCAGTGGAGAAAGTCCTGCTCTGCTTTCTGTAGGCATCACCAGTGTTTGCGCTCCCGCTATGCCTCACGGTGTTTACTATTTATTTCTGTTCTTTTGAAGGGATTACTGTTTTCCCTGTTTTTGGTGAAAATGTGTCTTCAAGACGGAATCCAACTTCTTCCCCTACCCCTATGGCTTCTCCCTACCCCTCCAGTTGTAGGGGCATTTGAAGCTGTCGTGGTGTCCGAACTTCTTTTTTAAGGGAAAGGTGCAGGGACTTAGGGCTGGGTATCCCTTCATCGCTGGGTGATTTGTGTCGCGCTGTGCTGCAGAGGAGAAACGCATTTCTTCACGCAGGTCTGCTTTGATGCACAGAAGTTGACATTTAAATGTAAGTAATGACTTGTTATTTTAGCATGACTTTTTAAAGTTATAAAACAGGCATTATGCATTCTCCCAGCGCTGGCAGCTACACGCTAATGTAAGTGAAGGGCAACTGTTGATGAAATCTTCGAGGGAATTTGAAGACACTATTTTTCCATATCTCTCCGCTTGGAGTGCTAAATGTCGGGATAGGGGGAAGCTGTAGGGAAGGAATTTGGATTTGTCTTCTCTTCTGTCATCAAACATTTTCTAACAGAAAGATGAAACTTAATGAAGAGTAAATGGCATATGTTTCTGTAGAGCTTTTCTACCTTTTGGCCTAAAACACTTTACTGTCACAGTCCCATTCACACTTTTACACACTGAGGGCGGCTCCACTGCCGAACACTGGCAAAGGAGCAGTGTGCGGTTCAGTGGACAGATCGACACATGGGAAGGCAAGGTGGGATCCTGCGATCCACTGATCAAAGGTCAACCACTCTACCATTGTACCACAGCCGAAGTTTGATTATTAGCATCAAACCTCAAGGCAGTTTCATCATTTGTCTTTAGTGAGGTAACGGATTTGTGTCCATCCATCTCTGTTTAGGTCACTGCATGGGCATTGGTGGGGAGTTTTCAGGCCTCTCCTGCCCTGAAACCTGTTACAGAGCTTCTTCCAACTTGTACATGTCCACAACTATTCACCAGGAAGCGGGCTACAAGAAATCTGTCAAACGCTTTGAACATTGAACGTGAGGGCCAGCTGGCTTTACCCACTTTTATTAAGACATCTGATTGGTCAGTTCATAACTTGAATAACTTGCAAAAAGAAAAAAATCATGACAAAAATGAGGATTGTCAAAAAGATGTTTTAAAAAAGGTATCAGAGCAACAATGGTTATTCTGACAAATAGAATGACAGTAACAGCTGTTTATTTTTTATATAGAAGTCTATGGGATTTTGGCTTCTTGGAGTCAGCAGGTACTTCCTGTTTGGAATGTCAGGGGAATAGGGATCACACAGTCCAGTTCTCTTACACAGTCATTGGTTCAAACCCCTTCCTGGGAGAAATCCAGGCCAGGTTCATGTCCGCTGCTTGTATCTGTGATCAGTTCTCGGCTGGTGAGGTGGGAACAAAGAGCCGATCTTCACCACAACAATCCTTCACAAAAGCTTCAGTATTCCAGATGGGTTTGTGAGGCTCAGTCCGTTCCATTCACCAGGATTTAACAAAGCCATCGAAAATTATATTCATGAAGTCACATTAGGATAACATCCAAGCTTTGATTTCTCTCAAAGCTCCTACAGCCCTCTTCTCAGTAATGACATTAATTCACAGCAGGAAACCCTCCTTCAGGGTTCCCCATTCAGTTTTAGCATGGATGGCTCCTGCACAATAATCAGGATTGAGAGAATACAGAAAAGTACAGAAAGCCCGGTTTAACAGAGACAGGTGTATGTTGTCGCTTCGCCTGCGGTCAGCTTCATCTGACTCACCAAACTGCTTCATTGAGGCTGTCAAATGAGTTGTTATCCTTCAGAGGCTCGTTGCGGACTGTGTTCCCGTAGAATCAGCACCAACAGTCATGAAAAGGGGAAGGAGTCCCGTTGGGGGGTAAATACAGGATCATCTGCAGTAAACTGACTCTTCCTGGTATGCTCTCTCGCATTTTTCCATCACACCGGATAGGAAAGAAGAAAGGTGGTGGTCCAAAGCTTCTTTGCATATGCTCTACAAACATATCTCTTGTTTATCCTTTTTTATGAGTGGATCATAGCAGCGTTAAGATCTTGTTCTCACTTTTAAAACTGCAAATGCATTGAGTGTTCTGAGCTTCCCAAAGACAAAAAAGGAGTTTCCCAAGATTCTTCAGGAAATACTTTTCCAGGCCTTTCCGTTATGGACTGTTTCCAACACTAACTGTCAAGCTTTATTTTAGCAGTAAAAGCAAACTTTTATTGCACTTTGCTGAATAATTGCTTGAAAAAAATCCTACAAGCTAATGATTTCATGCGTTTGTCCATGTGTTTGAGTTCGGCAAAAGAAGGATTTTTGTGTTGAACAGATTTATTGTTGCAAGTGTGTTTATTTGTGTGTTTTGTTGTCGAATTTTGTTTGTTTTGAGCCTCAGGCTGGATATTGCTGGATGGAGGTGGGGGGTAAACAACCAAAGACAAACTGGACATGAAGCCAGCAGGTCACAGTGAAGCAACACCCGAGCAGCAATGAAGAATCAATACAAACCTTAACAAGAAATGCAATTTGCTCTTTATGATCTCAGAATTCATGGGCTGGATGAGAACAAGCGTGCGCGTATCTGTATAGGTTTGTGCGTGCGTGCATGGCTGTGTTTCTTCAAATCTGGACCTCTTCCCTTGTCTGCCTGTCTGTGGATGACTTTTCCCAACAAGTTCAGCCTCATCCTTGATAAAGATGGAGTGTCCTGATCCTCATGTTCACTTTTCAATGAATTAAAACCAAGTTGAAGTCAACTTGTGGATCATAAAATGGGTTTTAATGGAAGTCATGCTTCAGGGAACAAAACAAAGTATATTACTTACATTTCAAATTCGGCTTCTTTTGTAGTTATCATTGAACAGAATCAACAAAATGCTGAGTATAAATCTACATCAAAATATGTGAAATGAAAACTGAACAGATTCAGATACAAGAGGATTGTGATTAAGTCAAGAACATTCATTAGTTTTCCCCAAACCTGATCTGTGTGTGGTTCTTCACTTCTATATCGAGGGGAAATCTCAAATACAAACTGACTCTCAGTCTGTTTCTGTTTCACTCAATTAATAAAGTGTGTCACTAAATAGCCTCTCTGCCATTAGTGGCCCCAAATTGCTTCTGAGATGAACGGCTAAGAGCAACACTTTGAAATTACTTTTGAAATTAACTTTCAAAGTTAGCGCCTCCAAATTGACTGTAGAATTATCAATTAACAGCAGCCGACCTAAATAGCTCTGAAATGAAGACTGTAAAGGAACAGGTGGAAATTATAGGGAGCCATAAAAGACTCTTTATTGCTGCACCTTATATTGAGTTTGGTGAGTCCAAAACAAACTTCAGGAGGATTATTATTCCACCATGTGTGCAGTCGGGCTGCAAGGAGCAAACCAGGAGAACCCGCTAACCGTCACTAACAGTTAAACTTCCTTACAGAAAACCTTCCAACGTGTTTCTTAACATTTCATGCAGATGTTAGTTTAGGTAATACCAAAGCAACAACCTGGTAATTACTCTTGTTTCAATGTGTCAGTGGAGGGTCATAGAGAGGAGTGGCTGCCTCTTCAGGGGGGCAGGTGTGTATTGGAGTTCCCGTGAGGCTCGTATGGCTGCCTCAAAGGGCATCATGAAAACGGAACGCACCATTAAGTAAATCTTGCCTGATATGTATCGTATCATGATGTGCATCGTGATGTGTCATATTGCCAGACTCTTGCCGAAACACAACCCTACATCAAACAATCAAACAACAAACGAGACGCTGTCTTCACTCTGCTCTGTCATTGTGTGCTTTAAATAAAATCTTCCACTCAGTCACAGAGTCTCATTATTTCCTCATTTCTAATTGTACTCCTGTATCCCTGCAGACTTGAAAGTTTGTAGTTACTCTTCTTATTTCTAAGTACTTTTCATGCTGAGTTTATCCATCGTTTCTCTGTTCCTGTGTCTGTGAACTGTAGTCTTGAGTATTTAGTGAAAAGGTGGGATTTGCTGAATCTCCGCTGGATTGTTTTTGTTTATCTACCAGGTGGTTCTTAGTTTTCTCCTCACCAAAGATGTCACCATTTAAGCACAGCATAGTCTTTGTAGTCCAAGGCTTTTTTTAAACATGTTTTACTGTTTTACAATTGGCTTTAAAAATGTTTTTTTTTAAAATTTTTTACCCCACTCTTTTTTTTAGTACAATACTTTTTTTTTTTTAACATTTTTTTTATATAAAAAAAAAATGTTATTAAAAACCTAAGGTTTAAAAAAAAAAAAAAAAAAAAAAAAACAACAACAACAACAGGGCAATTCTAAGTAGTAAATTTATTAATTTTTCTACTGCAAAAATCACAAAAAAGTAGGTCAGTTTTTTGGGTTTGAAGACTAGACTTAAATGTGTAGAAACCAAATAAATAAATGAATCCACAAATAAAGCAAAAACAAAGTCAAAACAAAGTGAAACATGTACTGGTAAATAAAGCAAAACAAGCAAGGCTCCTGAATGAAAGTGTTTCAAGGAATATCACAATGATGTTTCATAACTCTTGCTATGTTTGTCCTAAGCTAAAATTTCCCAGCTAAAATCCTGCCTGCCGTTGAAGCATTGAGATGACATTTTGAATAAATACTATAATGATGGGGGGGGGGTGATGATGCCTACGCCACTGAAAACAGCCAATGTGATTGGCAAACAAAGCTGTGAGTTCGGACAACTGAGGGTTAACCAACTTTTATTTTAAAGCTCCTTTTTGGGTTAGTTAGGTTACAGATTGTTATTTTAAATTGTCGATCTTTTAGGACGCATTCTTTGTTGTTTTTGTATTATTTTTGCATGTTTTAGACATGTCTGTGTTCATATGGGAATCCTGGAACACGCTTTATTTATTTGGGTTCATCTGAAAAGTGCTACACAATAAACCTGACTGATTATCCATAGAGATGATCCTTGATTTGCTCCTAACTCGCTCAGCAACCTTTTGTGTTCCTCATTGTAAAATGTTTCCAGAAAAAGTGTTTACCCTTGAGATTGTCAGTGAAATGAAACTGAACATGTTTGAAGTGTTGAAAGGCAGAATGATGTCAACAACACTGAGCTTCCTGTGACGGTTTCAGCCTTGCTTCTTCAAAATTCAAATTAGTCACAGAAGGAGCCCTTCAGGGCGAGACACAATCTGTATGCGATAAGACACCCGATATGAGCTCTAGTCTATTCTTAGTCACTTAATTCATTCTCAAAAGCAACTTGAGGATAAGACACAAGCCTCTGAACCTGGAGATCGGCTGCCACATTCGCAGCTACATTGGAGGAGTGCTGCTTTCTGAAGGCAAGCGCTCAGCCTGAGCAGATGTGTAATCACCCAGATGAACTGTAAACAACTGTGCAGCTCTGCAGGTCTTCTACATTTCCTCCTTCACTTGTTTCATAATAAGAGGCGCCTTCAGAACAGAAGACCGAAGGAAATGTGGAGAATCGCTGCATCTGAATCAACCAAAAAAAAAAAAAATTAAAAAAGCTAATAGGGACGCTTCAGGCACAGATACATCATTTCCCAGCAAAATGACCTTTGCTAACTTTTAATGAACCATGAAAAATGGCCTTTTTAATGACTGCAAATGCATGTATTTCCCGTTTTAAATTCTGCCTTATGATTGCATCCCCTCGGCCTTTGGAGGCAGGAGAACGGTGGATGTGTTTCCCTGTGAAGGTGTGGATGAAAGCCTGCAGGGAAACCAGCTCCAGTCCTTTTCTGTTCCACCTTTCATGTGGGAGTTCATTTAAGAGCTGCAGCGATTCCATGGCCAAATCAGTCAAGTTGAAAACAAATTGTAGATCAACAAATGTATTATGGATTCAATTTATATGAAGCTTTAGAGAGGAATTAAACCTTGATATTTACATTTATCAATAGACATATCATCAGGTTAAAAATGAATCTTTGGTTTTGATGGAAATTTCACTTTTGAAGGTTCTGTTTTTTTCTGAAAAAAGAGCATAGATTTCAACAGTGAATTGAAGGAAAAAAATGTGTTGTCTCAGGAGTTTTGAACTTTTGAATTGAATTCAAGGTTGCAGGAGACATAGTGGTTGATGCTGTCGGCCCACAAATCCCACCTGGGACTTCCTGTGCATGTGTGAGTTTGCATGCTGTCCTTGTGCATGTGTGGGTTTGGTCTGGTTTACTCACATGGTCCAAAAACATGATTCTTGGGTTAACCGATGATTTCAAATCATCCCTAGGCGTGAATGTGTGGTTGTGTGACCTATTCAGGGTGTACTGGCTCAGTGGCCTTGTGGTAGAGTGTCTTCCCTGACACTGGAAGGTTGTGAGTTTAAATCCACAGCCGAGTCACACTAAAGATTCTAAAAATGGGACCCAATGCCTCTCTGTTTGACACTTAGCATTAAGGGGTTGAATTGGGGGGGTTAAATCACCCATGGTGCAGCTGTGTCTTCAGCTCACCACTCCACTGGGGGATGGATCAAATGCAGAGAACAAATCATGAGACTTTAACTTTACCCTGCATTTGCATAACAGAATCTGGGATAGGCTCCACCAGCCTCAAAAAGGATTCAGTGAGTTCTGAAAATGGATGGATTGAATTAAAATTCATTCAGAATTTTAGCAATGATGCTTTACTGAATCTATACAGGATGTCACTGTGATAGAAATGCTTCCTCTCTTTTTGTACGCATCCTTTGGCTTTTTCATTTCTCAGTGATTACAGGTTAAAGTCACTTTGATTAGTTCAAAAGTTGCTGTGGTGTTAGCACATGGATGCTAACACATTATGTCATTTTATGAAATTCTTATTGTGTGGTGAATGTTCCTTTGAGTAAATCTGAACTCGTAGAAACACTGGGAACTCTTTCTTTCATCTGTGAACTCCAAAGGCCTCGTGTTCCTGATGCTGGATCTCTTACAGACGGGTGGATTTCTCCAACTGCAGGTTTCTGTTGCAGCTTCATCAGGAATGTTTGGTTTTAGCAGACTGTTAAACTCCAAAGCTCTGCCCGGTCCCCTGGACTAAAGGCTTTTAATTAGGGACTGATACACAAGTGGAGCACTGTCTGTGTTTTTGTGTGAAGTTTTTACATGAATATCCTGGTGCACGTGTGCGGTCTGTGTTGGCATTTCATCAGTGGCTCACTTACTGTCCTGGAAATATTTGAAAGTCTGTTTGGACTCAGAAGCAGCGATGACATGTGATGTTTCCAGGAGAGCCTCCATCTGCTCTGAGCATGTGCTCATGGATCATGTATGCAATTTATTTTTAATGCCTGTGTGTGTGTTTATGTCTCATGTGTGGACGAGCAGAATCCATGGTATCAACAGAGAAGAAGAGCAAAGCACCTCCCAGATCAGTGATGAAGCCTGTGATGCAAAGCTCTGAGAAGAAAGGGGCCTTTTATGAGTAAGAAGTGAAAAGGCTCTAATTCAGCAGGAATTGTGATAGAAATGTTGTTTGAGGATGAGAACCACCAAATCATGTGTAATTGTAAGAATTTAGTGAGGTCCACCCAAAACTAAAAAGAGGAAATCCACTGTCCATCAAAGAAAAGCTGCCATCACGCCACGCTGAGGAAGTCTAAAACACAAAATAAAGTTAAAGAGGGGAAGCCGAAAATGACAGACTCAGTTCAGACAGCATGAGATAAACTTAGGCTTGAAGGTTCAGAAGGCTGTCTTTCACCAGGGCTATAATTGACAGTCTTGTTATGAAGCTTTGCAGATTCACAGATATATTTTCAAACTTTTGGATGCTTGACATGAGACAACGCTCTTCATATTTAATTACCTGTGTTCTACCAATGCAATAAATGTTTTTACAGCCAAGATTCAACAAGAGATTCAATGTTCAGATCTTCAGAAGGATTCAGGGTTTCCGAAGCAATGTTGGAGGATGCAGGTACATCAAACCGCAGTTCCAGCTGCTGCAGAAGTCTTATTGGAACATAATCGAAGAGCTCCATGGGTATGTAACGTGAACCCCATAATGAATATTTAAAAGGTATGAATACCAAAGATATTAGTCCGAGCCACTCGTTCCGAAAATCAATAGTCGCAGAGAAGTGCTGACAGTCGCCTCGCTCTATACATTTTTAATGCTTAGCCCTGAAGCCAACGCTGTCCGCAGAACAAACACACATTAGTGCAGATTTTTTTTCTCTTCTCTCATTAATGTGTTGTTTTAGTAAAACTGAAACTCACACTGAAGTGGACAGTCATGATTTATTGTTCCTCTTTCTCTTAAAGCAACAGCGTTAAGAAGGAGCAGGAGGTGATCAAAGGATGAAAAATGAGGAAGCTTGTGTGACATTTCAGTGTTAAATTAGTTATTGACTAACCCGAGGACGCTTTGAGTTTTTCACCATGTCTGTAAGATAATTAAGTGGACAAACAGCTGCGGTGTAAATATGCTCCTCTAACAGAGGCGGATCAAGAACCTCGATCATTAGGACTACTGTATTTGATCTGCCCATTATTGTGGGGAGGCAGACGGCTGTAGCACCAGTCAAGATGAGTTTGACTAATATTGAGAGGTTACAGACTAAAAACCTCCCATCTGTGTAACAAAAATAACTCTGAATAGTTTGATTGACATGCCAAAATCACCATGACCCCAGAAAGGTCAAATGGAGCTCAATATGCTAGCACACTATACATGCTTCATAAAATAAGAAGTGTTTTGGCTTTGGAAGAAAAAAAAAGATCTATAAATTTCTCTAATAAATTTTTGCTTTTACCAAACGTTTGCTGTGACTGTAGCTGCCATTGTTTTGGCAGTCATGTGATATGGGTCCGGTAGTGTTTTTTTTTTTTTTTTTTTTGGTAATAGTTTGTGGGTGAGCAGGTCCTGCTAGTTGTTGTTAAGTGCCTCATTTATCATGTTTGCTTGGAAGGACTTTGGAATGAGTTGCTTTTTGTCTTGTTACACTACATACATATTTGTTTAAGAATAGACAGAAGGACTTTGTCGGCCAAAGAGTATTTCTTTCTTTTTGTGCATTTACAAACATGGACCTGTTCCTGTTGTCTGTGGTGACTGGTCAAGCCTTAAGCTGTGTTCAAATGTGATTCGTGCATCAGAGGAGTCCACTTTGAATGTTAAGTCAATGTAGAGATTGATCAGAGGTTCTGCGGTGCGTTTAGAGCATGACAGCTGCTTTAGAAGTGCTTTCGTCTTTCTGTGAACCAATCAGACAATTTGCTGACCGCATTAGTCAGAGGAGGGAAAACATAAAAACAAGAACAAAATTAGAGGAACTTTTCATTATTGTTTCAATTGAAAAAGGAAAGAGGAGAACTTTATAAACTCTGTTCAAACCAGAAGGCCGGCTGGTAATCAGGCAGCAGAAGAAGGAATGCCGTCTTGGACAAAGGCTGTATCCTAATCACTTGACTTGGTTACCTGAAGTGTGATTCATGACTAAGGATCTTCTAATGAAAGTAACCTGCATTTATCTTTGATTTTTTTTATACTGATTTATGTAAATGACTTTTTCAGATATTGGAAACTTGCTCTATGTTGCCGAGTTTCCTCATGATAAATAAAATACATTAGTGGATGTTTGAAACTTATTTTACATTAATACATTACTGATTCCTTTTTTCTCCATATGCTACAAACACATTTAAAATAGTGTTATACCTACATACATAACCATGTGATTCATTGTTACTTAAGGATTCTTAATGACCTGAATCTGTGTTAGCACAGTAAAAATATCTGGTCATAAGTTATGAACTGGACTTTGATAACTCATGTAAAGTAAATGGTGTGGTCCAGCCAGGGTGGGATTAAATAAGTTCACTTCCTCCCACTCCTTTTAAGCAATCTATCATTTGATGCATAGTTATCCCATGTTTGACATGTTTTATGGATGTAAACCTCTGACGTTTGTGTAACATTTGTGTTATTCTAGTCTGATTGTTTAAAATAAACCATTTCAAATCAAACCTTAAAAGTCACAAGACCATCGATGCATCAACGCTCTTGCAGAAAACTTTCCCCTTGACGTATCTGACAGTCTGTGTTTGAAAATATATCGGAGATCTGATGCATCCATGAAAAAAGATTTCTTGTTTAAAAAAAAAAGTATCACAAATAAACTTCACAAAGTAAGGATGGAGTCCCTGGAGCAGAATCCATAACTTTGAATGGTTCACCCCGTTGTTCAGTCAAAACCCTCTAAATTGTATATGCTCCACATAAATCTTCTGTGTAACTGTGCCAGAGAGATGTCGTGATGTCCGAGAAAATGTAGTCAGAGTGACCTAAATGTTCATTTTCAAGGAGCAGTGATGGCTCCTGGTGTGAGAGTGACACGGGCGTGTTGCTCCGTTCTGTCACTCTGATGGAAGCAGCGGCATAAACAAATGAGAAAATGAGGCACGACGAATGGGTCGTTTTCTGTCTTATCAAAGCCTGCAAGGAAAACAGCGACTGACTCATTCCAAAGAGCTGCGTCTCCTTTCAGCTGCCATGTACGCAGATGCAATCTGAGGAGGAAAACTAATAATGTTCCCTTTTTCCATCTGCAGTCCAAGGATCCTCTATACCTTATGCACATTTTCATTTTATTTTTCTTGATTAGCTTAATTAATGTAGAACATCACAGCCAAAACCTTTCCTTCATTTCCACATTTCTAAATGTTGCAAAAGTAGGTGAACTATTAAGTACTCTAAATATTTGAAATACAATTTTCTATCATTACATATTTTCCACACTATAGGGCGCATTTCAAAGAGTGGTCAGACTTTGAGCTTATGTCATAAATAAGGCGCATTACGCTAAACAAAAGAGTCAGAGATAAGTCCATTGTTCAGATTTTGTTAACTGCATTCACAGGAACTCTAGAACATGTTTTTAACACTCTACATGTTTGCTACATTAGAAGCATTAGCTGTGTTAGCATATTTACAAAACCTGAAACCTGAAACCTGAAAAAGAAATAAATAAATAAAAAAACAAACAGATGAAAAAAGACAGTCCGGCACTGCTAAACGTTAGCCTTGTAGCACATTCACAATAACACCCAGCCTTGTTTGCATGCACAACCAGAATTAACCCATATAAAAGGAGCTTCAGATTATAAGGCACACAGTTATTTAAATAAAATAAAGAAAGAAGGATTTTGAGCAGAGGTGGGACCAAGTCATTGATTTGCAAGTAAGTCTCAAGTCCTTGTCCTCAAGTCCCTCGTCAACAGCAGGCAAGTCCAAGTCAAGTATCAAGTCAAGGCCCAACCAGCCTCAAGACACCTCCAAGTCACTGAATGTTTCAAATCCTTTTCAACAACAGACTATTATTTACATAGACCATGTGTGCTTTTAGGAACTGCTTTTATTTATCAACATTTTGCAAACATATTAGCATCTGCAAGCATCTGAGCTCAAGCATCCCCACTTCAAAAATCCTAATTGATTTCTCTATAACAAAAACCCAGTTTACCACATTTATAAGTGTGGTTACCTGGAGAGAGAAGGGAAGCAGGTAAAGTCTGGATATGAAATCCTCTCACTACACACCAGTTACGTTTGTGGCTGATGAAGCCCTGACTCTTTCAGTCAGATTTACAAACATATGAGCCCAAATGTATTTACCAACGACTGACTTTGTTTCATATCTCATCTCAGCATCTTTCATAAAGAGCGAAAGGGAGTGAAAGAAAGCAAATGTATCCCACCCTTATTTGCCTAACTATTTACTTGACATATGTTATCAGCATCCGGTTCATAACTTCTAATCAGAGCTTTATACATTACCAAAACAGATTCAGATCATTAAAAATTCTTTAACTACAATAAATCCGATGACATGATGATATTCATAATGGTCATGAACTTAAAATTATTTCAGAATTCATCAAAGCTTCTGCAGATCAAGCATCTAAGTTTAAAGTAAGTGCAGATTATTTTTCATTAGAGAAAACAATAATAAGTATCAAGTGTCAAAATTTAAAATACATGCATATTCATATCCATCTCAACCCACCGCCTCTCAGCCAGCAGTTAACATCACAAAGAGCACTTCTGGTGTCATTATCCGAGCAGCAGCAGCCATGTTTCTGCACCCCCGCCGCCGCCCTTCGCCTCCCACCTGCTGATCTTCTTTTGCTTGGGTTTGTTCTCATGTCTCCTCTTCTGTTTTATCCTTATCTTGTCTGCTTTGCCTCTTCTCTCTCGTGTTTCTTCAGTGTAATATCTTAGATGAACATCAGTATTAGTCATACAGGCTGATGTCCGAATGCATCTGTGAGGTTTGAACCTGTTTGTTTATCCTCAGACTTTTCTCCCTGACACACATTAAGCATAGATCCTCAGACCAAGTCTTTAGACTGAAGTTTGAACAAAAGAAATAAAAACAAAGTTAAGCTACAAAGATGAGGAAACCCAAAACACAACTGTTTAACACAACACAACCAGCGCACTAATCTCACTCTCACGACTGTCAAATGTGCTTGAACCTCACACTTTTCACCTTCTGTGAATCTAGTTGGCATAAATTGTTCCTGGTGATTCTACCTCTTGGTTGTACTGTGGGAATGCTATCCAAAGCCTTTTTTATGGAACATACTCCATGACACCTGATTGATTATTGTGCTCTCCACTATGCATTATGGACTATATGGGTTATTATTGTGTACATATGGGAGCAAAATTCTCCAATGTCACCTATTTGATTCTGAGTGCCAAAAATAAAGCCTGAAATTGAACCGGTTAGTTGATCATAGTTTGTTCCTCCTAAAGCTTAAGTCACAATGGTCTCTACGGGCAGATACGGGCTGTCTGCATGTGACACGCCTGCTCTCGTTGCTGCAGTCTGACAGTTAGAAATGAGGACATTAGACAACCAGTTTAGTTTGTGTGGATATCTTATGGTGCTCTACAGGCACTTACAGATCACGTGCACACCTTGTGCATGTGGCATCTGCGTGAGGTCTTTTAGTGAGTACTCATAACTCACTAACAAAGACTGTGGCTTCAGGACAGCGTACGACAGCATCTTAAGTGCAAATACTTCACAACATACTTACTACACACACGACAATTGTACGTTCCATTTTCATGACATTCCTTGAGTTGACAGAACTAACCACAAGGGAATTAAGGCACACTCGCGCTCCCCTTAAGATGTGAGCACCCCTCCCATGGACCAGACAAGCCAAAAACCCGCAGAAGTCATATGGGTTAACCCCTTGAACATAGGTGACGAGATGGGTAAACGTAATGTTAGAATACCCATACAACTGTCCACCTGCCAATAAAAAAGCTCTCCACTGCTGTTGTGAGAAGAACAAAAAAACAAGAGATATTGGACAGATTTTTGCATTTTGGGGTGTAAAATGAGACTTTTTAACCTGGAATTCAAAGGAAATGTCTTCACATGCGATCCACCTGCAATGTTCTTTTTTAGAAACTGCAAAATTCCAGAGTGGAAGGTGAATCTTTGTCTCCAACAGCAGCCTCCAACCTAATGCAAAATGTGGACCTTCATACGGCTTTCTGTTTTCTTTTTGTCACTAAGGCCGTCCTTTTCATGCATCCAAGGAAAGTCAAACAGGGGAAAGAGTGTCGCTTACTGCAAAGGGGCGTGTCAAACAGTAGTATCCATTCTAGGGGTGGGACAGGTGATTTTAGTGTTGCAAGTGAGGCTGCACAGTGGTTAAGTGGTTTGGACTGTCATCTCAAAGCAAGAAAGCCCTGGTTTGAATCCCAGCTGGGTCTTTTCTTGCGTGCATGTGTTTGCACACCGGTTTCCTCCTGCAGTTCAACATGTCTCTGTGGCCCTGCAATGACCTGGGTGAACACCGCCTGGGTGTTTACCCACTACCCTTGGCAGCAGGGAAGGGCTGCAGCAACTCCTCCACTGGACTCACTGCACTGGACTGTGCAAGTATAGGAAGTGGATGGGTTTATTGTTGCAAGTGAACGCTGGTTCAAAGACTCGTAAGCAGAACAGGATTTGATCCATTCTGGCACCAGTGGTTAGATGTCCATCTGAAGCCTCATGGCAAAGCAATCTGCTGTGATTACAGAACAGCCACAGAATGACTCTGCGTTGTATCAGTTGATCCAGTTACCACGTGACAGAAAAACAGCTGATGTTCCTCATATCGTCTAAATTAGATGACATTACCAAAAGAAAGGTATTTTTGCCGTCCGCTGGGGAAGCGTTGGTGCTGCATGCTGAGGATTCAGATCAATACTCCTTTGTAATGCTATATGAAAACAAATTAAATCTGTCACCACTAAATGACTTGCAGTTATGTTCAATAGCTTCAATCTGCAGTTTGGAAAAAGCATTTCCTCATGAGGTTAATAGCAAACACAGGCTTAAGTGCATTGATTTTCCTTCAAAGTTGACATTTAAATAAACCTAGTTTCTAGAAACAAAATCTTTCTCTGACCTTTTTAAAATCCATTTTATCTTCTATGAGTTAATTAAGAACACGTGGATTTTACTGCAAGTGACACTGTTTTACTTTTTATGAAGGAATTACAGATGGGATTGGCTGTAAATGGAAGGACATCTGTGAAAAAAATACATGTTTAGCAACAATATGATTTCATTTGGGCTGCACGGTGGCGCAGTGGTTAGCGCTCCTGCCTCACAGCAAGAAGGTTCCCGGTTCAAGTCCTGGCTGGGGGACCTTTCTGTGTGGAGTTTGCATGTTCTCCCCGTGCATGCGTGGGTTTTCTCCGGGTACTCCGGCTTCCTCCCGCCGTCCAAAAACATGCTTCATAGGTTAATTGGTTATTCTAAATTGTCCCTAGGTGTGGATGTGGGTGTGTGATTGTGACCCCTGCGACAGACTGGCGACCAGTCCAGGGGTGTACCCTGCCTTCGCCCATGAGTAGCCGGGTTAGGCTCCGGTGACCCCAAAAGGGATAAAGCGGATTGGAAAATGAATGAATGAATGATTTCATTTGGTTGCTCTGCACGACAAAAACAAATGATTTAATTATATTCAGTGGGACTATTATTTGTTTAATGAATGACTTGAGTCTTTTTTAACAAATAGGTATAACATTTGTTTTTTGTCTAACCGGAGGAAACCTAAAACTCTCGCCTTTAAAAAGGTTTGTGTTTGCAGTTGCGTCGCTGTGGCTGGGTAGATGTTTAATGCAGAGTGATAACACCAGCAGCAATATAATCTGAAATGTCAACTGTAACTCAATAGGGAGCAGGGCTGATGGCATATCTGCTTTCCCAGACCTCCCTGCACTCTCAATAGCAGACATTCTTGCTATGGGCAGGAGCTTGATGCTTAAAAAGCTTTGTGCTAAAAGTTTATTGTAAAATGTAAAACAAAAAAATGAAACCAAGTCCAATTTCCTTCCCAGATTAGGAAGGATTTGGCCCTTTTGATAAACCATTCAGTTCCAGGAGCAGCATAGAATGAGTAAGATAGAATGTGTGTGTGTCTATGTATATGTATATATATGTGTGTGTGTATGAATACAGCATTGTTTTGGTGCTCATAGGGACTTCTGGATCTTCAAAATAATTTAAATTCCAGCTGATGAAACTTATTTTTTTCTAAATCTCATTTGATTGCACAGTTAGGATTTGGTAAAAGACCTGCAAATCCATCTAAAATCAGAACACTGGCATTTGGACCACCTCACCATCCTGCAGCACCAAACATGTATTTCTGGACTGAATGCAGCCGGTACAATTTGACCTGGTTATAAATTAACCATCAGAAATTTCTAAAAGGATGCCTTTTGCAGAATGTTACAGTAGCTAAACTGAAGGCAGTCCTCAGCAGGTTGAGGACACTGAAAATTAGTCACAACTGGATCATTATCCTCTGTCCTCTCCATCATCTTTGATGGTTGTCTTCAGCAGATGTTTATGAGTCCTTCAGATGCAACCATTTAGACCTCACTTCCTTTTGATCAATAAGTCTTATCAATGCAATCATTTTTTCATTAGTAACTTCTTCTGTTAATCTGTTCTCTCTCTGTCTGATCTCTCAGCAGTGGAAAGTTGATGAAAAGTGAATTATGTTGTTTTCAAGCAGGAAAACTGGAGTTTCAATAAAGGAATTAATGTTCCTCGGGAGGCCTGTAGAGTTACTGTTTTGACCGAACTATGGGGAAGAAAATTATACTTCACTGTTTTTTTTTGAGAAAAAGCAAATAGATCATATTTGCTTGAAGATGAGTCTGGACTCAGTTATAGTCATTTTGGTTTTGGACACCACCTGTTGATTGTGTCATCAACACATCATAGATCAAAACTGAGTTTATGATTGGTTGTCACAATGCAAATTCTTAGTCAAAGTTCAGATTTTTGTCACCCTTAAACATTGCTAGACCGCCGTGCTGGGCCAGACACTAAAACACTCCACAGAACCTTTCAAAGTGTCTGTACAGTAACACTGAAACTGGACATCCCTGTTGTGCGAATCCTATTTGGTGTCAACGTCCCGATTCACTAAAGAGTGTAGTTCACTTTTGGCATACAACTATTCTCCATGAGCACTAGAATAAAACTTGAGCTCATGCATGGCAAAAATACCTTTCTTTTGGTAATGTCATGCAAACAACCCGACTCTCAAATCTCCTATGTTGTAGAATAAACATCCACAGTAACGTTTTATGCTGATGATGGTCTGCTTTTCACTGTGGACATTAGTTCTTGTTGAAATAGTAAATTATTTTGGAAAGTCCTCAACTCCCAGGTACTTTGTCATGAATGAGTGGAGAAAATAGATCTTTTGACTGAGGTCAACAAAATCTAAGTACATCACCTTTATGTGATCTGGTCTGCAGATTCTACCTTAGTAAACAGCTTCTGAACATTAGAACTGCTCCCACATAAATTGCCATTCATCAAGTTAATGATGATCAAGTTAATGTGTAAAGATCATTCTGTCGGATGAAAAGGTGGTGCAGGTTTGGAGCCTGCATTGCTCCTCTTTGGAGCGTCTCGTTAAAATAATGAAGAGCAGTCGTAGTCCAGGGAAGAGGCCAGAAAAGGATTTGCTCTTACTCCAGGATTTTCCCTTTTTTTGTTCCTCCACTCCTCTTTGATAATAGGATTTCTTTCTTTTTAGCTCTGTGACTAAATGGAGTTGGACTTCAATACAGGCTCGGTGCCATTCTGTGGCTGGATTGGCAGGGTTTGAGTGGGTGGAAGTAAGCTGAGAGTCCTTATGTGTTTGTGGGATCTACAGCTTCATCCGTATCAGCTGATAATAGCCACTGTTGCAAAGACAACAAGCAGAGTTCTGATTAGAAAGATTGAAAACTTTGATGAGGCAACAAAAGGGTCTGGAAAATAAAGATGTTTTGTCCTCAGAAACATTACTGAGCATTGCACAAAGTCAGTCTGGAGCAGATTTGCTTTTATTTTGGCAGTTCTACTTTTTTTTTCTTTTATTTTTATCTACTTTGTCAACAAAGCTTTGTTTCAACCTCAGCTAGGTGAGTCTTTGTTTGACTCTCAAAGCTCTACAGATACGTTTTCTTAAAAACTTCATGAATGTTGTCAGAAGAGATAAATGTGCCATGAGGATGGACATCACAGTGCAGAAAATAAACTATACTGACATTAACCCAAGAAAGTTTTTCCTTTCCTTTCAATTTGGGTTTTCCATTTAATCCCATCTCAGATTCATCAGTATTCCTTCATCTGACCATCATTGTCAAAAGTATTTATTTTGGTCAAAGCCTGAAGTTTGTATTTCTGGAAGCAGATGAACTGGAAGTGCTGCTGCAGCTCACAGAATGAAGACAAATCTCCTCGCTGCACACTAAAGCAGGGAAACAGTGGAGACCTACACGATGCTACCATAAAGATGTAAATGAGCATAATACTCTTCAAATGACTGTCTCCATATGATTTAGTGGAAATGTCAAGTTTCTTAGAGGCTCCATAAATCTACAGTATCTAAAATTCAAACTTTAATCTCTGAGATGAGCCAGGGTGTCTTTAGAACTACAGAAGGTCAAGTAGTGTGACTAAAAAACATGTTTCTTCTTTTTTATTCCACCACAGAAGTTCCTACAAGTCTCTTATTTGAAGTCCAAGTCTTAAAGACCCACTACAATAAAAAAAGGATTTTTGTAAAAAACATATTCTTGCAGCATTTTTCTTATGATGGAGGACATATATAAAGAAAATTGAGATTAAAATTATATTTATGAATATTTCTTTATTCAAATTGTTGTCACCAGGAAAAAAGATCTTATTTGTGACGTAGAAAATCCGCTGGGCGGGCCACAAGCTTGTGCTCCACTCCATTCTGATGCATCCACTTACAGACAAATGGATCCATGTATGGCTTTGCTTTCTCCGTCTGAGCTGGAATCTGGAACAAAACCATACGGCAGGATAGATCTGATATTCACCATTTTTGTTGCACCACTAATATTTGTGTGTGTGTGTATTTGTGTGAGGGGCTGCAATCAGTGTGTAAACAGATGGATGATGGGAAGTGGGGTCAGGCTTACTGTACGCCAGCAGTCCCACCCACAACTCAGAGGTGAGTTTCTAATTAACTCCTGCCGCTCTGCAGAAACGATGTCCTGGAAAAAGACACAGGTTTTTGATTTAGACTAAAACAGCATTTTCAGCAGACCACTGGGAATGTTTTTATATTAGATCAAAAGATGGTCAGAGTGGGACTTTAAAGTAAAAATTCAGTTCCATGTACGTTTTTTTTTTTTTTTTTTAATAAAGCGGTTAGTATAACCCAGTTGCTTGCTCTGGATCAATACAGCAAGACAAGAATGTCTTTGTGTGACATGGATCATTTGTTGGAGCAACCTTCATGTTTCTGACTTCCTGTGCGACTCCAGTCTTCATCTGTGTTCCACCGTATACTTCTCGTGTTTTATTGTCCCATTCATTCCTTTTTATCCTGGTTTGTGGATATTCATTGAAGCAACAGCAGCTGTTGTAAATCTTCAGATTGTTCTTCCTGTTACATTTCAAGGTCATCACTGAAGCTCTGAGCAGAAACTTACAAACAAACACACAAATGTGAGGATGTGTGCTGCCTTTGAGACGAGGCAGCTCTAAATGGATCTTGGGGTCATGGCAGCAATGAGAATTGATTGGCGGCAGTGAGAAAAGTCCAGGGAGGCTTAAGGATGAAGGTGCAGTTGTGCGATGATGGGGTCAGATACCCTTCTTACACACACACAATAGCTTATCATGATGAGCACAAACAACAACAGAATCTCACACATTATTGGTGCTGGTAATAATATTCCATTAGCACAAACCATGGACAAATGGTTTTTACAGCTTATTATCAAAGTGATGACTGCTCAGAGTCAACCGTGCTCCTGGATTTATCTCTCACACACAGATAATAACACAAAACGCGTCAGATTACACAACCAGCGAAAAAAAAAATACATTTCAAGCCACTGGGCCTGTTTCCCCACAACAGTTTTTGTTTTTTAAACCTGCATTGATTTTTCTATCAGCTCCTCCAGATTGATGTCAGATAAATGTGTAGCTAAATGTCAAAGCAATGGATCTCAATATTTAAAAGGTACTTACTCCTGTGAGTCGCATTACTTTGTGTACACATAAACAGCACACAGAGAAGAATGGAGAGACATGGACGTTAAAGCCTGTTGCTTCATCCACCGTCTTGCATTTGACTTTTTTCCACACAGGTAAGTTGTAACCAGAACATAATGATGGTGTATGGTGGGTTAGATAATTAAAGGTTAAAAAATTAGTGCAATTTACCAACATATAGGAGTGTGCAGTATGGAAAAGCCAAACAATGTAATTCAGTGTTATTTATACAACCCAAAATCACAACCATAACCATCTCAATGGGCTTTACACTCGTATTTATGCAAAGAACATAAAGTCAGTCATAACATATAAACAATAGCTGGTTGCTAAACTAAACAGACTAAGCTAAACTGGCATCCCTTCCCTTAGACCCTCCTTTTCTCTGTGAGGAAAAACTCGTAAAAAAAAAAACAGATCTTGGGGGAAAAATGAAGAAACCTCAGGGATGTCCACATGAAGGGGGGATCCTCTCCCAGGCCGGACAGCCGATGTGCTAGAACTGTTAAAGAGGAATTATCTAACTCTACAACTACATGTTAGAATAGTGTAGCAGATGGGTTTCATCAAGATGAAACTGGGGGGCAGCTGGGGGTGCGAGACGAGCCAGAGGCGAGGTCCACGGCCAAAGACAGGAGCACAGACGATCCACCTGGAATCTCTGGGGGAGCGGTAAACGGAGACAACACTTGAATGCACTGCACCAAACAGAGACATGATGAACTACATAAAATAGTACTGGATAAATGATAAAGAATAAATAAGAGGAGAGGAGAAGTAATAGAGGACAGAACCCCGTGCACCATACTCTCTCTATCTTCTAACTTCTAGTAGTCTGCTACCAACTAATCGGTATTGAAATTTAATTCAAACATGTAAATGGTAAGTTAATGGTAAGTTGCATGTAATATGCCACAAATAGCGGAAACAGCCACAGCAGGCTGGCTCCTCCACAGCTCAAACAGACCTGATGGTGAACAGCGGTCATGGCGCCCGGTCCTTTTGACTGGAATAACTTGAACTACAGAAAAAATCTCATGGAAAAAAATGAGGATTATCAAGAAGAAATTAAAAAAAAGTTATCAGAGCAAGATTGATGGGATTTTGACTTCTTGAAGCCAGCAGGTACTTCCTGTTTGGAACACCGGGGGGGAGGGGTCACTCAGTCCAGTTCTCAAATACAGTTTGGAGGTGGTAGAAAGCATCACTCCAAACAATGCTGCAGCTTGGTTTTTCAGAACATCAAATTAGCAGAAAGAATTTGGAAACATTTTCATGGTTTTGTCCTTAGCTCTACAACAAAACCATGTTTATCACAAATGTGGATAATATTCAGGATTTCTGGCAATGTCACAATAAGAAAATCTACCAATTTACCTGATTTTGGAGGTTTTGCATGGAATGTGGACACAAACATTTTTGTTTTTTTGCTTCCATCTTTAATTGTCACATACTTAAATTTTTTTCCTGGCTTTTATTTTTTATTTTTAAACCACCTCATATCTGTTTTTAAATCAGTAATCTGACCTTCTGAAGTGAATTCAGTTTTAGGCCAGAGAAGGAACAAAAATAGTCTGTAATTTTCTCTAAACTGATAGAAAAACATAAATCCTCACTTTACTAAAGCTGAGGAAATGCACATTTTGACGAAGAAAAATAACAGTAGTTTGAACACGTGGTGGTCGTTTGTACTCTATGAGATGCAAGCCTTGCACTGGGAAAAACTCTCCCGTGCATTGTGTGTTTGGCGTGTCAGCATCTGGCGCAGACTGGAGGTGTGCTGCCTTTGCAATCTGATGCAGCCTCTTAGGTGGATTTTTTTCCCTTTTAGTACACTTTACTGTCAATACTCATTCATTTCAGTGTAGCCCCCTTTACTGCTGCAGGACCACATGCATCCCTAACTCCAGTAGCTTAATAGCATGTTTGAGGGATCAGCATCCAGGCTTGATGGGAACAATGAGGAGGTTTCCTTCACTGACAGATTTCTTATGTTGTTCCATTGTATATCAGACAGAAAATCTACTGGAGCTAAAGAAAAACCCTTCACTGAGACCCATATCTTTTCCACCTTCACCCTCCAAATGAAAGTTCATACAACATCCTCTAGGGACGACTATTCTCACCACACTTGTCTTTGAGCTAATTGGATTTTTTGCCTGCATCATGAAAATGCAGAATTTGTCTGGGTTTTGCAATCAGCAGTCAGGATGAGCAGCGACTAAAAAGTAGTCAGAAAGAGCAGACTTACAAGTGGGAGGGGCTTGAGGCATTCTCTTTCAAATCCACTCTCATGTAAACTGTAGGACAACACCAGTGAGGAGCCGTGAACGGAGTTGGGAGCACAGCCGTGGTGTTGCAGCAACATTTTTGGTGCATCTGTAATGTTAGATAGAGGTTGTGAAGGGCGGTAAACTGAAGGATATTGGGAAGCAAGGGCAGGCTTACACCAACAGTTTCGCCCACAACTCAGAGATGAATTTGCTGAACTCCTGCTGCTCTGCAGAAACTATGTCCTAGAAAATGACAGTTTTTTGGCTAAAACAGCATCAGAATCAGTTGCTTTTCATCATGGGATATGGGAATGAATTAACATCTATCACAGTGTTTGTGGACAAACACAGAAACAAAGACGGTTTGATTATCAGTGCAACAAAAGATTTGAAGATATTCCAAGGATTCTTCAGGGAAAAAGTGAAAAAAGGAGGACAATGGATGTAGCAGACAGGTTGCCGGGTTGGGCTCATTTGAGCAAGAAAAGGCAGGGGAAGACTGCCAGCATTATTTTTGTGGAAGTGCTGACAGTTCCCAAGCAGAAAATGTGCTTAGAAACCCAGACAATTTCATGCAGTCATCTATTTACTTTGCTGCACTTCACTCTGAATGGATCTTTTTATAACTGAAAAGATTGTTTAGGAAGTGGGCCAAAGTCAGCTCTCATGTGTCTGTGTAGTATGAGAATGTTGAGTTTTTGCTTTGGGCTTTAAGGAAAGCACAAAACTTTTGAGAGATAGAGTAGTGAAAGGATGGCACGGAGGAGAGATTTTAATAAGAGATTGAAAGGAAGCAGATGGCAACAGGGAGACTGCTTTGGCAGAAGGGGATCTGGAACCACCAGGAAGATAGACTTCAAGAGGTTTCTGTCTTGGCTCCATTTCCCCTTCAGTGCATTACCAGCACAAATAACAATTATGTAGCGTTTTGACTGTTTGCAAACAGGGAATTACCTCAGGTACAAACAGAATAATCAGCACAAGATGGTTTGGTCTCATCCACACCTGAAGCTGTCGACCACTAAGGAGAAACGAATGAGGTGAGAACAGATAGAGAGGATTTTGGAAGATTTACTGTACCGAGATCTAATGGAGGGATGACTGTAATGTGATTAAACCTAAAACATTTAATCCTTTGAAGTGTTAAACAATGATTTGATTTTTATTATAGTTACTCAATAACACAATCATAATGGGGGTGGGATTATACAAGTTTGCTTCCTTCAAATACTTTTCAAGCAAAAAATTAAACTCTGACAAACTTCACATTAAATGGATTCATTGTGTCATGTGTGCATGCTGTAAAAATACGTATTGATGATTAAAAGTAATTATAATGGCATCACTACATGAGTATGTTGATGTAGGCTACCACAAGTGGCCGGGTTAGGCTCCAGCAACCCCGTGACCCTGAAAGGGACAAAGCGGGTTTAGGAAATGGATGGATGGATGGATGGAAGTCAAAACTTTTCACCCAAAGTTTGACACATCTTTGGTTGTCTTCTTTAGTATTATTTGGTTTTGATTGCTTGAAATAAACCCATTCTAATCAAATCCAATATTTTAAAATAATACACTTTAAAATAATTCTAAAGTCTCTAAAAATCCTGACTTTTTACATTTTGAGGCATCAGTTCAGCCAAAAAATGTTTGTTTCTCCTTATTTTCAGCTTCAGTGGGGTAATCAACATTTTGATTGGTAAAAAACAGTTTTTCCTCCGAGCGACTGATTGCATTAAGAAAGATGAAATAAAAGAGTAAATTACACATGCACATAACTGCTTTTCCCTTTAAGCCCTCCAGATTTTCTCGTGGTTTTATAAGTCACCAGCAGTCTGGCAGAAGCTGCAGCTTAAAGCACACCTGCAGAAAAAAATCCTCTTTCCACAGACATTTACGTGGTCAAAGTATAGTGAATACTTTTCCTGGATATAAAAAGAGAGAAAACCTAAACTAGAAAGCATCTTTTTAGATTTAATCTTCTGGGTTTAAACTCTGAACAGAAAAACTTATTGGATTTGTGGGAAGTTGTTGCCTTAATAACTGCTATGGCTACAGCTCAGGCAACAATCTTCTCCATTATTCCAGCTTCCACAGTTTCATAGATCAATGCAGTGAAGGTCCTACAACCAATCCAGATTTCTGGATCTGAGGATGGTTTTCTTCTTCAAACATCTCTATCTAGAACAAGTTCTTGAATGTTTGTAACTCAAATTAGATTGTTGCTGATATTCAGAAGGACAGAAGTTCCACCTTTTTTGGGATTAAAGGGACATAAAGGTTTCCAAAAGCAAAGTTTTTGTTATCAAATCAGTCCCAGGTTAAGGTTTGCTTCAATGTTACAGAACACAGTCGTGTCTGGTTTGAGACCAACTCTAAAAATTCATCTACTTGAGATGCCATGAAGACCAAAACCAGCAGAGAACCTTTATTTGTGCAAAATAAAGGTTTATTCATCAGTTGCTGATTTACCAATGTTTTTTTTTTCTTATTCTTGCTAACATCTGCTCTTTTTGCTTGTCTCCATTTGATCGACAGAACCAATGGGAGCCTTTTAAGAGCTGAAAGGGGATCTGCTCCACGCTGAGGTTAAACTGCATGAAGCTGGAGGAACACCAGAGCAGCTGCTCCTGATTCAAAGGTAATCCAAAAAAAACCTTTATGTTACTCCTGATAGATTTAAGTTTTACTTTGAACCAGACAAACAATCAAATTCTGTAAATGTTTGGTTAAGTAGTGATGTCTCATCTCTTTAAAGAAACAAAAAAAAAAAACTAAAGGAATGAAGGTCTGAGTCTATTGGACTTTGCTGAACAACAAACACAAGTTTATTTTAAGCAAAATGTTGAAGTTTGACTTGAGTCACTGACTTTGGTAGATTGTGGCAGTGAAACCTTGCTGTTCTAAAATGACTTTTGTCCACTTGCCTGGAACAGTGTATGATGGATTACTGCTGTATTTACATTCCTCCCTCTGCTGTGTGTGGAAAACATCAGCCCTCATTCCTGCGTCTGCTGCATGCTTTAATTGATTTTTATGCTTCGGTGGTAATTTGATCATTTGTTTGGAGCTGTGCTTTTATCTCCTTTCTGTCCCTTTAAAATGCAATATATAAATATGAATTGGATGATTTGCTTGCACAACAAAAATGGAAAAGGTGCAGAGAGAATTATTGACAGTCTTTTAGCTTTAATGCATAGACCATACAGAGTTTAACGATGAAGCAAATTTCATGGAAACTCAACAGACTGCAGAATAGATAGTCAAAGAGAAACTGTATACAGAGGATAAAGTCAATTTATTGTGAACATTATGTGTGTGACATAAAACCAATCAAAGGAGCTGAAGGGGTGTAATACTGGACAGATGGTCAGGTTTGCACCTGATTAATACTCTTGGACAGAACTGTCTGAATGATGGAAGAACAGCAACACTTTATGACCAAACAAATTCCCTGGTGTTGGTTTGGAATTTCACTCAGCAGCATGTCTGGAAAGAAGTGAAAGTCAATTTCTCATCACATTCCACCTAAAGTCAGTCTGTAGACAAGGTTCTGAGGATATGAAGACTTGAACTCCATTTGTAGGAAATGGATCCTAAAAGCATTCAATGAATCGACCAAGAGCTCATGGATGATGGATGGATGGATGGATGGATGGATGGATGGATGGATGGATGGATGATGCGGTTGGTAGTTATAAAAGGTGAACCCAAAGAAAACCTCAGTCCAGAATCCACTGTGAGTCAAACATGTTTGACGATGATCTTATGAGATGAAGCAGTGAGGACTTCATGATAAATGATCAAAGACTGTTGTGCTAGCGTATTCACCGGCTGTATTTTCTTTCTCTTTGTGATCTTTTCTCTTATGATCTTATCATCATTACTCCAACACTGTCCAGGATCTATGGCCCTTTTCACAAGTTTTACGTGAAAACAAACATTTTGTCCTTTCCTGCCCAATTTAACTCTGTTTTTTCAACTATTCTGGCACAAAATTCTACTAAACACACACAAAGAAACGTGTAATTAATCAAAAAACTATACATATCTGGGAATTGAGAGGCACGTTCATCTCTGACTGTGTGTCTTTTTGCTTCTATAAAGTTGGTAAAAAACCCCTCTGTGCTGTTCAGCCTGAGAGAAGCTTAGCTTCTGCTATGCTTCAGTGACCTCACAGTGACCCCACCAAAGCCTCCTGTCATAACAGAAAAAAGTCATAACAGAAAAAAATACCATAGCTCCCAATTAGCGCATTACAGACAAAGACTGAGGCTAATGTGTCTTTAATAGCCACATTAGCTTCTTGCTCTGAGTAAATCGTTGGAGGCGCCTCTGATAAGCAAATAGCCCCCTTAGGTAATGGTAGATCCCATAACAACCCCGAACACACATACTGAAGAGGACCCCTGCCTGAGTGCCCTGCCTTCTGGCACACACCAAAGTGCGTTCTTCCCCTTCTGTCAGTTTTTCCTTCATTCCTTCCTGCACAGACTTTTACTCTCAAACTGCAACGTCTTTTCTGCTGCTGTCAGAGAGTTCCCTGTTGAGATGAATGCTTTTAAAGGTGTGAGCTGTGAGTCTGAGTTCCAGTCATAGCATAAAAACCGGTCCAAAGCTGATTAATAAATGAAAAAAAAAACCAAGAATAAGGGCAGACCGGAACAGCGGAGCAACAACAGCTGCTAGTTTGGCTCCTGCTTAGATCAACTGTGCAATGAGGAGTTTAGTAAATATTGTTGTTCCCCTTTCGACTTTTCCCATCAGGGGTCACCACAGCGAATCAGCTTTCACTGATGCACACAGTTTGGCAGAGAGTTTTTACGCTGGATGCTGTTCCTGACATGACCTTTATGTTCAAGCACAGGGAGACCTAAAGTTAGGCAGCAGCTTGAAGGGTCTCATCTCAGGACCCACACTGGATTTGGCTCATTGCACTCTGGGAGGCGAACCCAGGTTTTCTGTGTGCCGTGTTTGCATAACAAGAAGGAAAAAGTTGAATACAAACCTCTGCGTTTGTAAAATGAGGTGTTTTTGAAGATGATGGATCATCTGCAGCCTTTCAGGTTCTGCAGGGAGATCAGATAATGATCTCATAAAGAGTCAACATTTGCAGAGCTGCTTGATTGTTTGACTAAAATCCTGCAGAGCAGATGGCCACAGAACACAGCAGAGAATGTTGATGCACTCTCAGGAAAACATTGACTTTCACAGCTGCTCAGTCTTGTCTGTGGACCAACGCATGTTTTCCACTTTGAAAAGAATTCTTTTAAATAAGTTGAAGATAAATGTGTGTCAGAATGTTCTTTCTGTGTTATCAGACGTCCCCCCAAAGTAACTCTTTCAACCCCTAGTCCTGCAGAAACAGACCCATCTGCTAAATCAGCTGAGAGGTCAGCACAGTTGAAATAACTGTGATAATCATCAGCAGGTTTTTTTTCTACTGTGAAAGTTTGTCTTTTTCATGTTTTTGCTTCACACTGATGACCTTCTAAAAGATGCAGCTAATCCACAATTGCTCATTTCTATCGAGTTAAGATTTGGTGGAAAAACCTTTTAATTCAATTAAATTCAATTTTATTTACATAACCTGTATCACAATACAAATGTCTCAATGGGCTTCACACCAGTATTTATACAGAACATCAAGTCAGTCATAAAAATATAAACAACTGTTGGTTGCTAAACTAAACTGAACTAAACAGACTAAGGTGAACCGGCATCCCTGCCCTCAAATCCTCTTTCTCTGTGAGAAACACTAGAAGGAGAGAAGAAGGAGAAAACTCATTAATAAAAACTGAGTTTGGGAAGAAAAAAAAATGTTTGGCATTCGGTATCTACACTCTTTTTGGATCTGCTTACAAATAAAGGTCAGCAAAGAATCAACGTTATCATTGATGTTATTGCGACTCATTTGGGGTTTTTTTTATCATTTTATTGGTTTCCGGGAGCAATCACATGCTGATGAAAACGTGTTTCAAGTTTTAAACTGAAAAAGTTGTGTTACCACTTAGCAAAGAATTATTAGTACAAACACAATGAAATGCAGCATTAGATCAAATTGAGAGTGAGGAGTAGGCAGCAGAAATGTCATTCATTTGCATATTACATTGTGCAGACTCACTCCTTGTTCTGCTTTGTGACATCCTTGTTAAATATCAGCCGTTTTGTTACTGTTTTCTGCTGAATCTGCAGGAAACGTGCGCCTTCTGCGCTGCCTGAAACCTGCAGTTTGTCAATTAAAATGGTATTTTGTTTGCAAAATCAGACGTCCTGTTTTCATGATGCTGTTGCAAATAGTTTTCCAAATGAGCTGCTCTCGCATTTGCACCCTTCGTCCTCCTAAAGTGTCTCTCTTTCCGTGGAAAGTGGGTGATGTGGAAGATGGGAGAAGTTTGGGTCTGATAACATGAAGAAGAGCTCTCTGGTTCTGAACTTTCATTTGACTCTGAGATTTTTGTTCTGGTCTCAAGTTGCACTCTGATGGAGCAGAATGGAAGGCTGGAGATGATGACGGAGCCAGAAAGTCGGCACTCTGAGAACAAAGGAGGAAACAGCTACAGTTTGACCTGTAAAACGGCGCTCATAACATTAATGTGCTGGATTTTTCTGCGTTTGTCCTGACGCTCCAAGTGTTTAAAATGTGTATCCATTATTCATTCACTCCTCATTCATACTTGGATGAGTGATAGATGATAGTGATAGTGATCTGTCAGGAACTCCATGTTTTCCCAGCCGTTTTGATGATCTACACTAGAAATCAAGAAGTGCATTTTCAAAAAGAGAAAAGATGAAGGTTTGTCTTCCATTGGTTGATGGACAGAGAGACATTATGAGGAAGTCCAGTTTATGCTCATCTTCAAAAACTTCTGTTGTGTTTAGAAATGCATTTGTCCACAACAGTGAAAACATTGAATATCTGATTCGCTTTAAAAATAAACAACGTTTTCCTTTCTTAAAGGCTCTGGTTACAACATTAATTTCAGTTTAAGGTTTTCAGGTCTGATTTTAGTTTCTCTTTGCTTGTTTTACTTGATATTTGCTGGTAGTGGGATTTGTGTTGCTGTTGTTGTGAAGACAACAAAAAATGCCTTTGTTTTAGCTGGAAACATCCCATTTTGCACACATATGTTTTTATCTATTTTGTTTCAAGACAAGTGCCAAAAATATGGGTTTGACTGTAGAACAACTTTATGCATTCACATCTCTGACCTCTATCAGCTTTTAACTTTCATAAAAAAGGATTTTAAAAGGGTTTTGTTATTTGTGTTAGTTTGTTTAATTATCTTTTCTCAGTTGAAATGTCTCACAGGGTAAATAAATAAATTGATCCAGTTTATTCAATTGATGGACGCTAAAAACTTAATTTTCTCCATCAATCATCCATCCATCCATCCATTGTCCATCCTTTTTGTTCCATTTGGTCGGAGGTGGGGTTTACCCTGGACTGGTAATCCGTCCTTCGCAAGGGGACACACAAAGACAACCAGACGTAAAATAACTCTGTTGGCAGCCATCTTGGACTCTGTTTTAGGAATATAAATAACCTTCAACGCTTGTCGTTCTTCAAACTACTGTAACTCTTCAACCCTTTATGTAATTAGCATAATTCCAACAGATTCTGAAGTGGAGAAAAGCAGCTTTGTGCTGATATGTGACACTTTACATTAGTGATGTGATTACGCAATCAACGCAAACCGATTGATTCTGAAGCAGAGAAAAACAGTTTGACACCAGTTGGCTTCCGAATCCATTTTAAGTTATTTCTGTAAACAGCGGAGGAGTTACGGTAGTTTGAAGAGCATATGTTGTTTCCTATCACTGAGGACATCCCCGGCGTTAAAGGGTTAAGCTAAAACCACGTCCATCAAATCAGTGGATCATAAATCCTAAAAAAAAGATCAATAATTTTCAATTTTTTGTTCCAGAAAAAATGTTGAATTTAAAGTAAGGATTAAGTTGAAATTCTAAACAAGAAAAAAAATATTTTTCTTTTATTATAGTTTTTTCTTCATTTGGCAGCCATCTTAAAACATGGGCGCCAACTTGGAATTGTCCTCGTCCAGAAACAGTATTTGAGTCAAAATGTATATTTGCATCACAAATTAAAGCAGGTTAGTAATTACATAACTGTATCAAATCCACCATAGCTTCAGATTGTGATGAACTGTCTGATGAAATGTCCACATGTCTGAGCAGGAACTAATCAGGACAGCCAAAAACATAAAAGAAAGCAGCAACACTTTCATATCCACCTTCAGAGGCCTTAATGAGCATTACAGTGATTTTCCTTTGTGTGTGTAATTATTCTGCAGCTAATGGCTCTTTACTCCATTTTTGAATTTGGTTTTTAAATTGGCTTCTTTGTGTTTATGGTTTTCCATATTTCTTTACTCCCCTGTTTCCTTTCTGTCCACGTTTTTCACTCTTATTCTTTTGGATATGTGAGATGCTATTTGTGGTGCTGCAGCATCACTCCTATAATGCTGCAGGCTGCTCTAATGACTTCAGAGCTTTCCTTATCAATGACTGTTCCCCTGCCAAGATGCCCGTGCTGCTGAAGGCGCCGATAGGTTTTGTGTAGCTGCTGCTCGGTGCCAGCCTCATTCTGCTGCAGTTTGTTGAAGGTTATGATGTTTGCTTGGAGGTTTCAGAACAATTTTTGTAATTAAGAGCTTTGGCAGCTGCTTTTATTCAAGATTTTAAGTTTGTCTGTTTTTCTTTCTCTTATGGAAAACAGCCATTTTTAAATATGAATGGTTGGAATTCATTCTGAAGGCTGATTGGTGTTTGTCATTCAGTGAATGCCTGTCTGCATTTCAGTGATACGAAGACCCTCATCTGTTGCCAAATGTATTTTACTGGCATTTTCATTATTATTTAATTCAATTCTGTGGTTTTAATTTTGAAGCAGTGAAGGGAAGACACTAGCTTGGCAGATGTGAACGTGGCAGGTGTTTGCCAAAGTCCAGAGGACAGCCAGGGAGCGTGACGTCTGTGTAGCTAATCAGTAAAGACTGACGGAGGCACATGTGCAGGAAAATGAGAACAGGAGGGAAAAACACAAACCCAGAACGGAGCAGGAAGTGCAACAAGAGGCGGTTTGTTCCTGTCAACCCCGCAGGTTACTGCCACCTCACCATCACCTCATTATATAAAGATGAAGACCTTCAGTATAGGAATGATTAACCCTTTAACACCAGAGCTGAGGCTCCAGTGTTTAACGTTTTTTTCATCTACCGCAACTCTTCAACTGTTTTCACAACTTCCAGTAGATTATGAAGAAAAGCAGCTTTACACTGATATGCAACACTTTAAAGTAGTGAATAACGCAATAACGTGAATCAGTTGATCCAAGCGCGATGTGTCAGAATCAGCTGATTTACGGTGATTGCTTTAACGGTCAGTGTGTGTTATCAGGATGTCGGCTGAGACATCTCCGGTTAAAAAAGCATGCTATATGATACTAAAGTCTGAAAGTTCCTTTGTGAACATAATTTAATAAAACAATTTAACAATAATGATGACAGATCACAGACGTTTAACAAGATCCAGGTGTCAACCAATCGAAAGACCTTTAACACTTATGACATAAAGTTCTACAGTGGACTATCATGGAACTATAGTTTGTTTTTGATTTTCTTTTTTTTATAAATAGATAAAAAAAAAAAAAAAAAAGAAACACCTTCATGTACCCAACTGTTCACCAGTTTGTGGTCATCTGGTAGCAATAGGAATAAATGTGTGAAACAGTTTATTCTGGATGTGGAAAACAGACAGCAAGGTTCCCAAACTCGGTTCTACGTGTTCTAAGAGCAGGTCATGTGCTGCCTCTAGCCTTACTCGTGATGGTCCATGAATGACGCTTGATAATGGACAGTCACCAGAAACATACGCTCTTTGAACTACCATAGCTCTCTGGCCATTCACGCGTATCATGTAGTTCCAAAGGATTCTGTGTGAAGTAGCTGCGTAAATACGTCCATCTTAATGTGTTCTCTGACCTCCTACGATGTTAAGTGTAGAGAAAGCTAATATTCAGAATTCCCTCTTTTATTGCAGAAAGTACATTTTAAAAATATTAGTGATAGATGAAATTTTGTCAAGTTGCCATCCTTATTTTTTATGGTAATCTCAGAAGATTTAGGTCTGGAAAACTCCTCGCCACACACTTTCACCACTTTTCTCAGACAGAGGTTTCTTTTTCAGACTTTTCTGTTTCCTTCATAGAAAAACAAAGATCAGATCGCAATCAAAGATTTATGCAAATGTGGCAAACTGAAAGCATTCTGCAGGACGTGCAAAAAAAAAAAAATGCAAAATTGTAATAAAATAGTATAGTCAAATACCCCCCTGTGTGCCCACAAATAAGAAATGTTTTTACAGATACGGTTAAAAATGTATACAGTAGCTTCAGCTTTAGAGTTTGTTTGCTTTTGTTCTTTTTAAAGCACCATTTCGACCTTTTTTAGAGCCTTGCAGGCAAAAGTTAGGTTGGCAGTTTGCTGCATTCCTCTGATCTTGTTACTATATGAAATCTTTTGATTCTTGAGTTTGGGAACTGTTTTTCATATTTGAGAGTCATTGTAGAAATCTGGACTCCCATCCTTTTAAAATGTTCCCAGATTGTGGAGTAGAGAGGAAGCTGCTGCGATAAATGTCATGACGGATCTTGTAAATGAAGACGTGTGACCATTTCCCACACAGCTCTTTGGGGGTCCTCCATCACTTCTCTCTGACTGCTGCAGATCTGGAGAAAATGCAAACGTCGGGGTGACTTTTCCTTCCTCCTGTGAGCTGGGATCTCTTCAGGTCTGACCGTGGGCAGCAGATGCAGCCAGGCTGCCGCCTGACTGGGCTCCTGCGTGTGGATGCCCTCCCTCCTTGAGGAGCCCCCGCAGCTCTGTGTGCGGAAGCTCAGCGGATGTGGGCGTCATGGTGATTTCACACCTCACCCGTGAAACGATGAAATAACACGCTTAGCCTGCCTAAATCTGGAGAGATCTCAGTTGATGAAGGATGCTGATAAAGGACAAAAATAACTTCACATTTTTGTATTAGAGAAGGAGGGGGTGTTCTGTTTCATCTGCCCCCACGTAGCTTCTGTGACATGCTTGTACATTAATTAATTCTATGAGTTTTCTTTGTTTTAATTGTTAATCTGATGATTTTTTCTGGTCTGAATGATCAGTCCTCATAACTACATTCATTGATTTCTGTCTCTGAGTCTTACATCAGGCTCAGACTCCAGTTGGAATAATTTCTAATCCTCCAGATTATGCACGCCTTCATAAAAAAAAAAAGATCTGTTTTTGATAAGCTTGAGAACAATCAATTTTAAAATTTGGCTAAACAGCTTTTTATGATCAAATACAAGAACAAAGCAGAAGCAGTAAAACTACAGTCACCGGAGACGCAGCAGCAAGTAAACCGTTCATCTATCATGGAGATCAGTGTTTCCAACCTGTTTCAGGCTACTGACCAGTCTAATGTCAGACAACATTTTCACAGAAAAGCCTGGATGAGGCTGAAGTGGGCATCTGATCTTTCTGAAGCTTTCAGTTTTCCTGAGTTTTTAAGGGTAAAGTTCATCTTCCTCCTCTGTGAAACATTTCCAGCTGCTTTCAACTCTATTTTTCACTACATTTGTCTTAGGAACCCAGACCAAATGTGACAGATTTTCCCTTAACCCATAACTGTCAAAGTGGATGCTAAAAAATATAACGATAACTCCATCCAACTTCGTCTGACTTTTATGCTGTGTTCACACTGAACATGCTCTCCGCGGTGGAGGCAGTCAGTTTTATTGTTAAGTCAATGAAACAGACGCAATCTAAAGTCCTACGGCGTGACTTGAGGCACGGTGCGAAGGTCTGGCAACAGCACGACTGAAAAAAATTCAAATCTCTCGTGAGGTCACGCCGTCATGACGACTAATCATGGGCTCAATTTCGGGCACGTGACGTTTTCAGTGACAGCAGGTAGTATACACATCCAATATGGTGGATCGATCCATAATTCTCCTGAACTTCCATTCATTTCTTAACTGGCTGTACCCCTTTTGGGGCAGTGGGCTTTCTGGAGTGCGTCCCGGCTACTGTTGGGTGAAGGCGGGTACACCCATAGTCTGTCGCAGGGTCCATGGAGCTGGAGGCATTATGCTCGCTATGCTGATTCCTGGGAGAGGAGCTGGCGGCCAGACAGAGCCGCTGCTGGATGGAGAGGCAGTCTGCTCGAGACTCCTGAACTTTAGGATATTTTCCTTATTTTCATCCAGACAATAATGAAAAGGGTCCCCTCATTTTGTTCTTGTTTTGATTTTTTCACTCTCGGGCTAATGCAGGATAGCAAGCCTTCAAAGTCGGTCAGGGAGAAACGGAAACACTGGGGAAGTGGCCGTCCACACACAGTGGGAGTGAAGCTCACCGTACCGGGATAATCTCTAAATGTTCTCAGGAATCCAAACATGGAGATGTGACCCCCGATGTTTTTGTAGCGTTCCTTCAAATAAATAAACCTGATCTCTTAACATCATGCGTGTTGAGCTCCACGTAGCGATCAGGCTAAAATCATTAGCTGGTAGCTCCTCCCACACGCGGCTGGGGCGGCAGGCTTAAGGAACACATTTTGGCTGAACGGCGAGCAACACGAATTCACCGTGGGAATAGTGTTTGGTGCAAAAATACATTGAAAACATTTTATTTTCTAATTAAAATAATCGGATTATAAACCAAATGGAAAAAAGGTAGGACAAGGGTCCTTTTTTCTTTTCAACCCACCGTCTCACGGACCGGCACATAGCTGGGGGTTTGGGGAGGGACCACTGATGTAGATAATCAAAACTGAGTTTACTTCTTCACATCCTGATGGTTTCCTGTCATTGTGAGATCTCACAATTTAACCCATTTGTCATATCTGCAACATTTGCAGTGAAAGTGTGTTATTCTGCGTTTGTTGAGTTCACCGGGTTCTGCCTCTGCCGCACCTCTCTCCCGGTCATTGTCTGTAAAATGTGAAGTATCTGTGACCCTGAGAGGAGAAAGGTCAGATCAAGACGGAGGAATCATTAAAGGTCTCGGTCTGTGCAAAGCCACGGTCAGGGTCGGGAACTTTTTCCAATTTTTGCAACAGTTGCAGCAACACGTATTTCCAACCTGCAGAGCGGCTTCTTGGCAGCACAATGCTCTGTTGCAGCACCGGCAGCAGTCCCACAGCTGCTACGTTTCTGACCTTGAGATTTGCTTTGCCCGTCATTCTGGTGCTCATGTGGAGCAGAGAGCTTATGTGGGAGGAGGGCATGTGGAGAATCGCTGACGTGTGGAGGGGAGGTCTTTTGTGTCCTGCTGGAGGAACAGTTTTTCTTAAAGCCTCTTTGTGATAATCATAATGTTTCTAGTTAATGGAGCTATTCTTAGATATTATGAAGATGTATTTCTTCAACATCCTTTCAAATCCTTACAGCAGTTGTTTTTAATGGTTACAGATTTACATTTATGGTCCTGAACTCAGTTCTGCTCTGCAGGCTGAAGCCAAATAGAAAGAGCTTGTTCTTCTGGCCTTTTCACAGACAGAACCAGGCTGCTTGTGAGAATTGTCTGTGATGCTGGTGGAGTCTGGACACCAAAAGAAGCGTCATACTTTTGCAGCAATAAAAGCTGCTTCTGGAGCCAATGCCATTGATGACGGCGCTCTGGTCTCCACTGTGGAGTCAGCTTCAGATGAGGAGAACAGTGATGGGCATGATTCGCCGCGGTGAGAACGGATTTCCACGCTGATCAGAGAAAATATTATTGGGCAGCCTAATTAGCTTCATTCAGCTCCATGCTGTGACCCGATTACTCTTCAGGCCCGGCGGATTCAGACGAGTGGAGTGTCACTCTTCTGAGTCCGTCTGTGAATGTGAGAAAGTGAGATGCTCTCGACATTAATCAGAGGAGTGGAGGAGATTCAGCCGAGGCGACACAGCATGTTCTGAGTGACAGTTGAACACTGGAGAACATCTAAATATGCTGAAGGGGAACAGGAGAGGCTGTAAGTCACCTTGTAGAAGAACGCTATGGTGAAGGCTTAAAGATCCACTCCAGTAAAAAGGATGTTTGTGGTATTTTTAACATGTTCTTGAAGCATTTTTCTGATGATGGAGGACATGTATTTAGAGAGAGAAAATTAGGATTAAAATTATTTTTCTGGATATTTCTTTATTCAATACCTTGTGATTCAGACGAAAAATGCTGTTTGTAAATGGTGAATGGTGAATACTTATATAGCACTTTTCTACCTTCATTGAAGGCCCAAAGCGCTTTACAGTCACGGTCCCATTCACACACTGATGGTGACATCAAAAATCTGCTGGGCGGGGCCACAAGCTTCCTGCTCCGCCCCACTCTGATACATCCACTTACAGACAAATAGATCCATGAATGGCTTTGTTTTCCTCGTCTGAACTGGAATCTGGATCAAAACTGTACGGCTGTAAATCTCCCATATTGCTCACTTTATGTTTCAGCGCTAATGTTAGATTGGAGGTGTGAGGGGCTGTTAGCAGGAATGTCCCAATCAGGTGCTTTTGCTTCCAATCAGATTCCTAGTCATTTCATTTTAATAATTTTGGATACTTTTCCGATACCTTTGTAACACATTCAAATAAATGAACAAATGTATTAAACAGTTTCAGGTTGACCTTGATTTCGTTTTTTCAGCCTTTTAACATTTAACACTTGCTGAAGTGTTTTTGTGCGCCTCGTAACTGCCCGATCTGTATATGCACATCCTGCTCAAGCAAAGGCTGTACTCTGCTGCATTTTATGATAAAAAGAATGTTGTGATCTGTTCATGGTATTCAGACTTCTAGTGAAGTATTTATCTGTAATAATAAGCTGGAAATATAAAACTGATGATGATAAGAATAACTAAATATGCGATCCCAATTGGGATGCAGCATCCAATTCCCATCAAGTCTGAAACTATATCATCAGGCCTGGTTTCCCATCACATGATTGAATCGGGACATCCCTTACCTAGCCGGAGAGAGTTTAATCAGATGGATAATGGAAAGGGACTTTTGTGCCAACAGTCCTTCACACAGTTCAGAGGGGAATTTCTAATTAACTCCTGCTGCTCTGCAGAAACTATGTCCTAAAAAAAACAACACAGGTCTCTAAAACTTACATAATAGTTAAAAGACCACCGGAAACACTTTGAAAACAGATCAAGAGATGATCAGAATGGGACATTAAAACCCCACTGAGCATGTGCAGAGAATGGCCAGCCTGCTCCTTTGAAAACAACTGTTTGCTGAGAAAATCCTGAGACATAGCCATGTTGATAGAAAGTTTTGATCAGTGTGTATCGTCTGAACGGTTTGCCTTTGCAGCGTAAAAGCCTTCAGTGGAGCCGTGTGTGGATGAAACGAGAGCGGGAACAGAGCACCCTTGTTTCAGACCAGCTGAGGCTGCACAGGCAGCCCTGTGTTGGGGCTCTTTGAGCGGAAGGATATGAAACACTGATGGACTCAAATGTTGTGTTGAAGATCCAGATGCAGCGATCCATGTGCTGGGACTTTGCAGGCAGATACTGGTTCTGTCTGTGTGAGCACAGGTCCAAACAGTTTCGTCCAAATCAAAATCTGGATTTGAGGGTGAACCAAGAATCAAAGGCTGGGGTCTGATCAGAACCATTTTTGACATTTTTTATGATATGGACGCCACCATGGTGGAGCCAGACAATGTCAGTAAGCAGTGATCTGAGTCATCGTTTCTATGGCAACTGCTCTCACTAATCAGGAGTGAGCTTGTTGGAGAGTGGACTGCACAAAATCATTCAACCGTTTCCAATGTATGACAAGGGCCAGCAGGCTCCACCTACTCTTTTTAGGCATCTGATTGTTTCGTTTAGAATTTGAATAACTTGAACTACAGGAAAAAATAACAAGAAAAAATGAGGATTATTAAGAATATGTTAAAAAGTTATCACAGTGATAATGGTTATTCTGACCAGTAGAATAACTGAGTAACAGCTGTTTACTTTTTTTTTAAGTCTTTGGGATTTTGGCTTCTTGGAGCCAGCAGGTACTTCCTGTTGGAACTCCTGGGAACAGTTTTTAGTAAAATGATCATGAGTTCACAGAGGAATCTCCATCAAGGCTGAGGCTGAACTGCACAGAAACGTCATGTTTGTGCTCTGATGGAGATTTGTAGTAGGATGAAAAGGTCAACATGAAGATTTGTGTTAAACACTTGAGAAAGGACTGTAAACAAACCCTTGATTGATGTCATTCTTAGACCGAATCTTTATCAGCCTCTGCAGGGAGGGGCATGTTTCTTCCTCTCCTCTTCCTCGTCTCTCCTCTTCCTCAGCTCTCCTCTTCCTCGGCTCTCTGGTGCTCTGCATGCAGCAGACACAGAAGAAGCCGAATGGCAGCCGGCTCCTCGCTCCTCAGGCGAGCTCTGTTTCCTCGTTCTGTTCAGAAGACGCTGCTGCAGGAACCCAAAGCCCTGCAGGTGCTGTAGGGGGGGGCTAGAGGCGCTCTACATGCCAAAGCCCTCCCTCTGCGCTGAATTTATTGGCAGCTTCTGCTGCTGCGGGGGGAACATGATCCAGGACTTCAGCCAGTAAACACACAGTCTCAGATGTTCATTACACTCTTGCTGAGTCAGATCTTCTCGTCTCTCTGTAATACTTTTATTTACTCCATAATGGCATGCTGCTATTGGCTGCCCCCCAGCAGTGTGTAGCCCTCAGGGGCCCTATCAGAGTACTGCTCCGTCTGGGGATGCTGGGCTGCATGTTTTCATGAACTGCGGGCGGTCCACAGGGACCGACTTTTTCCTTCTGGGGTCTGAATGTCTGAACATTTGTCTGAACAACCTCGGGCCCAGAGGTTCTGCAACTTTCAACAGGAAGCTGTAAAGTTCTGGAAAGGAAAGATTTCCAATCAGGAGTGTGTGTAGGGGGGGTCTGGATGGGAAGGGAAAGCTGGAGGTGAAAGGAGGGTTTGATGGAGAAAACGGAGTAAAAAAAAATTGCTGGATTTATGATTTATCCCAAAAATGCCAGCAATGATGTGTGTTAGAGAAGCATCATTTAATCATCATCAACTAAGCATCAATTAAATTAGGGCTGTTCACACTTATGACGTGTGTTAGAAAGATGAGCACGTTGTTTTCTCAGCGGCCACTGACTGCAGGACCAACTGTCTTCACAATTCTTCTGTTTTTGGTTCCTTTGACCCCCACCACTGACTTGAAAACTTGTCAAAATTTGCACGCACCTAGTACCTGGTGAAAAGGAATCTTAGGTATAGTGAACGACCTCCCCAACAAACGATGACATCACAGCGGGAAAACCATCAGAAAAATATTGACCATATGTTGACAGACAAATATTGACAGAATCTCTTATGGGGACCCGAAAAATGTTCACATTCAATTAATGGAACCTAAACACTCCTGTTGGCAATTTCCGAGGGAAGTTTTAAAATATTATGGGATGTCCACAGAATCTACCCCTTTTGATGAAAAATGTGAGATTTGGTGATTTTCACATTTTCGCACAAAAAGGGGGGGGGAAAAACACCATAGCTTGAGCTATTTTCATGAAATTTCACACACACACACCAGATTAGGTCCACAACCGGGAAGAAGCCACCATCTGGAGGTTTGGAGGTAGATGGATGAGAAGACGGGCAGCAGAAGTTTTTCAGCGGGCCAACAAGAGTGGCGATGATGTATTTTCTCTTTTAAATCAGTAATTGAAAAATATCCATAAGGTCATGTGACCCACTGTTTCTTTGTTGGGCTTTTGGGGTCATTTTTTAACCTCTGAGGTGTGAACAAAACACTGAAAGCTGATATCATCAAAAACAACAAAAATGGTCGAGTGCAAAGGATAAACTGATGATATTCAAGCACGCCCACCATTAAATGGTCACATCTGAGTCCATACAATGACATAAAATAACATCCTTCATAAAAATTCAAATTTCACCAATAAAATCTAGTTTATTTTAATTTGTCCATTGTAAATTGTTGTCAATGGGCCACCTGGATGTTTGATGAGCTGTCCTGGCCTTTCTGAGCAGGCTTTAGCATGAAATTCAAAAGGTTTTCTTTTGGGGTTTTAATACGTTTAAGAAGCTTATAAATGTTGCTTGAAGACACTTTCACGAAAGATAGAAGTTCCTCACATCATTTCAGGTGAGTTTAAAACATGTGATCATGAAAGTGATGAAGCCTTTTAATTCTAAGCCCCCTGATGACTTCTGAAAATTTAAGTTCCCTCAAAGAGCAACATCTTAGTTGCTGCTGCAGCTTTTTCTTTCCCAAAACTCTGCTTTTAAATTAGATCTCAGAAATACAGATACATTATTGCTGCCCTGTTGAGGAAACATGGTTTTATGGGAATATGCGATACACAGCTCTGATAAATTGAAGAATAAAAATGTTAGTGTCCTGTGAACTGGGCTCAGGGGTACTTTAGATGTTGGGCGCCTGAAGGACATGCTTCCTGTCACCAACAAGTCTGCCTTGTCACAGAAACCCATCGTTATTCCCGCCTGCAGAGGTTTCGCACAGCAGCCAACCGCCCTCCATAACAGGCACAAAAGTGACATCAGGTGAGGAGGTGGTCAGCATGAAAAGAGGTCAATTTCAGTGAAGAGCTGGACGTGGGAGGAACGGGCAGCTGTTTGACATGAACGATGATGTATGGAGAGCAGGCTGACTGAGGCGTGGGCGAGAGGACAGGAGGACCAGGAGGTGTGGACCCTCCAAACAGGAAAGGCTGACAGGATGTGGAGGGAAACGCGCAGACAGGTATGAGGTGCAGTGGTACACATTTACAGCTGACATCTCCAACCGAGATGATGGGTGTTTGGATGCTCCATCAGGCCAGGCGTGAGCTTCAGGGAAGACCGAGGCAGTGGAGTTTTCTCTGCCGGGTGTTCAGACAGTAATTAGATAAAAACAGAGGCATTTCACCCAGCAGGACATGGTTTGGTAGAAAGCTGTAATGAGGAAAGAAAGAAGACGGGAGAAGATCCAAACACACATTTAACATCCAATAAAGTTAATAAAATATTTCAAATCAAGATTCTTCCATGCAAGAAAAAAATAATGATTCTACATTTGCAGATAAAAAAGTTCTGCTTTTTATTTGTAAAAGTTTGACTCTTAAAAACACTGCCTTTAACTGTTTATCTTTTTAGATGTTTCTGATTCAAAATGAGGTATAAAATGGATCAAATACACCTTTAAGAGGGTCTTCAGGTGTCATCAGCAAAGAAATGAACAGAAAAAAAAGCTCTTTCTCCTCCCAATGCCAGACAGAAATAATGCTAGTGCTGTCATGCAATTCATTTTTTTGTGCAATTAACTAATCGTGACCTGTAATTAATTAATCTACTTTAATTGCAAATACTTTTAACCTAATAATTGCAGTGAAAAGCCTCATTTTGAGGTATTTTCATTTAAATTTGTGTGATTGTGATGCAGTAAAAGATCAAAACGTCCTGAAACATGACAGCCTTATTCCAAAAGTTTAAACGTTACACAAAGAAACACAACCCTGATTGTGAAAGGATGTCAGCTAACACGTTATCTGGACCCTTCTTGTGACAAACTGTAATATTAAAGTCCTGCAAAATAAGGGACAAGCGCATCAATCTCTGATTTGAATCACGCATTTGAGAGACAAAAATTATGAAATTATGATTATGACCTGAATAAACTGTAACGGTTATGGAACTAGATCAGAAGTAAACCTCAAAATGCTGTAATGCTAACAGTAACTCAAGAGCCTCCTTCTCCAAAGTGTCGTTGTTTAACTAATATTTTTAAACTTCTTTGAAAAATAACTGACTGGATGATCAACCCCTTGTTGATCCTGCTGCAAAAGAACTGTGCCAGCTACACTTGTGCACGCGTCAACCTCCACAGCAAATGGTCATGAAAATCAGGTGAAGAAAGAACTGTTGCACTGTAAAGCAATGCTTTATCTGCTAAAAAAAAAAAGCCTTTTCACAGGCAGTGGACCAAACAAACTGTGATGACGAGCTAACCAGATGTGTGAGAGGAGGTACCACTGCAAAAAAATTATTGGAAAATCTTCGATATTAACCACACATCCCCAAAAACCAACGCAGCGCTCTCTTGGTCTGCAGGACAGGGAGGTCAAAAATAGCCTGCACTTTGGCAGCCAGTGGGTGCACTTCTCCTTGTCCTACTTGGTTTGCTAAGTCGGGATGAAAGGGATGAAATAAGATAAACGGATGTGTAAAATGTTCTTTTTTCTTTTCTTTTCTTTCTTTTTGCCGTAATTTTTGGCCTTACCAAACTTACCTCAAGAAACACGGGAGAGTTTTGTCCTGGTGGATATTAAATGCTTGGCCAAGGTTATTTCCAAGCAAACGTTACAACCTGCCCATTTCCACATCTCATTTAAATACATTTTTTAGTTTCTTTGAACCGAAGCTTAAAAACATAATAAATTGTTCTCTTCAGACAGGCGTCTTCCCCACTCCCTGTAAAATGGTGAGGCCTGTTCTGGAGAAGAATAACTTGGATCCAAATATTATGGACAGCTACAGACCTGTTTTACTGACTTACATGATTTCTCCAATGAAAAACATATTTTAGAAAAATATCAATCTGGTTTTAGGACAAATCACAGCACTGAGACAGCCCTGTCAAAGATTTTAAATGGCCTCAGAAATCATTCTGACAAGCAGAAACTTTCTGTCCTGGTGACACTGCATCTTAGTGCCACCTTTGATAGAGTAGATCACCAGACTTTATTAGACAGACTTAGGAGTTGGGCTGGCCTCTGTTCTTTTCTGGTTTCATTTTTATAGCACACATTGTCATTTTGTATGTAAGTATGGATATGTATAAGTTGTGAGGTTCCCCAAGGGTCCATTTTAGGTTCTATACGTTTTCATTTGTACTGTACACGTTGCCTCCTGGGGATGTCATCAGAAGGCACGACGTTGATTTTCACAGCTGTTACAGACACACATAGACAGCTGGATCCAAGTGCAGTAGGTTTATTGGCCAGATGAGTTGCAGAGCAGGAGTCAGGCACCACTACAGGTCATATAAACCAAGGCAGGGTCAGGCAGGCAGAGGTCAATAACGAGCATAGGAGTTTCAGAGATCATGTAGTGAGTGAATAGTCCATGGATGGCTCCCACCAGTGGCCAGAGGGGGAGACAGAGCGCTGACGCCTGACAACAGCTACTCTGATAACACACAACTTTTCATCTCTGCATCTCCTGATGACGTCTTACAGCTCAACCAGGACAAAACAGAAGTTTTAATCATCAGCCCTGAAGACAAGAGAGAAAAGATTTTAACCAAACTCAATTTTAAACCTTCTCAATGTGTGAGAAACCTGGGCGAACCTTTTGACGCTGAGCTGAATTTTATTCCTCACATCAGAAATGTTGTAAAGACAAGATTTTCTCATCTTAACAACAGTGCCAGAGTTCAGTAGGTTAGATTATTGTAAGGCCCTCTTCTCCAGTTTACTCAAAAAGTCTCTTTCTAACCTACAACTACTATCGAACTCAGCGGCACGACTTCTGATGAGTACCGGGGGGCAGTAACATGTTACAACGGTTTTAAAATGACTGCATTGGTTTCCAGATTAATTTATTTTTCTTTGAAGGGTTTATAAATGTTTTTTAAGGTCTTGGACTTTCTTATTTAAGTGATCTGCTTTTGAGATATGAGCCCTCAGACCCTCAGGACACTCAAGACCCACCTCTTTAATCTGGATTTTACAGGACTTTTGTGATTGTTGAATTTGTACTTATTCTTTTCCTTAAAACATTTTACAGTTCATTTATAAATGTGAAGAGGTTTTTTTTCCGAGTTTTTCTCATGTTCTTAAGGCTTAAAAGGATTCTATTAACTGGAGGATTTGAATCTTCATGTTGACAACCTGGATGATCATTTTGTCTTTGAGTTTATAAATCTTTTAAATAGTATAGATTTTACCCAGCATGCAGCGCAGCCTACTCACAACAACACACCCTTTTACTCCAGTGCTTCCTCACAGTGACCTTTGATTCCTGAGCACCGACAGCTTCACCTGTGGAGGGGCTCGTTCTTATTGGGTCGGCTGGGGTCCTGCTCTGTGGTCAAATAGCTGTGGAGTGGGCCCAGTTTGGGGCGGGCGCTGCGGCGATGACTCCATGGTCAGGCTGGGCCTGGCATTAAATGGATCCCCATTATATGGATTCCACGCAACAGGACCAAGCCAGACTGTTTCCTCGGTGCTGCAGCTCTGAAGTCTTTGTTCAGTTTTAGTATTGGGATTGTGTCGGGGGGGCTGAGTGGGTGGAGGGAGGGGTGCTGGTTTTGTGTGGATGATTAGTTTTTTTTATGTGAAGCGCTTTGGGTTTTGAATGAAAGAAAAGTAGGAAACCAAAAAATTAAGTTTAATTTTAGCTTTTTGTTTAGTTTTCTTGGAGATGTTTAGAAATTCATTCTGAGAGTTAAGGACAACCTTAAAGGCGACATTTTCTCTAAAGTGATCCAAACTTTTGGAGGAAAAAACCACATCATATTTTTTATAGACTGACCTTTCAGTAGCTCTGAAAATGTTCCAGGTTCAAATGTCTGACATTCATGAATAGAAAATATGAAACTTATTAGTTTTTTTCTGCTTCAGATGCAGAAGCAACTTTCCCAAGGAAAATGAAGATGATCAAATGATAAAAGTCCTGGGCAACACAGCTGAAAGAGAATATGAAAGGGAATTCTTTAAGTAAACTATATTCTTTTATCTTCCAATAATTTGAACCTCAGCATGTCTGTGTGTGAAAAAGACAAGTTTAAAGAACCACTCAAGAAAATTGTGTTTTTAACATGTTGTATTTTTCTGATGATGGACGCCATATGTAAAATAATTAAGAATTGCCTTTCTGGGATTTTTTATTTATTCAAATCGTTGTGAATCAGGAGCAGACAAGGAGGAAAGAAATTCGTATTGTATTGGTGACGTAGAAAGTTTGCTTGGCGGGCCACAAGCTCCCTGCTCCACTCTGCCCTGATACATCCGCTTTATTCTACATGTAGACAAGTAGATCTAGGGGTGAAAGGATATTTTAGTTTATGCCGTTACTGTAACACATTAGGTCAACATACATCTTTTTAATAGCAGTAAATGCAGATTAGGAGGGTAATGACTAATCAATGAAACATATTTACAAATTAAACATTAATGAAGCATATTACATTTACACTGGATTACTTTGCAAAAAATACTTGGAATCTGGAAAACTTCTGAGTCACAGATTGAATTTTTGACTAAATGTGTCCTGGATCAATGTTAGGTCAGTGAATCAGATCATCAGATTGCTCAAAATGAACAAATATCGACAATAACCACAAATTATGATTTCAATCGAATTGTTGTTAAAATGCATCATTACACCACTGATGCAGATAAATGTAGTTGAGAATAAATCTTGACTGTAAAAGAAAAAGGGAAGACGGGCCTTTGTGGAAAAAACATTTGAATTGATTATTGTTCTAAAGAACTTGATAAATAAAGGAAATACGCCTCTTTCTTTCTCATTTTCTTTTTCTCCTCTACTAATTTTTGCTTGTACATCTTCATCCTTACTTGTAATCTTCCTCTTGAACAATTTTGTTAAATTGTCTAAGCTGCAATTTGAGCCCATGGCTGGGTTTGAAGAGCAGACACACAGCTGATCTTTCAGCTGGTACTGCGGTACTGCGCACCCCCACCAGATTTTTAACCAGTACTCAGTATTGGTCTGTACCAGCTTACTTTCAGCCCAGATCCATGCACGTCTTTGTTTTCCTCGTCCGAGCTGGAATCAGAATCAAAACTGTACAACTGAATAGCTCCAAAATTGCTCACCATTTTTATGGCACCGGTAGATAGAGGTAAATAAGTACCTAAAAACCAAATGTATCGTCCCAAACCTTTTTCCTTTTTTAAAATTGATACTATGTGAATCTCACTCCAATGACAATAAGTATCTTCTGTAGGTTTGTTCTGCAGCAGGTCTGCTTTCCTCCGATGGTCCTCTTAGTTCTGCAGGTGTGAAGGTTCACCTGAAGTCTGGTTTGGACCAAACGACAGAACTCTTGCAGATCCATTCTGGTACAGTTCATTACAGTGTGAACGCAGACAGCTGCAGGAACTCATCACACACGACAGTCAGAGGACAAGAGGGACAGGCTGACTTTCTTTTTCCAGCTCCTGTATTTTCCATCCTGCTCAGGGATCATTTTGGACCATAGTGCCCTCAAATGAGCATCTGTTGGAAATATAATATTCTTCTGGGCGGGTTTGGTCTGCCTCACTCTTTGGTTGTCTCGATGAAACCAAACCAGATGGAGGGGGGAATTTATCAGAATTCCTGCTTGTTTTAACAACCTTCCTCTACAATACCACACATCAAGAAATCACACCTGTTGAGTATTTTTTGGTGCCACCTGGTGGAGGGAGGTGGTGACACGGCAAAGGAAAAGCTAGCAGGGATTTGGTTTGCTGAGATGCTGATTGGTCCCACCATTCCTGTCATTTCAAGTATATCAACCCTCTCACTTCCAACCTGCTGCCACATCCCCCATCTATCTTTCTGCCATCACTCCTGCATCTCATTTACGTTGGGTGAAGCTCCTACATAAAGCTGTGCTGATTTTGGCGCCCCTTCCACCTGCTGCCTCCCTCCACTTCTGTCAGTCACAATGCATCATTTCATCCATTTCGCCCCCACTCCATCATCCCTTCCATGTTTGTTTAATTACAGAAAGAGGGTTTGGATCCAAGAACCAAATGGAGCTGACATGTCTGCAATGTAGATTGCAACACCCCACCGTTTCTGTCACTCATAATTTAGCACACACACACACACACACACACACACACACACCCCCGCTCACACTTCCTCTTATTTTCCCACTATGACTGCGAGGAGACACTTCTGTGGAAGTGTTCCTGTGATTGCAGCATCCCAGCATCCCAGCATCTCTGCAGAATGTATTATTAGTTGATGATATGCAGGCCCACTTTCTATGCCCACTGTGTCTAATTCTCTCTGAGGCAGAAGCACTTTTTGTTCAATCACAGATTTACCGTTTTATGCTAATTCTGACACATTTGAACATGCGACTGTGAGAACGAAATTACAAACCAATCTAGAAAATATACGATTCATTAAAGACTTCAATATAATCCAGCAATGCAAGTGGGAAATCAAGAAAAATTCTGCTCATTTTTTTATTTAAAGATACACAAAAACTCAATTTGGCTCAACACACAGCTTTTACAAGGGATGTCCCGGTCAGGTGTTTTTGAACCAAATCCATTTCCAAATCATTTGATTTTCAGTCTCTGCCAATCCCGAGTCCCAATCTGATACTTTTGTATCACCTTTTAAAAATGAACAAATGTAATAAACAGATCCAAGTTTTCCTCTACATTCTTCTCATTAACCTTCTTTTATCATTTAACACTTAAACGACTGTGAAGTGGATTTAACAATCAAGTAAAAATAGAGCAACTGTTAACTAGAAAAATAACTATTAACAAAAAAAGAAAAAGGTGATAATTAGTCATGCGAGAATGTTTGGTGACTGTAGTTTTAGTTTATTCACAAACATTGAACATTTTTGATCAGATGTGATTCATATCTCCATTAAAAAGTCTTATAAACTTAAAATGTTGAATTTCTTTTAAGATTGTTGTCGTATCATGAATATGACAATGATTATTCATGACTAGCTCACATCAATGTAACCGTTTCTTAGCTTTGATTGTGTCTGAGACATTTTTGATTTCTTTTCTTTTTTTGATTTTCCAGGAGGGTTAGGGTTAGGGTTAAAACAGGTCTTCCAAATGAAGTTTTACTAAGTTGAAGTTTAAAATCATGGCTGCTGGTGAAGATCCTCTGCTTGATTCCAATGAGAGGGGAAATTATGGGAGACTGTGAAGGTCTAAAATGAACAAGTGACTAGACAGAAGCAGGAATCCTGACAAATGAAAGATGGTTCCAGTAAAAAAAAAACTTCTCAAGAAGAAAAGGATCAACCAATTCATCCATTTATCCATCAATGTCATGTTTTAATGATTCAACTATTTTTTAGCACACACATAACACCATGGCATAAAACAAAAGGACACAACAGATAATAAAACTGTAGTATTTAAATTGTATACAGCGGTTAAGAACGTAGGGAATAGAGGCAGAACGAGCAAGTCGGCGTCTCATTGTTCCAAGCCCAGATAAATACATAAGGTTGTGTCAGGAAGGGTTTTCGATGTGAAATCTTTGCTAAACCAAATATGTGACTCAGATCAGAAGCTGATTCGCTGCGCTGACCCCTGAAGAGAAAAGAAGTTATACCTGCAGGGAGGTGGAAGAAGCCAGAAAAGTTTTTTTGTTGAAATAAACAAAAGACAGCAAATTAAAAGAATCAAAAAATGAAAAAGAAAGTAACCTAACATAAGAAACAAAAGAACCATTTTCTAATGAATTTGTATTTCTAAATGTGGTTTGATTTGCAGTTTAGTCACAACAACTACTTGGTAAAGAGTCCGTTTGTTACTTTATTTTGTAGATGCTCAAAGAGTTTGTGTTGTATAGAAGATCAGAATGAGTTTTCCATGATACAAAGTACAAATTTAGGAGTCTGTCTTGTTGAAAGCTAGTGAAGATTATAAATGAAAATATGTAATATTTTTTTATGTGGAGGCCAACTGGTATTATAAAGTGTTCAAAATAAATATTTATAAGTTAACAAAGTATTGATACCCTGAATGTGAAGGAACTTTAACTTGTTGAACAATGAGGGACTTGGTGTGTTCCATTTGAAGAAGAAGGCAGTCCTTACAATGTTTTTGTAATAGAAAGGTTTTATGTAAGTAGTTAGTAAAGGTGCAATTATAACTGTCTTATGTTAAGTAAGTATAGTTGAGTTTGTAATAGCATTAACATACACTTCAGTTGGATCAATTGTCTTATGGTGTCCCGAAATTATTTCAACGGATGATCAACCTCATCCAAACGGCACAGACGTGCCAGTATGCCCTCGCATTGCTGCACAGTTTCCATCATGGTTGTGCTCACCTGTCTTCCTGCACTCATTTAACTCACTTTTGCTTCTTTGTTTTTTTTTTTTTTTTTTGTTTCGTTTTCCTCTCTATTGGCTCAATATGTTTGTATGAAATCTGCTGTTAAAGCTTCTCTATTTTTTTTTCCATTTTGTCCAATTTTTATACCTTCAATAAAAGAATTGATTATTTTTTCATCAATTTACAAGCAAGTTTGGATACCAAACAAGAAACGCTGTTTGTTTGTTTGTTTGTTTTGTGCTAGTGGTTGAGGTAATGCTGCCTCCAAATGGGGACATACAGAAACTTGTGGTGTTTGGGGGCAGCAGTGTGTTTGTTGGTGTGCTACTTTTGCAGCTTGTTTTTGAAATAAAGTGATTTTCAGAGCAGTTGAGAAAACCAAAGCTTTCATTTTCATCCATTTTTAACGCTTAGCAGACGTACATCCAGAAAATAACTTTTTTTTTTGAAGTAGTTTAATCTTGAAATGTTCTCTGTTCTTTTATTTTGAAGGATCTTCTCTTGAAACACTTTTCCAGTTTTCAGTGCTGTTTCTGTAGATCAGACAATGGCAGCTCACAAAGTTCTCAACTTTAGGCCACAAAAGTGTTCTTCCAAATGTTCCTTTTTTTGTGTTCAGCAACACTTTGGAGCTCATTTCATTTAATCAAATACTGGTTAAGCAATGAATATTCTGGAATGGCAAAGCATTTCTCTTATTTGATCAGTTGTGTCAATGTTTTTGCACAGTTAACAGCTACAAATGATTGTGTTTTTAATTTAAGCAGCGGATTATGTTGATTATTCTGGCCTGCATGACATCTGTTCTTCCAAAGGAATTCAGGTCCAGGCCGCCTTGCTCTGCATGAGGCACACATTGACACACTGTGTGCCACACTATGTTTGACCGCACCGTTCCTGTGGTGGTTAGCAGTCCATGTGGATGCAACAAAGGCATCCTAAGTTCCGAAATGTGACAATAGGCACATTTAAAGTTGAGCATCCAGGATTTGATCCACAGAGAGGGAAACTGCAAAAACCCAAAATGGCTTCAAACACAAACAACAACCAGCCATGAAAACACGTGCGCACACAGGAAGAGTCAGAAAAGCGTCATCCTTCCAGATCAACAACTAACTCATTCCTGCACACACATACACAGACACACACACTGTCCATCTTGGCCTGCACCGAAGCCCATTTCCCCCGCCTGTGTGAGTGTGTTTGCTTATTTTGGTGAGCGTGGCGTACGCGTGTGTGCTTGTGTGAGAGACAAATGTGTGTGAGCGTGGGTGGAGGAGGGCGCCATCTGTTAAAACATTGAGTCAAGCAGACCAGTATTATTCCCACAATCCCTCCCCTGCTGTCCCCTCTCCCTGCCATGTTTTATTCCTTCATTTTATCCTCACATCCATCACCCACCCATCCTTCCCTCCACTTAACTCACTATAATTGCCCTCTTCTCTCCATCTTTGATGAGTCTCTCTTCACCCCCGCCCCCCAAGCATCAGAGTATTTTTCTAACAGCAAATGAGTTGAGCTCGGCTGAAAACAACAACATTATGAGTTTCACTAAACAACTAGATGTTAGAAAAGTCAAGTGTGTAAGCCCAGCAGCTTTCTGATCCGAGGAAGCTCCAGCTAAGAGCTGCTTCTGAATGCAATGTCCTTTAGTGACGTTCTCGTGAACTGGCTTTTAATGGCAGAGAAGGAAAGCTGCTATTGCAGTCATTTTCCAATCTCTTTCTATGATGAAGAAGGCAAAAAAAACATTGGACCAGTACACTGCCAATCACAAAATCCTAACAAACAGACTGTAAAATGAAGAACAAAAGTCTAAAATCTAGGAGCCACGCCTCAAACAGCTTACGTCGTAGTCAGCATTTTAAATCCATGATGATACAGACAAAAGTATTATGAAAATAAAGATGCTGGAGAGCAGAATATATTGCCAGAATATTAAGCAGACAAACAGTAATGGAATTAACAATTTTATGCTAATGCTACTGCTGTGTAAGGCGTGGTGGTGTAGGTGTGATAACTTGGTCCTCCGTCACAGCCTTACTATTTTGGATGCTTGCTGTCATTTTTTAATCTGAGCACATCTATGATATAGACATGTATGGAGTAACCCTGTGGTCACATGACCCATCGGTGTGTTTTGGGCCCATCATGAAACTGCTATTAAAAAGGGAAAACTGGGCTCGATGGCAGAGCCCATGGAGCCAAACTCAAAAACGTCACTTTAGCTTTCATAGGAATCTTTCACCGTTATGTGACAACAATACAGTGAACAACAGAACTCCTCTTGGAGAGCAGGAAGGAGAATTCCCATTGGTTTTCTTCGAGAGGACAGTAGCCCTGAAAAAGCTGCTGATCCAGGTAATCAGCAGCAGACGAGACTGGATTTCTGGAAAATCAGCAGGAGCCCGGCCCATGAGACCTGGAGTTTGACACCGCTGGTTTAACCCATTAAAGCCTGAACCGGTTTATCTAACATGCTGCGATGATGCAGCTGCAGCTTGGTGATTTCTGAAGCAGTGGTTGAAAAAAAACCTTAAAGGAACAGAACTAAAGGAGTATCAATGTGTTTCAGAGGTGGAAGGTTGACTGTCAATGCTCTGAAGAGGATGGGGCCGACATTTTTCACTATCAATGCGTCTATAAGGAAATCTCTTGTATTCGGATTCCTGTGGTTCTCTTGATTCTTTTAAAGAAGTTTTATTTAATATTAAATCTATAATAATGTGGCTCTCAAAGCATTTTCCGAATGCTCCACAAATGACCATCCCCAGGAGAGTCAGCAAGCAGCAGCTGCACTGACAAACCATTGGATAAATGAACCCCCAACCCAACCGCTAGTGCTCTGGTCCATGTGTTTGCCAGTCTTCGAGACTCTTCTGTATCATGTGAGCGTGAAACAGACAACAGCCATGTTCATCTGAGGTTGATTTGCTTTCCATGTTTTCATTATTTACTCATCATTCAGAAAGCATCTTTAAGCATATATGGACTCAAATGTTTTTTTTTGCTTACTCTCTTTAAAATGTTCTCTGTCGGATCAGATCTTCTAAATGCTACAAATGCTTATAAAAGTCTGAGATATCGGTTGTGATTTATTTGACTGTTTTTTAATCTAAGACAAAAGTTCAGGTGTTTTCATGATAAAATTGTGATTTTTTTTTTTTTTTTTTTGTTATGGTTTGAATTTTTTTTTAAGCTGTAGCTGATTTCAGGAACTCTATTTATTTTTTGGGGGACTTAAATTCCAAAACAGTCACACAATCAGCAAATACAACCACATATCAACAAAACATGTTTGTTTGAAATAAACAGAGAACAGACCAGAGACTGAGCTCTCGTGTTTATATCGTCGGTAAAGTTGTTTATGAAGAAAGTTTTCCGCAAAGACCCCGGAGGTCCAAAGTCTGAAGCTCCAAAGTTAAAGTGGTATTGTTGTTAAAATGCTTTTTTCATGCTGGCATGTCTGCTGGGGGTTTGTCCGGGATGCAGCACTGACTCGTTTCATCCCATTTTTGTCCCATTCTATTTTCTATATATTTAAATGAAATTGGAAGATCAAACGAATTTGTGTTTTTAGTTGACAGTAGCACTGGGTTGTCTTTTCCTTATTTTTGTAGTTTTGCTTTTGTCTTGCATTTCTTAAAGTTGTGACAAAATCTTCAGGATGAATTTTTTTCTAATCTTTTTTTATATGTTTTTGTTTCACAACAGGTTCTAAGTTAGTGTCATCTTTTGTCTAAAATGTGAAGGCCTGCAGGATTTCTTTTGTAATGGTGTCTTCCACACACGATGATGTGACTTAATGAAGGGTGGGCCTTGAATTTAAAAAAGAAATAAAACTTGTTCAACTTTTTGAGATAAGTTGTATCTCTAGACCAGCGAGGAGATTCTGCAGAGTCGGCAGAGATTGATTAAGTCCAGTTTTAAATGTTAACATTATCATTTCATTGAGTCTTTAAAAAAGCTGTTGACCTCCAGGTCCAGATGTTCCTGGACTTAAAATGTAAATAAATTTGCTTTTTTGAAAATTATATCAAAGCCCAAAAAAGGTAATGATTCATTAAAAAAAATAATGAAAAAAAATTAAATGGCCTTGTCTTTTTTTTTTTTATTACAAAACATCTGATGCGGTGTGGTGTGCTCTTCTCGGTCGTCTTTGCCTGTGAGTTCAACACATGCTGGTTTGTAATAAAACGACTGCAGCCTTATAAACCCAAATCTCCTAAAACGAGCTGACATTTAGACGATGACTGTCTCGTTTATGGGGCTCCTTTCATTGACTCCTCTGCTTCTTAACACACAGCTGTAAACGTCCAGCTTGGACAGCAGCATAAGGAGTCTGCGTCAGGAGGAGGAACTGCTGTTTTCCACTCTGATGGATTAACCCGACTTTGAAATATGACCCGAGGTCCTGTTTTTATGTTGGCCTTCTCTTCGCACCTCACTTTACCAAGAAAAAAGCGTGGAGGGAAGATCTACAGGTGAACTGAGTTCAGATAAGGAACGTGAATGGTTTCCCGTCTCCTTTTGTTTTGAAATGTTTGTATCGTTGGGACAGATTTTAGAGTGATAATGGTTACTCTCCTCAGTTGATATTCTCTAGATGATTTCTTTAGTTCTTTTCCATGTATCAATCCAAACCATTAGCAGAAATGCTAACGTGTGGTCATTGGATTGACCCTCGACACTGCAGCGGCCTGTTGGTGCTCCGTCAGCACAAACCTGAGACTCAAATGCATGAAGTTGCAGGGCGAGCCAACAAATCTTTCTAAAGCTTTTTTTATCTTATTTTATTTTAAGTCTGAATTCAAAGCAGACATTTCTGAGGGAATCTGCTTGTTTGTGAAAGTTTTAATTATTTTAAGGCAAGACAAACTAAAAGGAATGAAAACAGGGAAGAGGCGAGCTGCTTGTCCTGTGAGACTCTTGCAGATTGATTCATTTGACCCAGTGATTTTGTGTTTGGTTGTTTTTGTTTGACTTGTTGAATTTTGTGGGGTTTTTGCCTTTTTTTGGCTGATCTGTTTCACTTCCCGTTTGCTGTGAACTCTGGGAAAAGTCCATCCTCTTTGGATCTTCTGCTGATTTTCTGTACATTGTTCAAACTCAGACTTCAGTATAAGTCAGTCTTTTGGGTGTGAAGACATTCAAATCTTTCTGGAGACTCTTGCTTGTTCTTTTGTGGTTGGTGTTTTTTTTAATTGAGTTTTTTTACTTGGAAATGTGCCATTTTTTATGTCATATTTTATTTGTAGATTTGTCAGGATTATGTTGTAATCTAACATTTCTACACTTTCGTCTGTTATTTGGGTATTTTTAATGTATGATTTTTGCATTCTTTGTCTTTTACAAAGTTTTTGCGCCTAAAGTAAGTCTCGAATGTATTTTTACAGAGGAAACGTTTCCTAGTTTCTTATTCATAGAATGCAGAATGTGAAAAAATTGGGTTCCATCGGTTATTCAACCCCTGAAGATCATTCTTATTGTTATTTTTATTGTCTCTTGTTATTTTTTTGTTGTCAAATATAGCCATTCCATTAGGATATTTCTGCAGTATGTTGCATCTTTATTGCTTTCTCTCTTTGTGTTTTTTTAGCATTTGTGTTCTCAAAGTTTATATAATTTGATGTTTTATTAAAAAAAAAATCAAATTCAATTATGTTTCCTCACACTGACTGCTAAACATGCATGAGTCTATATTGTTACAAGATCACTATAAAACACCCAAATAATTAGTGTTGTAAAAAGAATAAATTCTTGTGTTGGTTTGTTTTAAGAAGTCAAACGTATGATTGTTTCATGCAATTTCTGAAAGTCTTAAGCTTCTCGTGGCTTCTTTTTTTTACTTGTCTTCCGTTCAGCCCCTCCTCATTGCGTCATTTGAAACGTCTCCGTTGGCTCAGAGGTCAGTTAACAGTGGAATTTTGGAGACTAACACTAGCTGCTCTTACATGGACACAAGTGATCGAAATAAATGCTTGATCAGAATAAAAATGCGTCATGTAAACACGCCATTCGAAATACTCCGGCCCAATCAGACTCATTCGGATCAAACATTTCTTTCTGATCGAGATAGGCGGGTTATGCCACTTGTTGATCTGACCTTGGTGCATGTAAGCAATGTATTCCGATTGTGTGTCATTACTGAACGGCTTTTACGTTATGCGTGGACAGTGTGACGCTCCAGAGGAGGCTTTGGAGCGCGAACAGGACCGACCCACTGCACCACGCCAGTCAACCTGACTTGTAGTTTCATGTCTGTGAGCAGGGGAGGGTGCTTTGTTTCAGTGTGTGTTCCGGAGGAGGCTTAGGACTGCAGTCCGTCTGGCTGCTCTGCGTGAGCGAACGGAGAACCGTATCTCCCAGGAGAACCCTGTCTCTGAGCGGCTTTGAAACGGTGTGTGAGCTGGTGGAGGCGGCTTTTGAATGCAGAACGCAGTCCTGAGAAACCGTGCAAACAATCATGTGAATTCTTGTTTCCAATCGTGTTCAGACCAAATGTTTTTCCATGTAATGTTATGGCCGTGGTTATTTCCGTGTGGCTAAAATGCACATTGCATTGCTAAAAATTGCAGGCTAAATATTGTTGTTGTTACGTATTAACCAAATAACCCTTCTTCTGGGTTTTGTACAGCAAACTACAAAGCACTGGCCGCACGTATTTAGAAAGTTATGTGGGAACAGTCATATTAAAAAAGAATAATAATAATAATAAAAGCACGCTTGGAGGATCATCTCACTCTATGCCGCAGCTTTGTTTGTTTACAACGGAACTTGCTATTCCTTCATTTACGTCAGTTTTCGATATTTCAGATAGTTCTGTGCATGTCATAATGATTGCTTCCCTACTAAAGTGTGGCTCATGTAAATGTTTGTTGTATTCTGATACATTTTTTCATTTTTTCTATGTACACAGTTCTATTCTAATCTGATCTTTGATCTGATCAAAGACGTTTTGCACATCAATGCTGCTACTGAAAAGAAACAGTAATATTAACTATCTAAAAAAATCAAAAAGCAGCCATTCCAAAGTTTAAATAAATCAGACTCGCTGGTCTCTCTTTAATTACATGCTGGCAGCAGATTCCAGGCCTGGAGGTGTCTGCAGAGATGTATGGTACCTTCAAAAAGCAGACGAATGTGGAATCGGACCCTTCTCTTTGAGCAGCGTATGTTTTCTAAGGGAAATACTGTATTTATATGACCAGGATGGCTTTATCTAACTAACATTCATCTGCTAAACCTTAGTCATATTTTGCAGTTATGAAGTCCCTTGTCTATGTTTCTTTTGTAAAACTATTTGCTCTTTCTTTTTGTTTTTCAGATGAAGGGTTTCTCTGTGAATCAGAGCAGAGTAACAGAACAAAAGCGGTACAGAACAGAGAAGAATTCAGTTGTAATTCTCTGGTTTCGTCTTTCCTTCCCTTCTTCCTCTTAATCTTTTTACCCAGCGCTTATTCTTTTGTCGTGTTGTTGTTGTCTCTGTCTGAAAGGAATGCTTTCATTTTTGCGGCCTTCCTTTCTCTGCTGGCTGATACATGATGACCACTATAGAAAATCGATTTTTGTTTTCTCATCTTCTAATTTATTTGGGTTTCTTCTCAATTGATCCCTCTTTTTTCCTCATTCCGTTTTGCGTCTCTTGATTCCAGGTCTTGGTGTGATTATATGTGTATCTTAAGTGTACGTTGCTGCTTTGACTGTTGTCTGTGCAGATGTTTGGCTGTTTGTGTTGTGTTTGTGGGTGTAGCACAGTTGGAGATGTTTCAGGTTATTGAGTTCAGCTACTCTTTTTTGCCACTGATTTATGAGAAGCTTTTTAAATATATCTCAGCCTCCGTAATTTTTCATCAACTGTCGTTATCGCCCACAGTTGGCGAGCAGATGGATTTTCCTGCTGCCTGCCAACGTGACTGCTGTATTATTGACACGGCTACATCTAATCTAACACTGCCAGTTCCACTCTCCTCGCCTGGGGGACGCTGCCTATTTGATTTGGGCTCTGTCTCCATCTGGGCTCCAGCAGAAAGAAGAATTGCAAGGAAGTAATGCCACACTGCATCAGATACCCTCGGCATGCTGGGAAGTTCAAGCTTTTGGGAGATTTTGCTGATCGGGGGTTCACTTTGTTGATAACAAATTCAAGCTTCAAGGAGGCACATAAATTGCTAAATATAGGTCATATTTGCTGAGAAAAGAACAAAAATGTATCTCTGCGGCTGTGAGGGTTGTGAACTTTGGTTTGGTTTTTGTCAGGTACATTGTGGTTTTGCTCATTATTCCTAACTATAAAGAACCCAAATCAGTATTTTGATCCATCGTTGGTTGTCGGTTCAATAGAAGGTCATACAGGAGCGGCTGCATCTTAAGGGGAGCACAGGTGTGTCTTACAGTTTCTTTGAGGCTCAAACGCCGACCTGATGGGACGCCATGAAAATGGAACGTATCATTGTCGTGCATGTGGCAAGTGAATTGTAAAGTATTTACAGAAGCTGCATGCACTATTGACGTGCAGGTGATGTTGTCGTCAAATCCCATATGCACGGGGTGTGCACATGATATGTAGGTGCTCGTAGGAGGCATCTAGAATGTTCACACAAACTAAACTTTGATTGTCTCATTTCCTCATCTCTACGTGAATGTATCACGTGAACAGGCTCCTTGCACAGTCTGCTGAATTTGGGGGGATTGATAACATGAAAAATGTGTACGAAACGTCTGCGTCTCACCTACTTCCCCTTACGTGTTGTACAAGTGTTCACCACGACCTGTCGCCTGCACCATGCACATAGAAAAAAAGCAAAGGGCTTGCATCTTGAGTCCCAATAAGTTTGTTCACCAGACCCCAGATGGGGGCCAAAGGTGGGAGAGACAAAGAAAGAGGAAATGTTTTGGAAAAAAGAAGCTTTAATAGCAAGTGGAAGGAATAGATGAAGAGGAAGTGTGGGCTTCAGGTTGGACGGACAAGGATACTGTGTGAGATATAAGACAGAGGTAAGGAATGAGTTGATGAAAGATGAATTTGATCCTAAATAAGAGGCATTCAAGGTGTCATCCACCACATGACACCACCATGCAGCCCATGTATTGAAAAAAATTAGCTGAGATTGCAATAAATGTGAATCATGACGAAAGACAAAAGATAAAGTTACATAGATCATGGACAAGCCCCCATTTTGTTTTTAACTAGCCCAGCTCAAAATAAAATGTCTACTGTTTGGATTTTAATCTGGAAAGAGATTATTTTTCCTTTTTTCTCTATAAGTTAAAATATATACAAATAACTGAGCAGGACACGAGCTCAGCATTACACAAAAGAGCTCTAACTCTGAAAAGAAAAAAAAAAGTTCCTGTACTTAGAAAATTCCTGTCAACTAAAAAAATTCTTTGAAATTCTACATTCTGCTTCATTTAATACAATTCAATAAAAAAAGAAAAGAAACTACCAACTTTGTCTATGTATTTTATTCTTGTTCAATCCAAACAGTTTTTTAACATTTTACCGTCACCAGCATTTATTGTGACAGCAGAATTCTGACAGAGCCAAATGTCATAAATTCAGACTTTTTTTAGTCAAATTTAGACAGTTTCAGTCAAGTTCTTTTGGACCAAAACGGTACCCAGTACACACTGTGCAAACACATGAACCGAAAACACTTCAACTCAAACCCCTAAAGGCTCTTCCTCAATAACAATTGAACCGTGTTGGTCAAGACAATTATTAAGTGGACCGTGTTGTATGAATATTGATAAGGGTGCGAGTGCACCCGTAACCTCTCCTCACAGGGCTAATTTAGTTTTCTCATTACTTTAATAACCGTGGGCTCCCACCAGTGCTGAGTACTGAAAGTATTTATTTTTTCCTTTCAGCTCTGTGGATAGTCATTGCAAATTTATTCTAAAAAAAAAAGTGATTTTTCTGAGCCTCCAGAGCTTCCAGGGCATTAGTATTCTGGGAGGATTTGTCACTGTAGGCTTTTAGACGAGAAGGGCAACAAGTCTCTCTCCAGAGGCCAAATTGGATCCATACATTTGGTGACTGAACTGAAATGTGACATTGTGGTAAACTACATTAAAAAGAATTCAGATGACAAATAGCTGTGGAAAAAAAGACTAAGGGAATATATATATATATCTATATCTATATATATATATATATATATATATATATATATATGTGTATCTATATATAGATATATGCATTTACATGTACAGATTTTAGGTCAATAATAGGTCACTATAACTGGGACACTAATAGGACAATAATAGGTCTTAATGTACAGATTTTAGGTCGCTCCAGTATTGTAAAGATGTGTCAAACAACCCTATTCTGGTATTGGGTTCTAAATTGTGCCACTCTGATTTCACCAGAACTCTAAAACAATATAAAAGAAAATTAAATTGCTGAAGTTAAGACTCTTTTGAAACCCTGGTGTTAGCTTTGACTCCACATACCCACTATCCGGTGACAAACCGGTAATTTTGAAACAATTCCGGTTCCCAAATGAAGCTCAAACTGGTGCTTCAAAAATGTTAAAAAATTGTTATTTTTTTCTTATAAACATTTCGGTGAGATGAAGCAGTGTGAAATGATGACACTGTAAACAGTAAACAAATGTGTCATTGGATAAAAACAGCAAATTGCTTCTGTCAAACGTAAAGCTTCTTCCACATGAATCAATTTCTTCTGGTGATTTTTCTGCAGAACGTCACATCGTAAAACGGTTTCAGGCTAAGTCCTCTTCAAACTGAATTCAGTTTATTCCAGCAGCTTTAAAATAAGTTGTGCAGTTTGAATGTTTGCCTTCGATGTAAAGTGACAGTAGTAGAGGCCCGTTTAACTGCATCTGGATGAGAGGAGAACAGGATGTGGAGATAGCCAGGTGAACGTTCATCCCTCTGTGCCGGTAAAATGGATTTGGAGCTCCACTAGGCCACCAAAACAGCTGAACACAAACTGCCCTTATTATTATTATTTAGAGCAGGGGTGTCAAACTCCATTTGGTTCAGGGGCCACATTCAACCTGTCTGATCTCAAGTGGGCCGGACCAGTAACATAAAAGCAAATAACCTGTGGTCAGCTTGTTATCTGTAGCTTTGTTTTTGTTTTTTTGTTTTTTTTATTATTTGAAAAAATGGCTCAACCAACATAGTAACCGAATCACTTTTTATGACACATTAATTCCCAGAGGCCGATGGATCAAATGCATTTAACTTAAAAATGGTTTATTCCATTTTAAATATTTTACATTTGACATTGAAGCAATCTGGATAGTAAACCCTTGAGGGGGCTATAGGAAAAATTAAACACCCTGCTTAAAATATAAATGTGCAAATCCATGAAAAATTTAACTTAATTCAACTTGCAAACATTTGTGAAAATAATAAGAATTTGGAGTTAACCTCCCTTTTTCTCCTGAAATTGGCTTGGTTTGGACTTCACCAGAAAATCAATATCAGGAGTCAAATCCTGTGTAGCAACACATTTCATGTCATTTAAGAGTGCAAAATACAAAGAAATGTCCAAAAATCTTTTCCTGCATTGGCTGCCTGAACTTTGTGCCAACACCTGCCGTCTTCCTGACCATTGATGAGGCACCATCAGTGGCCAGACTGACATCACGTGGCTAGTTCACTCCATATTGTCCACAGTAATGCTGTTGTTGTCTGTCCATCATATAGAGTTTTGCTTGTCCTTTTCCCCCCCCAATGGCAGAGTGCACATTTTGGTTACTACTTTTAAGAACCATAACTCGCCACAGGAATGAGCTTATGCCTTTTTTCCCCCAACATCTTTAGATTTTTATCTTTTCATGCCGAATGAAACCATCTGGCGGGCCGTATATGTTTGCCACCCCTGATTTAGACTATTATCACTTCATGTGATTTCCTATTGTAGAAGGAGACTTTCCCATTCAAATGTCTGGTTTTCAGGTCTGTTTGTTTCTGCTTTTGAGATGAAATTCACCTGATTCATCAGGACTCTGCTTCTCTTCTTTCTGCTGCTCATCTCCGTTCAGCCATGAGGACTTACTCTCATCGTTGAGATGAAGCTGAGGGAAAGTCGGGTGTTTTAATCCGACCAGAGGCTATGAAGGAGACGACCAGCATATCTGATGTTGCGCTTTTTACACCGCATCATGAAATCATTGGGTTTTGAAAGAGGTCCTTATGTGCACAGAGAAATGAATCCACATTAAACCATGGGGGCTCTGCGCTGTGATCATGTTAACATTCATGAGAGGATTACTGATGTTGTAGGCTTCCTAAACCAACATAGGATTACTCTGATCATCTTACAGCTTGGCATGAATCGGCCTGATGGGAATCTCATCAAGAAAACCCACCATTTTTCTTTTACATTTCACCACAAAAACACAGAATATCACTAAGTATTTTTGTCTAATTAGTTTACATAAATAACATACACTTGATGCAAGAAAAAAATAACTTACCGGTAACGTTTCATTAAGATGTAATGACTTCTTTTAAGGTTATCAATCTTGAATATACTGTTAAGTAATTTGATCTTGAAAACATCTTTTCTAAGCAGCATCTGTAATGAAACAAGTTTTTCTTATAATAGTTTTAAGCAGAAGTTTGATCTATGAATTTTGAGTGTTCTTGTTTCGATAAACAGACTTGCTAAATTTAGGGACATTTGATTCATATCACAGTACTATCACAAAAACAACAGCAGGACAAAAGTCTGAAGATTCATTTCCATATCATTTTAAAGAAAATTCTCAAAAATGAGTAGTTCTAGTCCTACTTCAAGAAAAAAAATGGACAACCGGACTGTTGTAGTGCTTAAAATAGTATTTAATTGGGGGAAAGTGTGTCAATAAAAATCACTTTAGAGATCTAAAAATTTTTTTTTGAGTAATACATGCTTATCGTAAAAGGCAATGTCTCCCATTATAAGGGCAAAATACTGAAATATGAGTATTTATAGCTAGTTTTAGGATTTCATTTGGTCTGAAAAAGGACAGAACGTCAAAAGAAATCTTACCAAGACAAAGTCTGCTTGTTCCAATGGTAGATTTTTGAAATTATAACAAGAGAAAAACTTTTTGTCTTCTATTTTACAACTTGTTTTGAGAAGGACATTTTTTTCCAGACACTGAAGCTTTTCTATGAACCAAAATGGGATCAGTCTCAGAATTAGCCGAAAAACTTGAATCTTAAGAAAGTAAAAGACCCTCACGCAAGAAGGAAAAAAATCTTTTTCAAAATGTTTCAAGAGCAAAATAATGAGAGTTTGAGAAAACATCTGAGTGACTAGATTTTTTTTCTTCAAATCAGGAATTCGTGCTAGGACCACCGTTCTCACCTCCTGTCAGAATGTGTGGTTGCTTAAAGAAAATCTGCCAATGGGGTAAGATTTTTGACCTTTAGGGGCTGTTTTTGCACTGTGAGGTGTTGCATGGAATTCCCATTCAGAAATTCACATACATGACATTATTCTATGCGGCCATGATAAAGATGACAGAACATTGAAAAATCTTTTTTTTTATGTTACACTAATTCATCTTCCTAAAGATCAGCTCTAACTCTTTTAATGGTGAAGGGAAAGATCTGCACCAAAGATTCTAAACAGATGACTTTCACAAAGGATAGTAAACTGTTGTAAAGTACAGTAAAGTTTGATGCACACAGTTCAACGTTGATGCAATTCCAACTTCTCAAAGTGGAGCAGCAAAGGCAGAGTCTGCGGATTTCAGACACTTTGATCCTTCTTTTCAGTTTTCCTCCCATAAGCGCAGCAAGAAATTTCACTGTTCCACTTTGGACTAAAACTGATCAAACTAAAAGCAGAGTCAACTGAAAGAGAAAAATCCAAATTGATCCTTTTAAATAAGGAGAAAGGTTCAAGTGAAAATACGACCTTTTTAAGCTGTCAGATCTGAGGGTAACACATCAGTCTGAGTGAGACTGACATGGAGATGGGAAAGAAAAACCACAGAGAAAATTTATGGATGTGAATAAAGAAATAGCAAAAGTGGGAGATGAGGTCACTTTGATATTCTGCTTGTAAACTGAAAAAGAGTCGGGTCTGTCGCCTCAGGGACGTACATGCACTCAACCAAATCAGCCACCTCATTGGTCATTCAAAACACCACCAGTCGACCAAGAAATTACCCATCAACCCCACGCAGTCACCCACAGCTCGCCGCAGACTTGCACCAAATAGACTTGTCCAACCAGCTGACATGTCCCATTAGCTGTCCTGTGATTGGTGGGAGACATTCTGTGTTTGGAAACACTCGTTTCTGAAACATGACTTTTGCTTGGTCAGAGACGAAACTTGACACGCAACGGTGGCTTTTTGACTCCAATCATTACTCGCTATGATTGTTTTTTTCTTGTCTTTTTGATGACTTTACATCCAAAGTCCTCTGAGGAAAACACCCCGAGACATCCCAGAGTGCCTTCCCTTCTGCCACAGTTCCTTTCTGTCAGACAGAAAAGCAAAATAAAACATTTGTGCAGGTTAAGAAACATCCTAAATGTGTTATATCCCATCATTTCATTTGGGAGTAAGGGGAAAAACAATAAAGTCTTGGAGAAGCGGTTTAAGTTTCTGAAACTAGTGAATTTCATTTCTCCAGGTGCTCTCGTGTTCCCTGTTTTCTGAGGACTCATATTTAGTAGAAACTCCTGAAAAGGATTTTTTTGCACCATGTTCCGTCTCTGTCTAAAGTTATTGCGGGTGTTGAGTTGGGCGCCTACGCTCACAGAAACCCATTCAGGGGCTTCGCAAAACGCACAGCGCCGTATGCTCACAGATGAGAGTGGATTACTGATGCTGAGTTACAGAAGAGATGGATCAAGAACAAACCTCTGATGTGTGAGTGGCTGTTGCTCAAAGGCAGGTCGTGGGTTCAAATCCTAGGCTTCACTGTTACCCAGCAACATTGTCCTGAAATGTAAAAACAAATCCTAGAAAATAAAAAAGTAAGAAAAAGTAATAATAAAAAAGTGTTAAAAGTATTTGACACATCCATCCGGCTATGGCTGATTCCGGCTATTCCTGCTTTCTCGAGCCGGAATAGCCGGAATCAGCTCGTGCTGATTTTGGTGCATCCTTTAAGGTAAACTTTAAAAAAGAATCAAAAGTCAACTCTTTACATTTTTGTGTTTTCATGGATCCACACTTGCAGAAGTTGAATGTGTGGAGTCTGGATTGGAGCGACTGAGCCTCAGAGCCGGCATGAGGCTGCAGGGATCGAGCTGAAGGGACAAAAGAGGGGAGGATGGGGGAGAGATGACAGACTCACCAGGGAGAGACACTCAGCTCTGACCATCTGCCAGGCTTCAGCCTTTGCCAACTCGTACACGCACAACAAACCTGCATGCAGCTTTTTGCCATTTGGACACAGAAATGCAGGACGCATCTTAATATGTGTGTTTTATGTGTGTGTCCCTCCCTGCCAGCCCCCTGCTGATTTTATGCTTCCTCTCAGCAGCCTCTCACTCATTAACAGCTCCATCATCCATTCCTTCTGCCTCTTTTCCTCTGAGCCTGGATTTACCTCCATCTCTATGTTCCTTGTGCTGGACCTGCAAAAGAAACTCGGGTCAAGCACACTGCAGCTTGTTTTTTGGATTTGTAAGAAAGACAACTACGCAAAAGAGTTTTATTAAAACGAATTTACACTAGAAAGTCCTAAAACTGTCCAGAGAATTTTGCCAAAACATTTATCTTCTTTTGGAGAGATGTTGCCATAAACGACTCTGAAAACACAAGCTGCTATCATTGATATGTTTTTCTGCTTCCATCTTAACTCCACTCTGAAGCAAACCTTAGCCTGCCTGTGGTGGAGATGGTGCTAAATGTCCATAACAAGACGTGATTATTTGAAGGTTTTAAAACATCGAGAACATCTTGAGGGGCCTCTGAGGAAACAATGAAATGCTTTACTATGAAAGACTTGGTGTCATAGAACTCCAGCTGGACACAAACTGCAATTATTCATTTCTCCTTTATGATCAATTTTCAAACTGTTGGCTCTTCTGTGAATGAAAAGGGACACCATCCGTAAGTCACAAGTCCCCGATTGGTCAAAGTTTGACTTGGTTTATCTTGGTCAAGAACACATGGTAATGGTTCTACATGTGGGTTCCGGAAAGAAGAAAACTAAGTTGGCTGTTTTGCACAAAAACTTTATGATCACGTTGAGGTTGATGATCTCAGCTTCGTCCAGGGAAGAGCCTTCATTTATCGCCGTGCTGTTTCTGGACCTGTCGGAACGAACGCACCATTCTTTTGGACCATTAAACGGTGAAACTCTAAGATCTTAATGGTCCGTGTGAAGATTTCTTTTTACTCTTCCACACTTGACCTTGTAAAGCTGCCAAAACTGTGGGCCATGCCCGGGCCGGCCCTGGCCATGCCAACCGGCCCGCATCTGTTTTTTATGGGAATCTTTCTGTAGTTGTTGTTGCTAACACTTCAGACGGGCTTTGGTTCCACGATTCACACAGACGATGTGCGAATGCAGAAACAGCATGTTTACATCAGCATCAGATGAGCTGAGAACACAAAGGATTTGCACCTTCATCAGGCTGGAAGATGGAGGTTTTAATTGAATTGCAATGACTTTACGTCACAGATGATTTTCACGCCAGTTTCTTGTGTTTTTTTATTCCATGACTCCATCAGCTGTTTATTAAACAGATGAAAAGGTGAGCATAGATCAGTTTATTCAACCGACACTTCCATCCATTATCTCACAGATGCTTTTTTTATCAGCCAGTCATCTGTCATCGATGTGAACTCATCTAACCACTCCTCCATCCATCAATTTGTCCGTCTCTCTCTCATCCAGTTCCCCAACAATGCAATCATTCATTAATACATAAGACTGTGTCCATCTCTTTATCCATCCATCCATTATTATGCTCATCTGTCTGTCTAATCATCTTCCGTCCATCCAGCCACTGATGTGTTCTCACATCCATCTGTCCACTCAACCTTCTCTCCATCCATTAGCTGATCTGCCAGTTATGCAATGGTCCATTCTTCAGTTCTGCATTTGTTCATCAGATCATCAGAGACGCCCATTTCTTCTGCCAGGTATCACTTTTGCTTTTTCATCTGTAAGCTGTCGACCCGAGCAACCAGGTGTTTTCTTTTTTTGTTTTCGTAATTTTCCTTTCCATCCCCTCTGACCTTTCAATCAGATCTGTCTGCTCCATTACTGTTTTTAACACCAGGCAGACCTTTCTGTGCCTTCACCGTTCTTCCTTCATCCTGACTGAAGATGTCAGTCAGTCCAGCTAGTTTTCTGAACTCTACTTAAGCTGTTTTACTTCACATCATCACATCACATTAATTTAAAGTGAAAGTCAACACTGCTGTTGATTGTAACATTTAAGAGTGACGGTCATGTCCATCCTAGAAACATTTGAAAAGATCTTTTCTACTCTCTTGTTGTTGTGATGAATTGTGGAATGACGGCTGTCTACCTATGATCCAAGTTTCCGTTGTTCAGGTTATCTACTGGCGCTTAGGCCAGTTCAATGATCTGGAACTTCTTTTGTAGCTGTCCATCATCACGTTTTAATGGACACCCTGCAGCCAATCAGAATTCAGTATTCGCCTGCACCTTGGTGTAAAAACAATGCCACTCTTACAGATGAATTACTGAAGGAGCAAGTGGTTAAACTTCACGCTATTGTCTAATGAAAACACAAACTTCTACAAAATAAACACAAATGTGGTAAATTACAGTAATAAATTCAAAAACACAAATACCTTGTTGGCTGCAAACACGATTGCAGTGTGGAAAACTGCTGTTTACAGCAGTAATACTACTTACTCCTCCTGTTTTGACATGGCTGCCATGGAGATCCTCTGACTAGTCAGAGCAACAACAATAACCATCCCCGTCTGTCACAGCACAAAACACGGTTCCACCTTTCAGAAATTCACAAAAAGTGCAATATAGTCAAAACACGTTATTATCCATCAATCAAATTCATCCATGCCCTGTAACTACAATGTTATAATTGTGTCATTATTGGAATGTTGGTGTTTTTCATGCTAAGATGACGTCACAGATGCTGTTTGTTCATTGGGTTGCTTTGAAAATGTTGAAAATGAAATAGTTTGAATATTAAATGATTAGCTTTATTTTAAAAAGAGGCCAATATAGATTTAGGATTAGATTCATTGAAACTCTATTTTATTGGTTGTTTTTTGCCACAGCATTTGGTGCAGTAAAAATTACTGGATGTATTTTCCTCCTCCTCCTCTTCATTCTCCCTGTCCGTCCTCTGGGGGATTACTGCTGAGGATTGAAGGTCATGGATGGACAGATCAGAAAGAGAAGAAGGAGCAGACAGAAAGGAGAGAACGTGTGTCCTTATGTGGCAGAGGGAAAGCCCTCAGCGTTCAACAGCCCCGTCTAGAAACTATTTTGAAATGAAATCTGCTCAAACGAAGAATGAAGAGGAGGACGAAGAAGGGCGGAGAGAGGCTGCATGCAGGTCTGATGCCATCGTATGGATTCATTTTTAAAACCATCTCTTCCCAAATATTCCTTTGGATCATTTACATCTGAACCTTCCTACAGTGTGCGTCTCTGTAAAGGAAACCATGAGTTAAACTGAACTTAGCTTTCAGAATCTGCCACAAAAACGTAAATGTTGATCTGAACTATTGCGTGCAGTTGACCATGATTTTGAAAACCAACGGCTAATATCTTATATTTGGCCTTGACATTTCTTTATTCTTTTACTTTTTTCACATTAAAATAAGCGTAGATTATTATAAGCATTAAAGAGCTAAACTAAAGATGAAAGATAAAGAGTCAGAAGCTGAGAACCGGACTCTCCGGGAAAAAATCTGGTTTCGATATGACGGAAGCAGAAGCTGGCTTTTAAAAACAGAAAAAAAGTGACGTGAAAAAATGAACACAAATGTCAGTTTCCCTTTCTTCCCATTAAAAAGGAAAAATAATCAAAGACTTTGACATTTAGGATTTACAGTAAATATCATTTCCAATATATTCCATTAAGGACAAACTGGATCTGAACATAAAGGTTTCCATTTGTTTCCATCGCCTGCTCTCCGTTGAACAAAAAAAAAGCCTTTTCGCTTTACATTCTGCTTTTAGCCCTTTTTAGTGACAGAAAACATGGCTGTCATGTAGCTAGCACACTGACATGAGTATAAATCGTCAGATTCCCCTTCAGCGAACCAAGCTCTGGAGCTTCTTCCTTTAGCCATGGTCGGAGTTTGGGGCGGAGCATCAACAGCAGACAAACCAACCACACATTGCCCACATGAAACAATATTATCAAACTTCAAACTTTATTCTTTTGTACAGTGCTTTTCCTTCATTTGAAACCCAAACCGCTTATACGTCTAAATTTATTGAGCAACAATGTGTTGACAATGTATTCTATATATGAAAGTAAAATATTTTTGAGTTTGTTAAAACATTGCAATTATTGCCATTTTCACATATGATGACATTTGTTCAATATAGTCTTATTATACTGATACTATAACATAATGACTGATATGGTATGTAATATATTATATGATATCCCACAATATGATATAACATAAGCCATATATTGAAAGAGGCATTATAAATAGATGTATACATACCTTAACATAAAACAATGGCGTAATATTACTAACACATAACTATAGCTATGACTCAAAGACACAGTTTTTCCTTTTTTTGGTGATGTTAATTATCATTTAGTATTACAGTCAATGACATTTAAGGTACATCAATTCTTACATAGCCATATGTGATGTGTTCATTTCTTTCTAATAAGAAATGGAGGTTAGAAAATGTGATTTGGAGTTCCTGCCTAATGAACCAAAAACAATTTCAACAAAGATACGAGCACAGTGAATTAAAACGAATTAAAGTTTGTTTGCGCACCAATTAATTTTGAAGATTTATGAATCAACTAAAATTGCAAGGTATTTTGAAATACATGAGTTAGATGCTAAAATATTGAAAAACATTTCTAAATAACGGTATATATGATCTGTTTTCCAGTATATTGTTCTTTTTGTTAGGATGGGGTCAAACATGTTTATGAAACAGCTTGGTTTCTGAATTGTTGGTCAGAGCTCCCACTGCCTCTAAATGCAGGTGTATAAAGTATTAGCACCATGCTAAGTATTAGCATGGTGTGAATATCTATGTGAGATGGACAGTCAAAGTCTTCTGATCATGAAGGTTCCACCTCAGAGTCCGGAGCGCCTGCCTTGGTCTCAAAAACCTCTTTTCCTTCAGGATTTCATGTCCTGCTGCCAAAGGGCTCACAAAAGGTCAGAAAACGTCATCTGAAGACACAAAAACAACAGTCAGTATTTAGAGAAGAGTTGACTGTTTTAATGTTTGTTTTTGACTGTCAACAACAGCTTGAAAACCATCATCCTCCCTGAAGGTCTGCTTTCTCTGAGAACCTGGATGCAGTCAAATGCAACAGAGCGCCATCACAGCAGAGTGTTGGTCTGACTTTGTTGACTGCACCCCCCCCCCCCCCCACACACACACACACACACACACACACACACACTTATCTCCTCTCTCATCTTAATAAGACCTGAGCAGCAGCAGCAGAGTCCATCCCTGACGGCCGCCTGCCTCTAAACCTCATTAACCAAACTCATTGGCCTCTGTGGTATAAACGGTTTCCTCTGCAGCTGACACTTCACCGTGCCGTCCTCCTCACTCAATGCTGACTTCCTTGCTGCGTGCCACCGCCGCTAGCCAGCAGCGAGCGTGAAACACAGGGGTTCTGCTTTTATTTGCACACAGCTGCTGGGTGCTGGAGACGATGGATGATGTTTGATTCAGATGTCAGATAGCGGGACGCAGCGAGGAGGATCAGAGCCGGGGATTTGCATAGATCTGGCTCTGCTGTGGTGGCACTGATGTTTCCTGTGTTTCTAATCCGGTTCAGTTCGGCTGTGTTTTCATCTGAGGAACCAAAGAGCTTTGAGTCGTCATCTGCGTGTAATTCATACGTTTGTATTTTATTCAAAACGAAAACCAAGAGGACGAAAGAGTCGAGTAAAGATGTGGAAGTAAAAGTGGCAGATAGAGCAGATGAGATTTTATCCTGGTGGTTGGAGTCGTCACTTTCTTAAAAACGAGTTTTTAAGCCAATGTCTGAGAAGCGTTTGCTGTAAATTTGACACAAAGTGAAGCTGCAGTGATCGCACCATTCTTCCAGAACGGCTGCATCTTGATGCTTTGAGGGATTTTATCTGATGATGGAATCATCAGAATCCCGTTTGGTTCTGTTTCAGTCAGACGAGCAGCATGATGGGTTCACAAACATCCGTGTGGAGCAGAGGTGAGCACTTGACCTGTGATCAGAATGTCACGAGTTTAGTTCCCACCTTGCTTCCCATGTGTGTGCTTGAGCTGACTCCCACATTGCTCCTGATATCATCGGTGAATCATAGGTGAATGGAACTTTGGGACCTCACAAGAAGAACATGCAAATTCCACAAAAATAACCCAGCTGGGTTTGAACCAGGATCTTTTTGCTGTGAGGCTATCCACTACACCACTGTGCAATCCTATCTGGATCTGTTTGCAGTGAATGGATCAAGCAGAAGTTTGGGACTTCAAGAACTCTAATCTAAAAAAACCAAGACTTTCGTTGAAGCAATGTTTTGAAGAATCATTTTTCATGATCCACTCGATCACTTGAAAACATTTTATGAAATGGAGACGATTCCTGCATGACAGGAATTCACTGGATCTGTGCTTAGCTGTGTTTTAGCTGCTTTGAACATAAATGCTGCACAATGACCTGCAGGTCTCACTCCCAAATTCCAGAACCAATCTATTTTGTGTGTTATGATCTGTTCCTCCAAAATGAGCAGAACAAAGTCCAAAGTGCTGCTGCCTCGTGTTCGTATGTGTTCATGCAGCTTTCTGTCAAACCTGAAGGATTCATGCTGCAGCCTGATGCACTGAGAGGAAGTCACCGCCCATGCCCATTTAAAGTAAACTGGGAACCAACACACTTGAGCTCTGCCAGAAAAGTTCAGTCTTTGTTTCAGAAGAAATAAACAGTTTGTAGGTTCTCGTCTGTCATAGAACCTCCAGGTTTGTCTTCAGAGATGATCGTTACAGAATGCAGAGCAGAACCAGGCAGAGCGGCACTGACTTCCAGCATCTAGAAGGTCAGAATTATATTAGTCTTGGTAGACTTGCATTCAAATGAAACCTTTATTACTCTAGGAGGGTCAGTGGTCTTTAGGCTGCACTGTAGTGTAGTGGTTTGCACTCTCTCCTCATAGCCAGAGGGTCCTGGTTCAAATCCCAGCTGGGTTCTTTCTCTGGTTTCCTCCCACAGCCCAAAAACATGATTCACATGTTCACTGGTGACTCTAAATTGTTCCATAGGTGTGAATATGTCTCTGTGACAAACTGGACAGCCATCCAGGTGCCTGAAAGTAGATGGAATAGGCTCCAGCAACCCTGTGACCCTGACAGGGACCAAGCAGTTTTAGAAAATGGATGGATGGGTCATCGGTTTCAGTTTCAAAGTGTCAACAGCTAATGTTTAATCACAAAGCAAAAATTTAACAGTGGAGTATTTTTATTCTGGCCTAAAGCGTCCTCCCACAAGCTTTTCTGTTTTAACAGCTTCCACAACTTTGGTTGCTTTTTCTTCTGAGTTTAAAATGAAGAAAACAGCCAAATAAATGGTTTTGAAAGTCGGTAATTGAAAGCTTTTACCGCATGCCTCCACCTGCAGAAAAGCGCCTTTTCTAGGTTTTTTTTAAAGAAGCAGTGCTTCTGCAGTGCTGAATAAAACAGTGCAGTGCCACTCCTTTGACCTTTTTATAGATGTTCTTATTTAGCTGAGAAAAGAATGATGTCCAGATGAAAGAGCAGCTCAGATGTTGATAGTTCTTTGTTTTTGCAGCGTTTAATGGTTTGACAAATGCTCCTGCAGGTTTCTGTTCTGGAACGATGGTGTCTACATCCCAGCAGAGAAATGTTGCTCAGAGTGCATCAGAAAACCTTCTGATTTCATCCTTCCTAGTTTTCATTCATTTGTACTTGATCATATTTTCTTTCCTCATACTTTTGTGGAATCAGGAACTTACATAGCATCAGCCACTCTGCCAGAGATCAAGCCAACAGCGTCCCACTGCTGGACTCTGACCCACATTTGAGTCATGGTTGTGCCGACATGGATTCCAGCTGCTGTTACAGTTTGTGTCGCCACTTTGCTGGATTTGTTATTTTTTCAGAAAAAAAGCATCCCAATGTCTTTGGACTCCAGAGTCTCAGGGAGGGTCTGTGTTCCTATGGCAACCAGTGAGCTTGTTGAAAGGCCACACCCCTACCACTTGAAAGCGGGCTACATAAAATCTGTCAAAAAATGTGTACGTTGGACATGGGGGCCAGCAGGCTCCACCTACTTGTATTGAGGCATCTGATTGGTCAGTTTATAACTTGAATATTTTGAACTACAGAAAAAAGTTGAAAGAAAAGATGTTAAAAAAGGTATCAGAGCAAGAATGACTGACTAACAGCTGTTTATGTCTTTACTGAAGTCTATGGGATTTTGGCTTCTTGGAGCCAGCAGGTACTTCCTGTTTGGAACGCCAGGGCGGCGGGGTCACTCTTCGAGTTATGTGCAAAACCCAAACTAAATGTGGATTTATTTGACTACATATTATTGTTATGTTTAGTGTCCCAAGATAGAAATGTTCTGTTCTCTGCAAGATTAACTTCCTCTGTGTTTTCGTCAGGTTTTGTTTAGCCGTATAATTTTAGACTGGAACAATTGTCCTGATGATTTTCTAAGAAAGTGAAGCTCCAGTCTAGAGCCCTGCAGAACACCAGAAGTAAACAGATGATGGTTTCTTTGAGCACAGGATGAACCGTCTTTACATGGAAAAATCTCGTGAGAATTATGAACAGATAATGATTCAAACACTTGAATGGTTTTAGAACGGGAAGCTGAAGTTGTGTCTAATTGAACTGCAGTATATAGTCAGCAGAGGAGCAGGACCAGACGCTTTTCTTCTTCCAGATGTTTTCCATCTTGGTCATGGCTCGTTCTAACAGTAGCGCCCCCAAATGAGCCGTTGTTGGAACTGCACGATCCACTTTAGTGTTTGGTTCTCCCCTGAGAGAGCGCTGTGTGAAAGCAAAGCAAACCAGATATAGCGGGCAGGGTCTGTTCATGCCATGATGTTGTTGCATCTGCTGATTACAGGACAAAGTTTAGCTTCTGATTTCTGAGGAAGGCCCACATGAGAGAGCTGCTTATTCAAAGATAATTAAATTGATTAAATAGCACCTTTAGAAATCATGCAAACATATAGATCACCATTTAGCCTCACATATAGTGAGAGAAGACGGAACGGATCCATAACGATACCGAGGCCTAATTAAGCCCTCTGGCTCAGGCCTAATTAAATGGCTGATGTTCTGGCCCCATATGAACTGCAGGGTAATGGAGCAAACAAATTGCAGCTATGAGCATGCTTTAAGCTCACTAATACACTTATTTGATGGATTTGAACCGTCTGCCTCTGTGATTTTCTGGAATCTTTGTGTTTCATGTTGAGATGACTAAAAAGCAGGAACTCTTCTCTTCCAGACGCTGGAGATCAGATCCAGTCTACGCTGATCCGGACTGCGTCCCCCAGAAGGAGGAACCCTGACAGATCAGGTAGGACCTTTCCTCCAGCGCAGGTCCTGAACGTCCGTCTGCATCATGGGCTGCTTTGTTTAAACATCAGATTTGATGTGATTCAGAGGAAAACCTTGGATATCCTCGGGAAGGCTGCCGTCCTTCTGCTTCCCTCTCAGAGGTGATTTCAGATGCAGAATTCAGACATCTGCGTCTGCATGAGGTAAACGTGGAATCCTCCAGAAGTGAAATGGATCTCTAGATAAATGAGAACATCAACACATCTTCACAGGGAGGATGAGTGAGTTCTGCATCTGGTTTTTACACTCTGACTGAAGCACTTCAAGAGTGAGGTGGATCATGGTTGGGGCTTAATACTCCTGGGCTGCTAGAGGTGGGTTTGGGCATGTAGACTGGCGCCCCCAGCTGGAAGCCAGAGTGCTGGAGGTTTTCTTTAGGACACAGAAAGGTCCTGTAGCTCCTCAGTGGTTTTAGGTCGGAGTCCATCTTTCCATGTGATCCCACAGACGTGGAAACTTCGTCCTCAGCTTCCATCAGCCTTTTGATGGGAATGAATCACCAAAAGTGTTCGGATTCTCATGGAGAAAACGGTTTTAAACTTCATTTATGCCACAGAAGCAGCAACAGAACAAAAGCACACACGTCATTTTGTTCAGGTTGTGTGTGCGTGTGTGTGTGTGTGCGTGTGTGTGCAGCACAGGCCTGTGGATGGAGATGGTTTCTATGGGAGTCCTCCCTTTGTGTCAGCTGGATTCATGAGGTGGAGGAGGAGTTTGTGTTCATAGAAAGTGTGGAAACATTAAAGTGAAAGATCTGGTGGAGGTTTGAACGTTTGGCGTAAACTGTTCCCATCATTGAGGTTCAGAGCGTCTCATCTGCCACTGGCAGCTCCCCTTCAGGAATAATTCTGCTCCGTCCTCAGCACTTTGAGCTTTGTCAGATGAATTCTTTCCAACTTCACGTTATCAAGGCTTTTCCCGCTTGAAGCTATTGTCAGCTCTGAACATTCTTGGACGGGATTGGATTGCAGTCAGAGACACTCAGGAGAAACAGGTTGTGAAGCTGCAGAGATCGGAGAGGTCCTACATGGAAAAGGGGGGATAAAGATGGATGTTTGAAGAAAATATTATTCCAGGATGTTTAATCTTTGTGTTTCTTCTTCAGGTTTTAATCTCGCTGTAAATGGATAAACAACTGAGATGAAAGACAGTTTTGGTTTATCAATTTATTGTTTTTTTCGAAGAAAAAAAAAACTAAAATTGAAATGCAAATGCTTTTCTGTGATAGAGCAATATTACACTCCTTTAACTTTAATCAATACGTTTATTACAAACATACTGTAAAAAATGTAGCAAACATTTAAAAGTGTTGGGTTAAACAAAACTAAAGAGTAACACATTAGAAACGTTTTCATTTATACCTTCATTTGTACTGCGTCACAGTAGGATGAACACAGTCATCTGAAGTCGTGCAGACGATGGACAACCTGTTTCCTTCACTCCAGAGTTTACTGAAAACTCAAAGGGGGTTCTTTGCCTGGAAAATATAAACCTAAAGCTTTGAATATCTGCAGTGTTGATTAAGGTGAGCTTTCCTTCTGTTTTTTTTTTTTTTTTTGGGAGACTGATGCTGGTTGGCCTCATAAGTTCAGTTCAGTCTAAAACGGCTCAGAGGAGTTTATTTTTGTGTTTGTTCTTCCAGTTGTGGTCCAGCCTCTTTTAAAGAGTGTGTGTTTTTGTAAAATTGTACATCCAGTTGATCAGAGGATGGTGCCTCCCCTTTTCCTTACAGTCAGCACAAACAGCAGCTTGATGCTGGAGGCTCAAAGCAGCACCTGGACTGATGTTCATTCAGCTAAACGCAGAAACCCTCTGCAGCGAGCAACTTCACTGCATGACGCTTATCCAACGGTCATCTGCTTCCTCTTTCTTTACTCTTCTTTTTCCACTTTCATTCATGTCCTCTTTTGCTTCATCAACCCTTTCTTTTTTTTTATTTAAATTGGTAAAAATGATGGAGGATTTCTGGCGTCAAAGAGGAAAACGGGTCCTTACTACAGGAAAATTTGTTACAGATTTTCTGTAGTCAAGTGATAATGCCAATGCCCAGTTATCCTATGTTTGACATGTTTTTTTTATGGATGTAAATTTTGCTAATTGATTCTGTTACATATCTGTTATTCTGGAATGCTTGAAATAAACCATGTCCAAACTCCAAATTCCAACTTTTTTAAGGAACAAATAATGTTTTAGCTAAAATAAATAACCAAAAATGTGATAGAATATGGAAAATGTAATTGTTGTTGAACTTTGTTTCTGCCGATTAAATAGATGAACGAACAAATATTTTCTCAGATGCAAATGTTGATGTAAATGTGTTTGGAGTTTGGAGAGCCTGTCATCTTTAACAAGCTGTTGGCTCATTAACAGGAACCGAGACCACAACAAGATTTGTCAGTGGAAATTAAAGAACCGAACGTGACTAAAGATGTCGGAGGTTTCCAGTCAGCTTAGTGAGAAATCAGCAGCAGGTTCACAAAAAGAGAAAAAAACGCAGAGCGAGAAAAGTAGTCAGGAAGTGAGCCTGAAGAAGTGATGCTGCAGAATAAAAATATGTAAAGAAAAGAGCCACAAATATGATGCTTCTCAGGGTATTTTAAGATACACAAAGGAAAAGGAGATTTAAAGTAAGAAACACAAAATTGATAACAATGAAAGAAAACCAGCAAAAGGTTCCAAAAACTGTGCCACAACTGGAAAAAGGCTTTTGTTCAACAATTACTTAAATTATAATTAGAAATCATCTAAATAATGAGGAGCGAATAAGCAACATGTTTATGTTAATGATGTGGAAGAACCATCAGTTCACAAAAGTTACAATACTGCATCTATGAGATCATGTTTTACTTTTATCATGAATTTTGATCATTGTGTTCATTATCAACAATAATAATGCACCTATGAAACCTGAACATGTACAAATACTGAGGATTGTGTGTGTGTTGGATGGATACATGTATGCAAACATGTATGGGTGTGTCTGTGTGTTCACAAATGTAGGTAAATATTTAATAGAGTCGACATGTTCCGTGCACAAAGAAATTCCAGAAAATGTCATTTAGTCCTATATCCAGAAAAATAAACAACACAATGTTACAATCTACACTATAAATACAAAGGAAAACACCAACATGTTCTTCTTGAAAAACTTCTGGCTGTTGGTCCGTTGAGATCTTCTCTAGTGAGACTGATCTGAACTTTACTGCTGTTGGAAGCCAAGAGTTTGCAGGAAGTTGGACGGATGACATTAAAAGAGAGTTTATGTGTTTTTTGACAGCCTAGGACTCGCAGCCAATAAAGGAGTTACTAGAGTAATCCAAGTGTTTCCTGTTTTCCCATCAACCACCAGCAGACGGTGCAAAGGTGGAGAGCAAAACAGAAAGAGACATTACTGTGCAAAAGTCAAAGATTATCCCTTTATTTTAGCAGTACACACTCATGCATATTTGCACCCTCACACATACATGCACATGAACGTGCTGTCATTCACCCTTTTTTATCTTACATCTGCTGAAGCTGCTCACTTGGCAGTAGAAGGAGAAATCAGTTCAACCTGACTGATGTGAAAAATAGAGCCGTTCTAAAAACAGATCAAACTCTCTATTTAGGGTTTTATCTTTGTTTTCTTGCAAGGCGATGGTTCTTAATGGTTGCTCTGATTGTCAGAAAATGTTTTGAGAAGATGAGGAAAATTACCTTTTTATTTAATTATTCGCTCCAAATTTAACCAAATGAGGGGTGAATACAGTTAAAAAAAGTATTTTCAAGCTGTAAGAAATCCTTTTTTTAAATCATTTTTATTTTTAAATATAGTTATAAATGTTTCTTTGTCTTTTTTCGACTGCTATCATTATATTCTGCTACAGGGATAATCAAGGATGAATGAGAAAGTTTGTCACACCTGATGTCAGTTATGGAGGCAAAAGACTTCAGTCAGTATCTTAACTAAAACCTGCACAGGTGAAGATGATCGGAGTAAAAACTGACCTCAGACCTGCATTCCACATGAATGCTTTCACGCACGTTGTTGACCGTTCTGTAATCCCGCGCTAATCCCAGCGTTCTTCCATGCTGTGTCAGTGAAAGTCTTGCTTTGCTAATTATTTCCATGCCCTGCAGTTCCCACAAGGACTTTCTGCTTTTCAAGGACACTCATTAATCAAACACAAACAAACATAAAGCTCACACAACACACAAGTCCAGGGAGTGGATGTGGGACGTCCAGGCAATGTTGAGGAATCCAAAAATAAATCCAGGTACAGTGAGGCACTGAAACAAAACAGAACAATCGAAGGTTTTCTCTCTTTGTGGCTTTCCCTGAACTTCAGATGATTCTCACCTGTGATGGAAGGACACTGACCTCTGTGCCTGACATAACTGGATGAATTTGGTACAAATAAATGCAAAAAAACTATTTTGATAAAAACGTTACATTTACAACTTAGAGGTCCTGACACTAAACCGTAGTCATAGTTTAATATGTCTACCATGAGAAATGTTATTGATAAATAAAAAATGATAAATTTCAAACTCAGTAAAAAAAAAAAAAAGTGTTTTAAGAAAGTGATTGAAACTCTTTTTTTCTGAATGTGCAGCTTTTAGAAAAAACAATCTGTCCACAATCAGGAGCAGGACATGAAAAGTTCTTGAAAGTTTTTATTCTGATCGATCTGCTGAGTTTAGAGAGACTGAAGGATGTTAGACACCAAAAGTCCAAACACACAGGAACATGAAGACAATCCTGATATGGAGCTTTACAGGGAGCCAATACTCAGGATTCAAAATTAGAACACCGTATGTTTTCTATTGTGGCTGGTCTCTAATTGACGCCGGTCTCCAATAGTTGCCGGGTCTAACAGGTGTTTGTTCCAGTTAGACACTGGTCTCCAGTGGTGTTTGAGATCCGCCCACCCCCTCCCGGTCGAGCACAGTCGTGCAGAGGCCAGGTGTCTGTGGTATTTGTGTTGTGAGCCAGAGTAGCGATAGCCAAGAAACACTTATTCGACTCAGCCTTTAAATTTGGCGGGGTGGCATGCAGAGGAAGGAAGAGGAATCTGCTCCACATTTTTAGAGTGGGTCCTAAACATATCTGAGAATGGTGCAAGCAGATGGTGATATGGAGAAGACGGCCGCAGAAAAATGAGCAAACTATTTCCTGGTGGAGGTGCAGAGAAAGCGAGACGAATTAGAAGAACTGGTTTGGACACGGGTTATTGAGCCAAGACGGAAAAGTGTGCGTGTCTCCAGAAATATGATCATCATGAAAGCAAAGAGGATTTTTGATATGGAGATTGATGATGCTTCAAAGAGAAAAGAAACCTTTGCAGCCAGTGCATGCATCCATACGGGGCGGCCGTGGTGCAGTGGAAAGGGCAGTCGGCTTGTGATCGAAGGATTGCAGGTACGATTCCTGCCTTGCCCGCCCATGTGTTGAAGTGTCCTTGGGCAAGACATTGAAACCCACATTGCCTCTGATGGAAGGTTGGCGCCAGTGTTCGGCAGCGGAGCCACCATCAGTGTATGAATGTGTGTGTGAATGGGTCTGTGAGTGTAAAGCGCTTTGGGCCTTCAATGAAGGTAGAAAAGCGCTATATAAGTAAACGCCATTTACCATTTTACCATGCGTAACTGCTTCGGGGCAGAATTGCAATTAATATTAATATGCAACATCAAGTTTTTGCCTGTTTTTTCCAATTAAAAAAAAAAAGAAAAGAACCTGAACTCTGACTTTTAGGCTGTGTTTATTCTCAAATCCACCTTTAATAGGTTTTAAATTCTATGCTGTAAAGCCCAGGCGGCCTTTGTCTTTAGAAGCAGCACAAAGATATACTAGCAGCATCTCCTCAGTCTTTTTGTCACTTAAATGAAAACAAGTTTCTGTCATTACATTTCAAAGTATCATCCAAACGTGGGTTTCCTCAGAACCAAACGAACTCTTATTTTCTTCATGGGGCAAAGTAAATATTCAGCGTTTTCTCAGGTCTGCAGTTCATTGTTTGGGTTCATCCCATAGATAAAGGTGTTGGTTTCATTGGGTTGATGTACCTGTCAGCCTGTGATTAATGGGGTGTGGGGTTCGATGCTGTGGGACTCCAGCTGTCCGGCGTCCAGACTGGCTGCTCCTTCAACTTTCCTGACTCAAAGATACGTGCTGCTGCTTTTGTCCCTGTTGTGCGGCACAGATGTAAGTCCTGTTAGCATGCACATATGTGTGCGCATGCACGTGCACAAATGGGACATGTGGACAAGCAGGTAAACAGATAATGATATTTTCCATGACATGATGGTTTATGACCTGCAGGAGGTTTGATCAGGAGAATGAAACGTCTGAAGCAAGCTGAATAAATAACCTTTTTTTAAAATGACCTTTTCTCCCGTTTAGTCACATTTTGACTTAAACTTTATATAAATGAGTTTCACCAAAACAACCTGAAAAAAGCCACTCATTAGTGTAAAACTGAGAACTGTAAAGGCTTTTTCTCTCAAAGCTCTTTTCCAATTTATGAAAGATTTGGTGTCATATTATTTTGGCTCAAACTGCAATCAGTTGTTTCTCAGCTGTGGTCAATTTTCAAACAGTTGGTACTTCTGTGTTTTGAACATGATGCCACCCATTCGACACGACCAACTCAAAGTCCCTGATTGGTCAAAGTTCAAATGGTTTACCTAAGGATGCATGTTCATTTCCTGCAATTTTGGACTTGCATCCCAAAAATTGATTCAAAACTTGCATAGCAACGCGTGAATGTGACTTTTGAACGCAAAAGCCTAAAATGTGCAAATACACGCGTTGACATAGACTACATTGGAAGTTGTTGCTCAAATGTTTCTGAGTCTGGTTTGAACGTAGCATCAGAAATGAGGAAATTAAACAATCAGAAGAAAGTTTGTGTGGGCGTCTTACGGTCACTAACAAATCATGTGCACAGAATGTGCACAGGGCATTTTTGGGCAGTCAGTAAGGTGTCAGTACTTGTTCTTTACAAAGAACTAAAGTGTGGCATAAGAACACTGTTCAACAGCATCACCCATACATCATGAGTTTGTAAAACCCTTGTTGCCATTACAATTACTTCACGATGCGCTCATCACACGCACGACAATGGTACGTTTCATTTTCATGACGTCTCTTTAGGTCATGAAGGTCACAAGCCTCAAGGGAACACACCTGTGCTCTGCTTGAGGTGCATCAGCTTCTCTCTACAGTCGCAGACAACTCGCAGAACCTGTACGGGTCAACCCCCCGTACACGTGCATGTGGCTGAGGTTTTGAGTCCCGGTTCAGGTTTTGCCAGCTCTTTGGTGTCCCTGCATAATTTTTTAATAATGTTTGCTCTGATTTTGGTTCATTTGACTTGATTTTGCAGCCCTTAAATAGTTGTTTGTGGCTTTTAGGCCAAAATCAATTCTTGCAAATTGTATATTTATTTCTTGCTCAGATTTAACTGAAGCAGGTTTTCTTTACCCAATTAAGCTTTCATTTCTGTCATAAATTCTGATCATTAATGCAGATTTGTCACCAGACTGGGAGAGCATTCCCACAGAACATATGTGTTTCACAATGAAGAAACTTCACCTGGACAAAAAATGTTCCACATAAAAGCAAACCCGCATCAGTATTTTATTTTTATATTTTGGAACGTTATACTTTAGGACACAAACTTTGGTTCTTTGTCACATTCAGCTGGAACAGTCTGCCCTTCCTCTCTGGGACGCATAACATCGAGAAAAGTGACAGAATGCAACACGCCAACCATTGAGCTAGATGTGAAGGTCGGCGCTTTTTACTGCTGATTCAAAGCAAAAACAATGAGCGGGACTTTCTCTGCTTAAAGTCAGAAATGCTGTAACCACGGGGACATGGTCACCAAGGAAACTGTAGAATGGCTATGACACATGGCAACTGACAATTATCACTTTAAGGTCAACATGTGTTCCTCACATCGTCCCCTCATGGTCCAAACTTTATCAGTATCCTCTCCTGCGTGTCTGCTCTGGTGAACCGTTTGCTCTTCTCTGCGCCTTCTTCTGTACGAACATCTCAGCAGAAGACGGACCTGCAAACCTCTTCAGCTTTTCAGGAAGTGACCACACGAGCATGAAGGTTAGATTTACTGAGTCACACAGACACCAATTCAAAGAAATTATTTGATATTGATGATTAGTGTTGAATTCAGTTCAGTGTCAGGAAATCGAATCCATTACTTCCTTCACTTTTAGCAGCGTGGAAGTTACAGTTAGACGGAGATCCTCTGGTTTGTAGAGAACAGCAGACGTTCTGCTTCGGTGCAGCATTGATGTGAGCGGCTCAGGCCCACAGCTGTACCGCCTTACTCAGCACGCGTCTTTAACAAAGAGCCTCAGACGTGTTTACATTGCAGCAGCACCTTCTTTAATAGCAGGGCTTGTTGTGCCTGTATCTGTGATGAATGGCCTCATCCATGCCTTTATTAAAAGCCCTGCATGTCCCGTTTTGATGAAGAGGCTTGTAGTTGAAGATTTGTGCTCCACTTTCCATTTTCCACAGAATGTCTTCCTCTGTGTTTGGTCGTCTGCTGATGGCAGGATTCTTACCTGTGTGTCCACACAAAAGAAGGACTTGACTGGACAAGTTTGATTCTTTTTAAGGCGTGTTGGTTGACCAGTCTTTTAGATTTTCTTTTTTTTTTTTTTGTTTTCCGAACTTTCGTCTTGATTCAAGGAGGTTGTCAGATCTGCCACCCTGGTTGTTTTACAGTTCTCTCTGCACAGCTTTCTGCTGATTGGCTGACTCGTGTGTCTCCCTGTTCTGATTGGTTCAGCATACCCCATCCAGGTAATCAGCAGACAGACGTGCTGGGAGAGCTGGAGAAGCAGGGTTGGGCAGCTCTGGTCTAAGTTAACTGGAGGCAAAGACTTGATGGAAACTAGTTAAATAATCATAAATAATAGATTACAAAAGTAAACCTGATGAAAACCTAAACAATATAAAACCTGAAACATTGCAAACCAAAACACGAAAGGTTCTAATAAAGAGCTAACACTGCACCAAGGATGGTCACCAACAAAAACCTGAAATGAAACGACAGCAGATCCTCAGTATGTCAGTTTGGCAGGGATGTTTGGGTTGAGAGGAATCCAGTAAGAATCCAGCGGAGAGCGGTGATCTGTCTGTCATCAGCACCTAAACAACATTTTCACAAAAATTTAAGGGCTTTTTTATAGGAAATGAACCGAAACAGGAACTCTTTGAAATCCAGTTAAATGTTGGAGATGTTGGAGAAACTGCAGTTAAACAGAAACACCTACAGTTTATAGAATGACATTCCGGCTAGAAATGAGCAAAGATATTAGATGTTAGGGGTTTCTGTTGTTTGCTACTCTTCAAAGTTCATCAAAGACACTTTATCGTTTTAATTTATTCAGCAAGCAAATAACACGGTTACAAATCAGCTGCATTTTATTCTGAATAAAAGTTCCAGTTACTGTGAGTAGAAACTGCCGTCTTGTCGTTGTTGGCATCAGCAGAGAATGTCCCCCTGCTTCCGTTCATGTTTTTTGAATGCAGATGAACCCATTTCTTGTGAAAAATTCTGCTGCAGTTCACTGCGGGATCTGCCTCTCATGGGAAAAAAAATGAAGAAATCATTTCACAGAACCTCTTCTGCAAACTAGTCACATCGTGGATCTGGTTTAAGTTTCGCTCGCTGCTTGCAAAGAAAAACAACAACAACAAGAACAACTGCTCAGATGGCTGTGGGGCAAGTTCGTTTTGTTTTAAATAGACCAAAGCTTAAGCATTTTTGGCTTGAATGGGGATTTTAGGAATCTCTGTACACAGGAGAGTTGCTTATGGTCTAAATCAGGGATGGGCAACTCCAGGCCTCGAAGGCCGCAGTTTCTGCATGATTTCC
>BSAI01000072.1:1954417-1977819 GCA_036245035.1 Adrianichthys oophorus | reverse complement strand
TGACAAGTACAGGCCATTGACTTGTACAGGACGTTGACAAGTACAGGTGGTTGACCCATACAGGACGTTGACAAGTACAGGCGGTTGACCCGTACAGGACGTTGACAAGTACAGGCGGTTGACCCGTACAGGAAGTTGACAAGTACAAGCCATTGACTCGTACAGGACGTTCACAAGTACAGGCCGTTGACTTGTACAGGACGTTAACAAGTACAGGCGGTTGACCCATACAGGACGTTGACAAGTACAGGCGGTTGACCCGTACAGGACGTTGACAAGTACAGGCCATTGACCTGTATAGGACGTTGACAAGTACAGGCCATTGACTTGTACAGGACGTTTACAAGTACAGGCCATTGACTTGTACAGGACGTTGACAAATACAGGCCATTGACTTGTATAGGACGTTGACAAGTACAGGCGGTTGAGCCGTACAGGACGTTGACAAGTACAGGCCATTGACTTGTACAGGACGTTTACAAGTACAGGCCATTGACTTGTACAGGACGTTGACAAATACAGGCGATTGGCCAAATAATTTATGAAATATAAGTTATTTTTGTGGACTCTTTTCACATCTTTCCACATTTCCGATGAGCGGGCTGTTCTTTGGGAAGGCTGAACAAACACCAAAATCTCTCGCAGCCTAAAAAACATTTTCTCCACTTAAAAGTCATTGCATTGCAAAAGAAGCTAGCCGTTGTTTTCTCTGCAGATCAAGAGGAACCACTTCTTCTTTGAGTCTTTTGTTTGATCACCGCTAGCTTCGCGGAGAAAACCAGCGTGTGTTTGTGTTAGACTGGGGGCGAGGCTTGCAGGGCAAACTCTTCTTGGTAGGGAATGTTCTCATTGGTCTAAGTCATATGCTGAGGACTCGCTCGTTTCTATGGGTATGGGAGGGGCTGCAGCTAAGTGCGGTGGTTTTTGGAGGATTACTCAAAAATGAATGAATGGATCAAAATACCTCTTTGGGGTTCTTTTTAGTGAGGAATGTACGGTATAATACACTTAAAAGCTCAAATAGTTAATTTTTCACGGTATAGGCCCTTTAACGTTCAGTTTATCCAAACTCAATTTGTGCATTAAATGCAGCTAATTAAATACTTCTTAAATATTAAATATCTGCTCAGATCAAACCAACTTTATTTAATTCCTTCACTCATGCTTTCATTAAAATAGCAAAAAACACGACATGGTGACCTGGTGTTACGTTATTTAAATATTTGTAATTACAGTACTTATATACTCTTATTTTCAGTATTATTAGGATTGCTTTGTGGTCGTTCCTCAGCTTGTTGTCAAAAATTGTAGTAAAAAAGATATACAGCTTCAATCCCCTCTACTTTTATGTATATTTGCCTAAATATTTTGCAAGAATGTTCAATTTTGCCACTCATTTTAGATGCACTTCTAAAATATTTGTAGCACATTCGTAGTTTCTACTAAGACGTGCAAACCAAGTTAATAGTGTATTTTCTAGGTTGATTTAAACCTCTATTAAACATACGTGTGATCTTTTCCTTATAAGAGTTATCCTTACTTTTAGTATTTTTTAAAACAGTTCTGTACGCTGTAATAATTTAAGCTTTTAGTTGTACTTTTAATAATCAGAATTTGTTAATGTTTGAATTGTATGTTTCCGGGTCGTAATTTGAAGGGCACTGAGGGGCGCTACTGGTGTGGCTCGCCCAGGGTGCCATTTGTGCCAGAAGCGGCACTGTTCGTACAGCACACCTGCCTCTCACCTACTTCCTCATACTTACCCTTACGTGTTAAGTGTTCACTACAACCTGTTGCCCAAAGCATGAACGTAGAAAAAAAATGTGCATGAATACATTTTAATCCAAGGGCCGCCATTTTTCACCCTCAGCATGTCGTTATCCTCCAGTAAAGCGCAGTTACTGAGGCTTTATGTTCAGAAGGGAATGCATCAAAGAGGCTTTTCAGGACTTTGTAAAGTTAACCTTGAAGTTGATGGAAATGATGCACTCCAACTTTTTACCTGCCTCGGGTAGATTTTTGTTGATACCAGAACTAAACATAGAAATAAAAAAAGCTGGTTGATTTATTATCAGGCTTTAGCTTTATTTAATGACCACGACCTTTTGCAAAGCAGAAAATTGTTGTTTTTTGCTGATCACAGGACTGTAGGGAGTTTATGAGGACAAAACCACATCGTCATCTTCAGTGTGTGATTTAAGGATTATTAATCTCCATCAAACATCTCCTGGAGGAACGAGGAGACGCCTCAGAAAGTTGTTCTTCTGCAGCTCCGTTTCAGCGGTGATAACAGGCATCATGAGGCTGCCACATCACTCTGCTCAAACACTCGCTGCTCATTTCTGTCTTTTTGCTCCACAAATGTCCCCCCTCACTCTCCCACCTCAGCTTGCCAGTTCAGTCGTTCCCTGTTAATGGACCTCCTCAGAGATCGAACCTAATCCTTTGTTTTTGTCCGTCTGTCTTTTGTAAGAACCAGCACACTTTCTTCTTTTTGAGTTTTTTTGTTGCATGGAGCTGCTAATTCAACCAAATGTTTTCATTAACCGTTAACTGTCCCATCATCTGATGTTCTCACTTCCTGCTGTGCTCAGGCTCAGGTGGCTGTCATCCATGTATCTTGTGGCAGGTTTCAGCAGTTCGGAGCCAGTTCAACTTAAAGGGCGATGAAGAACATTTCCAGGAGAATCCAGTTTGTTGTAAACATAAGATCGCATTTTCTTGTGGTGTTCAGGCGAAGTGAATGCTCCATAAAAATGGCAAAGTGTAGGAAAACTTGATTCTTAAAGAGAAGATCTGGGTCTGGAATGAGCAGGCTGAGGGGAAATCCCAGCAGGTTAACCTGTCAGAGCAGCTTTAGTGGACAACAGAACATGTGAAGGATGGCAGGACGTTCTCCTCACGTTAGACAAACAGCACATGTAACCACAAACCAGATCTGATGAGGCTTCGCATGGGAATGACGAAGCACACTCAGAGAACCAGACTAACAAGAGAACTTTACTGCAGCTTGTTTCAGTAAAAGAGAACGACAGTCAGAAGGAAACTCAGCAAATAAGCAGAACATGTGAGAATCAAAGGAGGCTCCATCATCGCCGAAGCATCACCATCAGAGACCAAAGCAGGTTAAGGTGTCTGCGGTCAGACATGTTAAACCAGAGAATGGAAACAAAAATATAAAATATAAAAAAGTTATAAAAAAATATAGAATTAGTGGTCCTGCTCTTCATGAAGACCTGCTGCTGCTGTGGAGAAGATACGTGTGAAAATCAGAAGCTCTCTGTTCCAGAGAGCTTTTGCAAACATGGAACCAGAAGTTTTCACAGCAGAAAAAAACATTTCCATATGACCTTCTAACCAGACAATATCAAAAATGATGAAAATACTGTAAATCACATCAGGAAATCACTCAACACAAAAACAAAATAAAGATCATAAAAAAAGAAAGCAAAACAAAGAATAAAAAACAGCTTCATGTTTAGAAATAAAAAGGTAGAATTCCAGAAACTATGGGTGTATTCACACTGGAAAAATGATTTGATCCGGATCGATTCCTAAACCTTGCATTTGGTCTGCATTCAGAAATGTTTCCAACCGGTCTGAAGCTGAACATCATGTTTGTAAGAACACAGTCAAACTCTCTGAGTCTCTTTAGTGTTTGGAAGACAGTTTCTTATTTAAAACCTGCAGCAATCATGCCAACCCTTTCAGTGAAAAGAAGCTTAAACATGTCGGTTCGCGTGCTTCACGGGCAGCGCCAACACAAAACATTAAGAATAGCCTTGTGGACAGAGAAACACTATAAACGGTAAATCCAATCTGTCATTGTCAGAGCTGCACTCGAGTAGCATTGAGAAACCTTCACTTTGCATTTTATGTCCCTGAATTTACTGAAAAAAAAGCTGAAATGTTTGATGCAATCAGGTTAAAGAGCAAATGAATATGTCGAAAATAAAAAAATTGCCTATTTCAGATTATAAATGACAGTTTCTGCTGCAAAAAAACTACATTTGATTTTATAACCTTCTCTTTAGGAGTGCAATTATTGTGCCGTGTTTGGAAATGACTGGCATCCCCTTGATTCTTCCTCGAGGGGCTGAAACATTTTTTGTGTTTCCACTGAAATGACTTGTTGGAACTACAAAGACAAAAGTGCTTCATCTGCTCATGATGGCTGACACCTTCCTGACATGTGTGACATTAAAAGCCGTGAAGCACGAAGCGCTTCATGGCTTTGTTGAAGTGAAACAGGATAAAAAGTCTAGTCATGCCCACCTTGTTTTTACAATAGCTGTCAGAGTAAAGCGCCTCATGAATCCTTTCATCATGTTTCAGAAAAACGGATGAAAATGTAAAAATGTGTGTGCTGTGTTGTGGTTTTGTTAACACTGAAATGTTTGAAGATCTTTCGTAGATGTGAATTCACCAAAGCTCTTCTTCAGAATGTCTGAAAAAAGCAGAAACTGCAGCTGAAGTGATTGGAACAGTCCGACTTTTTCACTTTAATTGGACTTTTCTTTTGCGTTCTGAGACTTTACCAAACCTCCTGTTTGCACTGTCGGAATGAAAAGTTAAAAAAGCAGTTTTCAGGCTGGATTAATGAGAGACACACACTGATTTAAGCAGTGTTGGGAAGGAGAGGCGTCCCGGTGATGGCGAGCGCTGCACCTGCCAGAGCCTTGGGGGAGGAGCCTTTTACCCGCCGTCCTCTGCCTTCTGACTGGCTGGGGGCTGCTCCCTGTTAGCTGTGCTTGTGTGCTTCCAGCAGAGATCCTGGAGGACTCATTTTACTCCGGGCAGCAGGCTTGACCTTGCCTCCTGGCTGGACCTCGGTGCTGTTGTTCAGACTGATTAGGGCTGGCGGTGTCGGCCTGTTCAAGACAACAGAGCCTCTGGGGTCCCGACTTCAGGCTGCTCTGCAACCCGGATCAGGAAAGCAGAAGCGTGGCTTCATTGCCACCTGTCATTTTCTGTGTCCATCTATCAGCCAGCCAGGGTCTGAACAGATGTCTGCAATACATTTATATGTTTATGTGCTGCCAAATAAGGAATTTATCTTTTTTTAAAGGCACAAACTGAATATTTTAAAGATAAAAAAAAAAAAAAACATTTTTATGTCAGAATTCCTCATCTTTTAGTTTTAGTCATCAACTGGAAATGTCAGACAAAGTATCACTGTTTATTCTGAGCACCACCTACTTAAAATGACTGCTGTTTTTTAGGAGGAGCCAGAGACTCGGGCTGTTATCACTTGGCCTCCCTTTGATTTCAGAATTGCTCAATACGATGGGGCGACAGAATCCCAAAGCTGCTCTGCTGGGCTGAGATGCGGTCTCCATGGAAACCCTTTTTAGCACAGCAAACTGAGTGAGGTGAAACGTGAGATTTTTGACAAGCCCTACTGAAAAGAGGCTTTTGTGAGGCAGAATGAATTGAGAGAAACAATGAAGCTGCGTTCACGCCGGCGTCAGGAAACGACTGCAAGTGATTGGTGGCTTTTCTCAGGAGGCAGGTAAAAATACAAAAATGCAACAAGCGCTAGACCAGGCATGGCTGCTGACGGCCAACATACCCTGATTTATGCAGGTTGTGACTGGCTGGGCACACCTAATCAAGGTAATCACCTGTGAGTAGGGGAATGATATGTGGAAGACATGCAGACACACCTGCTCCTGAGGCCTGGAAATGCACATTGGTCTGCCTTTAGAGTCAGACGGGTTCATTTGGCCATTTTCTGCCAAAGTGGAACATCCAATGATCCAACACCCTCCATTCTTCCAACAGCCCTTATTAGAGGAATAAAAATCTTTTAAATTCTTGACATTTATTAAAAAGAAACAAGAGTCAACAACACTACAGGTTGTGCAAGTCTCCAAAATAGAAGAAACATGGTTAAAAAATATTTTTCTAATCATTTTTGTCTGATCTGAAATGCTGCTTGATATTTTATTTTTACAAAATGAGTCGTCGGTGGGATGTGACTTTTCCAGATCCAACCACATGGGTTAGGTGGAACTCATGTTCTGAAGCACAACTGGAGCAGATTGGAGCAGAATATCAGGGGCTCTACACAAGCAAGTCCAGAGAGGAAGGGGTTTAGACACGTGGTCCTGACTGAACCACACGTGGTCCAATCTGGACCAGCGTGGTCTGCACATTTCCAACTTTGGCTGAACACACCTGAACCAGGTAATCAGTCATGAGTAGGGCTTGGATATCTGGAGTTGCCTATCCCTGGTCCAGACTGAACCACGCGTGGTCCAGACTGAACTCAGGGATGTGTGATCCGCCTAAAAATGCTCTAAGACAGGATGGGCAACTTGAGGGCTGCAGTGTCTGTGTCCAGCCAATTAGAACATGCCAGAGCGTGGTATGTTGGAAAACATGCAGGAATACGGTCCTCGAGGCCTGGAGTTGCCTATCCCTGCTCTAAGAGGGAGTTGCAAAAACTGCTTAAAGCTTCATGGCGTCCCGTCCTTTCTGAGTTCTTGCAGCAGGGCAGGGCCAAGCAGACTTTAAAGACACACTTCTACTGTGGAACTGCCCCAAACAGAAGCTTCAGATGCAAAAAAGAAGGAGGTCCTTCTTTCTTTTTTTCCTCTGTGGATATGTGGTCTCCAAGATGGTTTCTATTCCAGCAAGTGATAATCTGAGAAAGAGTGAAAGTTTCAGGGGAAGATTCCCATTTCCTCTGATGGTCCGCCCTGTTTAAAGGCAGTGAACGCTCACCGAAACCAACTCAGGTCCTCCTGGTATCGAAGGTCCAGCAACCTAACAAGAAGCAGCAAAAGGAAGTTGGAAATGTGCCACTTCACCAACAATCTCTGGCCTTTGATAAAGTTTATTTTCCACATTGAAGTAAAAATAAGACTGCATGCTCGGATAAATGCATCAAGATCTCCGTCCTTATATTCTCTGTACATCCTTTCATCTGGACTAAATGCTGAGGGTCATCCTTTCACTTCCTCATGAAGGACGCTGGAAACATCCCTGTCAAATAAATGATTTTTATGGTTTAATGGAAGAAAAAAAACGTTTTTTTTCTTTTCAAAAGTCTGTCACTCAGCTGCCCATCTTCACGCTAATCTGCAAATCTTTTCCTCGGGTCATGTTCTCTTCTCTCCGTGCGGACGTTTGCTAAGCTGTGCAGCTTCCCTCTGAATTCTGGCATTAATAAAGCGTTTGTGCTCTTCACTGCCGGGGATCTGACACTCTGCATGTCTTTGATTTATTTCCCTGACTGTTCTCTGTAAAACTCCAGAGGTATCTGTGAGGGAAAGTCCCAGAGGATCATCACTTTCTGAAACTGTCAAAACACCGTCTGACTCCCTTCTTCATCTCTGCTCCTGCTTTTGGTCTCTTGTTCCTATCCCTGCCTTGAATCTCATTTTATGGTTCTACCAGAAACTGTCCACAAAGCAACTCACAAAATAGACAAAGTTCGTCCTTGATAAACCTGAAACCCTTTGGAACAAAAAACCACAACAAAGAAAATCTGACCTAACAGATTGAATGAACAGCCCAGGTAAATAAAGCGTCTGAAACCATCTTTTCTCGTTCATAAACAGGGAAGTCTGCTCCTCTGTTTTCACTCATTTTCATTTGGTTTGGTGTTTTTGTGCTGAGTACAGGATGTTCTGCTGCATTACCGAGGTGTCAGCTTTCCTGCTGACTTCCTCATCTCTTCATTTAGCTACTCCTCGCAGCACACCTCTCCCGTCCTCTGTGATTTATCTCAGCCTCTGTTCTCGGTTCTATTCTGCTCGCTCCTGAGACGTGCACGAGTAAATATGGTCATGCATGTGAACACCGGCATGGGAATAATAGCAGCAACGTTCAGGCCCAAACTGTGAAACTGGGAGGCTTGATTAATGCTGATGTCAGCAAAGAGGCTCCTGATAGACATGAGATGGAAGAGTTTGAATGCAGGAACAGACTGTGGACACCGAGCAGCCCTGCGATAATCCATCGTCACACAAACTCCTCGTTAATTTGAGCTGAAATTTACCATAAATATGAGAACAGAAATAGGAATTTACTGGATCCAGCGGCAACAATCAAACAGGAAAAAGAAGACAGGAAATGGGGAGCTCTGAAAGGTCAACTTTGACCACTAGGTGACCTGTTGCACAAGCAGGTCAAAAGCTCCATTCAGTTCAGTGTGACACAGTCGAACTTCAGGACGGAGATCAGTGCCGCATCCTCTTCTGTGGTTGGATTGAATATCCATACCCCGGGTCATGGTGGCACGGGGTCAGGATCCATCCTGAACAAAAGCCTGAGCTGCAGGTTAGATATCATTGGTTTGTTGGTTGTTTGGTGTGGATAAAGAAAACCAGCACTTGTCTGGCCTAAAAAATAAACTAGAGTAACTATTCACTTGCCACTGAACTGTGGTGTGGTACTCTCCAAAGTGAATGCAGAGGGACTTTAGTAAACCAAATAGAAGAAAAGAACCAAAAGGAATGGAAAATGTTTTTTTTAGGTAGGCTCCAGCAACCATATGACCTCAAAAAAGATTCAGTGGGTTCTGAAAATGGATGGATGGATGGATGGACGGATGGATGGATGGATGAGTGGGTGAGTGGATGGATGGATGGATGGATGGATGGATGAGTGGGTGAGTGGATGGATGGATGGATGGATGGATGGATGGATGGATGGATGGATGGATGGATGGATGGATGGATGGATGGATGGATGGATGGGTGAGTGGATGGATGAAGAAAAATCAAAAGCATATAGTCTGTTTTTAGTGTTCAGTGAAAAGATGAATTAACAACTTTCATTGTACTGTAGGAACCTGAGAAATAATTTTACTCTGACGCTCAGTTTAAACTCACATCCTGTGAAGATCTAACAGGATCTGGTGTTTTTTTTTCTAAAAAGCTTACAGCATTAGTTAGTTGGAGGAACAAAAATGTTTTTGGGAGAGAATTGTTTGGTTGTTAGTTATCCGTCGCTAATGATGCAACAGCAGGAGCATCTTGGTTTTCATCCTCCTCGTTCTTTCTCGTTGACATGGTTATCCTTTTGTCAACAACAAACAGCCGCCTCAGTTTGTCGGAACGGCTGTGCGTTCTGCGTTTGAGCGGCCGTGCTTATCACTGTCAGGTATGCATGCGAGCAGCGATCTTATCGCGCCCTTTGTTTGCTTTCAGGAAGTGTTTGCGGCTGCATCTGTGTGGTTTAGAGCTGAAGCTCCGCTCGTCTGTTTATTTTCACCACCAAACTGGTTTTCTGTGGAAACCTGGAGTTCAGTCAAACTGATTAATAAGAAAGCAGTTCAGTTCTACACAGTTTGTTAAACACTATTGGAGGACTTCTCACAAAGAAAGAAAAAGGAAAAAGTCTTAGGTTTATGTATTCAGCACAGTCAGAAATCCACACAAGTTCCTACTCACACTTGGCTCTCTGTCCAAAAAGTCCTTTTCAACAGAAAAGTGATGCAGCCACACTAACCTGCAAACACACGTCACAGCAGTGGTTAACAACAGATCAGTTTCACATCTCTGCTAGATTATTTATCAACACCTCAAAAGTCTTTCAACTCTGTGGTTTTTATGGGAAACTGGAAAGAATAAACGTGCAAACTTCATGAGCTGCAGGTTCTGTGATGCTGGAGGTGTTTTGGAAAAGACGTTTTCTTCAGAGAACAGCTGGAGTGTTGCTCCAAAAAACATGGCAGCTTTGTAACCGCAGTTCAAGCTGCTGGGATCTGCTGGAGAACAGAAACACTCATCTGATGATCATCATCGCATTTCATTTACAGGCCAGCTCAGCCACAGCACCTCCAGTCCTGCTGTTTTGATGTTTTTGTCTTGTTTTAAACTTTATTTAGAAATCATCTCAGTGGAAATGAAGATGTTGCAGCAGTGATTCAAAGAACCTGGTGGCTTTTTCATAAGTACATTATTTTTGTTCTTTATTTTGAGTGAGGTTCATTGCAGATCACCTTAGAAATCCCAGCAATATTTTAAAAACAAACTCCTCCCTCCTGCTGCTCCACTGTTGGTTCTTACTTGATGCAATAAAAGGAAATAGTGAGGTTTGTGGTTCGAGCAGATGAATATTTCAAACAGCAGCAGCTGTTGGACACAAATGTGAATCTGCTGCAGCTCTGATCAGCTCCTCAGATTACGCTGCTTTTCTTTTTTCAGAGTTTCTCAAACAACACAGACAAAAACACGCATGACCTTTCACCTTAACAACGTTCCAAAAACAGCGGTTGGGTTTTCCTCATTTCTTTCACCACTTCTGAGGATCAGCAGTCTTTGAGCCCAAACATCTGATGATTTTGAAATTATTCTTAGTGTTTTACATCACTGGAGCGGGTGTGTCTGATAACAGCACTCCTGGATCTGATCCAATCATCATTTTAGGGCCCTAGAATTAAAATTAGCTGGTTTTCTGCACATAAGAGGTGAACAGAAGTCTCATTTCAGAGCACCATCATGATGAACAAAGGCTTTGGGATCATTTCTTTCCATCCTGAATAATTGAGATGTTTCCTGTGGTTTGCAGGCGCACCTTTGATTCCATTCAATCTGAACATAGTCTAACTGCTCTTCTTTACATTCCACAAATAAAAATGTGAATAATACAAAACTGAAAGAATGAATGGTGGAATTTTAAGCTTAAAATAAGCATTGTCCTATTGGACCCTTTTTCAGTCACTTGTGCACCAAACCAACTTTTGAGAAAACAAAAGTGAACATTTCCAACTCCTCATTTTATGTTGTGCTCTAAGTTTCCTCCTGTTGCAGAACTGCAAATGCCCACATATTAACATTCACATTAGCGTGAGCCGGCAGTGAGCACAGCCTCCACGGAGGGCTGATTGGAGCTTAAAATGTCATCTTCATTTGTGTTATTAAATCTGCATTCCAGGATTATGCAAAGTTATTCAAAAATATTTCAAGCATAATGCCATCCATGCACACAATCACCAATAAACAGCAGTAGTTGTCCTATTTAAATTGTAAAATGACTGAAAACAGTCCTTCCAAACTCTGCTTGTGGTAGCTTCAGAATTCAGACATCAATGACTTTCAGAAACAAATTCCTCCCAAAAAACAAACAGCATCATTGATGCACAAACAGATCCACAACTGGTGGTTTCACTGTTTTGGAGCAGATTTTCTTTGTTTGTTTTTCCTGTCAGTTTGGATGTACAGAGGAGACGCTGATAACCTGATCATCTTACCTTAAACTCTGGGACAATCCCATAACTTTCAGAAACTCACAGCTTACGTTTTCATCAGTCCTCAACAAAGCTGTGCTTAATCCCGTTACAGCGAGATGAATGACATCCGTCTTTTCTCTGGTATAAATGCTGCAAAGTGTAGAAGAGTCAAACATCACAAATTCAAAGCAAACGATTGATTCTTTTGACCATCAATGGGCTGTAATGACCACCTCCTGCCAAACTACAACCAACATGGATGGAACTGATGATCCAGGGTCCCTTTGTTTTCAGTCAGAGATCAAATTCACCTGTTTCTCTTTTCCGGGGAAGAATCGGTTCATCAGTCTGCTGACTTCCCTGCCTTGCTTTTTTCTCCGCTCAGTGGAGGCATCTCTAATTGTCATCAGTGATCCTTCGTCACCATCTCTGTAGAAGCCTGTGATTGTGCTGCTGGCTGGCAGTGATAATGGTATTCCTGTTTGTTCAGTAGATGAGCTCTTCCCAGGGGAGTCTGAGAAATGCAAATGATGTGATAATGTCACCAGAGGGTTCCCAAAGCCCACGGAGACGACAAACCTTCATTAGAAATCTGTGAAGTTTGGTGCCCCACCCCCCACCCCCCACCCCCACCCCCCCAAGACAAGAATTGATGAAATTACCTCAAGTCTCCGCGCCTGAAAGTCTTTTTACAAATAAGAAAAAGTGAATTCAGCTAAATTTCGTGGCGGTTCTGCCACACAACAGGGTCAGAGCCAAATCACTCCAATGGAAAGCAAAAATAACCATCATTACTTCATCGTTTATTTCATATTTGAGATGAAATTGTTCTTTAACATTGTGGGATCTTTCTGCAGGCTTTAATGTAGTTTTTATAGGCATATTCTTCCAACAACCATCAAAGAAAATAAACCAAAAAGTCACATGACCAATTGTTCCATCACCGTAGCCGTTTTGGTTTTGTCCTAAAGCAGACGGGATGCTTGTTTTTCTGCTGTTACAGTTCTTATATCTAACTTGGAGGATAAGTTACGGATCTGTTTGATCTTAGCCGTTTATTTTGTTTACAGTGTTCCTCTGTTTACATTCCTGTGATAGGTGAAATCCATGACGTAGAATTACAGATGTTTTAAGGCAATAAAACTCCTCACTACACACCTAATCCAAATCTCAGACAGACATGAACATTTTCACACTTTTCTCTCTTCTTTAACTCTTACAGTTTAAACATAGAAACATAGTTTAATCATAGAAAATAGGTCTAGAGTTATAGAATGAAAACAACAGATCTGTTTGCGACTGAAGATTTACATGGATTTGGCAAACTGCTCACATTCTGTAAGGAGGCAAAAACAGGCAAAGTCAACAGCAAATCAGCAAGCAGAACATAATGCACTGTTAAAGAAAAATGTACAAAATTACCATGAATCATGATTTAGCGAGGTACCACTTCTAATTTTCATAAATATTCATTTAAAAAAACATGAGAAAATGTTGCAATAGAAGCTTGTTTTGACATCTTTTTTCTGTTGGCCTTTTTTAACCGTGCTCCAAATCAGCTGACCTAAAGATCCTACAGGCTGCAAACCACGTGTTGCATGAACTGATCTGCATTCTTTAACTGCAGATTTTGTCTCCACGCTGTAGAGAAAAAAAGCAAATTCAAAACCATGAGCTCCGACATGCATGAATTCAATACACTGAAAGTCTGCTGCTTGTGGTTGTGGAGCGTGTGACGACAATTGAAAATCTTTCCGTTTCATGTTTTCGACTTTGTCAAACAGTGCTTACCATTTTCATAGTAAGCAGGTCTGCAGAAGTCGTGGCGCCCTCGCTTAAATATGCAAAGCAAAGCCCACTTGGCCTTTACAAGGCAAGCCAAATGCCACTTGGGTGCCCTTGCTTATTACCACAATAAATCTTCCGCTTCCAGCAGAGCGGAGAAAAATTGTATAAATTTGTGAACATAAGAATGTTATTCAAGTGTGGCGGCAGCCTTGTTTTTCAGGGAGCGAGTATTAAAAACACAGCTCTGATTAGAGCTGCTGACAGCAGGCTGTGCAGGTCCTTTTCCTTTCTTCTCCACAGCTCAACCACATTTTATACCCCCATCCAATTACTCCAGCTCTGAAACATGCATCTCATCACCGATTGGACACAGTCCTGTGATCAAACAGGAGCCAACCCAATGAGATCTGTGGAAAAAACCCAAGAGTCATTGATTTTGAGAGGTGCGATGTGTGTGATCAAAGGCTTATTAGCTGAAATTTGGAGAAAGGTGAAGCGCGTTTCTGTTAGTCTTTGATCTTTGCTGCCTTTGAGGCTGATTCCACGCCGTCGAGCCAAGCAGCCGGACCGTGATCAATACTGTCTGCGGTGGTGGTAATTTGAACAGAGACAGTAGTGATGAAAACTTCACCACATGCTTGATAATTGAAACATTAACAGATGCAACAAGTGCATTTCTGTCTGATTGTTGGACTCTGGAGAACTTTGGATCTTCAGGATAACATTCCAGTGTAAAAAACTTTCACTGAGAAAGCCTCATCAGTTTCATCAGGCTACAGAAATGGATTCTGACACATTTATGATTATTTCCACCTCATGTCATTGGATAAAGGTTGTTGGTATGAGTGAGAGGACATTATTGTTTATAGGAAAACAAGGAAAGCTCCACAGTCTTTTTGAAAATTAGAGGATATTTGTGTTGTTTTAACACTTTTCTTAAAGGCTACCAACAGAGAGGAGGCATTGTGAGTTTAGCCTTCGACACCGGCAACGCATTCTTTGAACCACCGTAACTCTTCCACCATTTCTACAATTAATTTGATGCCAACAGATTTTAAAGCTGAGAGTGACAACTTTTCCCCCTGTTTGCAACACTTTACAGCAGTGACCTATCAAACATAGTATATTTAGTCATAAAATTGATTGGCAAAATTCACATATACTAGTAAATAATTCCCTTGTTACTCTTAAACAGAAATAAACATATTTGCATATAGTTCATGACACAATGAAACTATTAAGATTGTCAAAAGAAATTCAGTAGATCTCTTGAAAGAGAGTGGAAGGAAGTGAACTTCTATAACTCCTCCTGCTTTTTTTACGTCACTTTGAATTTTTCTTTACCTAAATGATCATTATCTGGTTCAGAACTTCTGATCAGCCATTTCTAGTTTACCAGCACAGATTCAGGTCAAAAATCTACAAGTATCAATAAATCACATGATCAAGATGAAGTACACAGTGATTATGAAAACAGACATAACATTATTTCAGAAATCCTTCTAACATACACAAATCAAGTCTCAAAAATATTTGTCAATAAAAAAATCATTGATATAACTCGAGTGATGGGAAAGAAAGTGGAGTGATATAATTAGAAACTAATTACTTTGATTATCTGTAATAACGGCATTTTTTACTTTATATTTTACACTATATTCTATTTACGTATTTATTTATTTTAGTCCTCATCGCAGATGAACCAAGTTACAGACATGGAAATGATATAAAATTAAAAGGTCTGTATTCTTGTCAATGGTCCAAGGTTGGTCTTCCTACTTCTGCAGTCTGACTGACAGCCGTCCTTCTGGTTTTAATAGAGTTTAGATGTTCTCTGTACTGTAGTGTCTGCAGACAGTTTTTAAGATCCGTGTCCTCCTGCAGCTGACACCAGTGCTGCTGAATAATCTGATGTCAAGTTGAGTTTCATTTTATCAAAGAATGTCAACACTAGAGCTAAAGCTCTGGGGTTAAAGGGTAACATTTGGTTCAAGTCCCCCTATGACATTTTTTTAAATGTTCCCAGTGGTGTTTTATTTATGATTATTATGTTTTTAGCCAAAATACCACAACCTAAATGTCTCAAAAAGCCATATTTCATGTTGATCTGAAGCATTGTTTCCAAAATCTCCTCTGCATGGGCGTGGCCATTGGTGCTGAGCTGGGAAGCCCCGTCCTCGATCCCCCCTCTCTGATGATGACACCGGTCTCTCTAGTGTAAAATCTTCATCACTGCTACAAAAAATGTCAAGCAAAATCCGAAATGTCTGTAAAAGCTGTATTGTTTTGAGCCGTTTTTCTTGACTGCACGTGAGGAAGGTTTAAGGTTAGGAATACAGGTTACAGTTAGGGTTAAACCACCAAATGGTTCCAGAGTGTGGCTGTTTCTGCAGCTCACCGCTCCTTTGGGGGATGGATCAAATGCAGAGAACACATTTCATTCATCAAGTTATGTGACAGCTAATGGGACTTTAAGTTTCATTTTAGATATGTGTGGCCAACAGAAAAATTCTGCCTTGAAAGCACTTAAAATACCTGACGTGACAAACGTATAAGAGAGACAAACAGTAGTCTATCCATCTATCCATCCATCCATCCTTATCTGTAAATTTACAGGTGAAACTCACGTGTTTTATTTACTTTTGCTACCAAAAGCCACCGGGGCCCGGAGAAGTTTGTATAATTAGGGGTGTCTCCATGATTGGTGGGATTTGGATGGCAACATTTTCCTGTGATTGTCCTGTCATTTCATTAGCCATTCATTACATGGAAATCCTAATAAATGTAGCCAACAGTAACAGGATGATAAACAGGAAGTGTTTCTGCTGTAAATTGGCAGACGGATACTGATTAGGACTCCTGGTTAAAGTTTGAGGCTGTCAGCTTTATGCGGCTTGTAATGAACAGTGATGACATTCAAATAGAATTGACAATTTCCATGACATCCAGTCTACTAAAGCATTGTGCTTATGCAGAATCCATTAGTGTGTCACTGGTAAAGAAGACAGTGATTGACGTTAATTAAAACTGCAATTTCTCTGGCTGTTTTCTGTCCACATCCGTTCTCTCACTAAGATGCACAAGTCAAATCAGGCCAAGTTTCTCCCTCTGTCAGCTCCCAGCTTGTATCCTGTCAGTGTTTATGCTTTCCAGTCTGTTTTCTTGTTGCAAGCATCACTGTGTTTCTGGACTTGTGCTTCGTCACTCTCCTCTGTCTGAGCTGATTGGTGTGTGACGGTTCCAGCTGCTGACGGACAGCCAGAAACTTAGACTTTAGGGTTGCAGCAAACACTGAAGGAAGAGTGTTTAGCAGGTTTATCTTTTAGAATCATTTCGTTTTTACCAGAGCTGGTGTGGGTTTTGTTGTCACCTCTTTCTAGCTGGACATCCAACCAGAGGTCAGATTTGTAACCGCGGATGCGCCCATGAGCAAAAAATAGTTCTCCTAAAGTTTATTTTCTTAATAAATAATACTCGTTAGCTTTGAAAGTGTCAACAAAAGCTCCATCCACTCGTGGTTTTGTTTCCATCCATAGATGGGATAAAGCTTCGTCTTTGTCTTCAACACCCTTTGGTTCACCTGAAAACGACTTCAGATGGTTTACAGATGATTCTCTCCTCTGCAGAGCTCCCAGCTTTGGTGCAGTTGGAGGAGAAGGACATGAAACATGATCAGCATGAACTCTTTGCCCACCAAGCACTTTCTTAGCTTTAAGAATGGACCTCAGTTACCTTCAGTTAAGAGGATGGTCAACGGAAGGAATTTGCAAAAGCACAGTAAAAAAAAACTGTTCCTGCTGGACCTCTGAAGATGTTGTCATGACAACATAATAACCGTTGAGATGTATTCTGAAGTGTTTGGTTTTGCGGTCATTCAGATTTGTTCCAGTGGGCTTTTCTTTGTACCACTCAAAATGTCCCGGTCCCACAGAAAGTGGATGCAAACCAACGTGACTTGAAGATGACATTACAATAATTAGTAATAAACAATCTAATTAGCGCACTCTAGTCCACCTATTCTAATCAGTTCCTCTGACACAAAGAATCCCAAAAGAGTTGCAGAAGTGGTGCTTCGTGCCATGGAGTGAGCATCTGATCCAGTTTGTTTTAAACATGTATGCCTTTCACATGTGTATCAGTCCAGATGTTTAGAGATTAGCTTTAGATTTACTAAAAACATCATTTTAATCAATGTTACATCATTTCTTTCTATAGAATAGCATTATGGCTGCTATTTAGAATGTATGGATCTTAGACTCATGCATCATCGTTTGGCCTGCAGTTGATTTTCATCCTGTTCCAAAAGCATCATGTCAGCGGCATCAGCAGCAGCGACAGCCTGAACGAGGCGGAGTTCCACCGGGCTGAATCGGGACGTGACGCCATAGACTGACTCCTGCTGTGGGAGAGGTCACACTGAGTTAGTGAAATACTCGCCGACATAGGGCGCGCAGCATGCAAACGTCAGTGCGTGCAGTGTGGTTGGTAATCTGGTCACTCTGAGTTCAGGTTCGGGTGGGGAACGCAGCAAACAAGAACCAGAGACCCAGAGAGTCTGCTCAGATTTGGACCTGTGATTTCATAGAGAACGACTCATCCAGGAAACAGTTCCAAAGAGGCGGCGTTGTTTGTTCTGCTGAAGCCACAGAACAACAGAGAACCCATCACAGAGACAGAAGAGTGAAGCTCTCATGCTTGGATCTCCTCCTTCAGTCTCCAGATCTTCCTTCTGCTTCGTCACAGCAGTTCCTTCATTTCAGCTCTCAGTCAGCCTGAGCTCTAACATACAGAACAGCGCTCACACCTGCTGTTTAGCAAAAATATATTTTTCTGATCTCAGTTCAGTCTTTTTATTTTTGTTGAGACACTCCAACCAGTTATTCGCTCTTTTTCCACTCCGTCACTGAAGCGGCTTCATTTGCAAATAAAAAGAGGTTAAAAAAGGGTCTAAAAGGCCAAAACATATTTGAGTAAGTATTTTTGTAAACAGAAGACTGCTTACAAAAACCAATGTTGACTTTGGCTTTAATGCTTTAAAGAGCTCAACTCCATGTTCTTGTGGCATTTTTCCAAGGATGGAGGACAGAAATAAAGAAAAATAAACACAAAACTTCCTTTTTGAGAATTGTTTTATTCAAATCATTGTGAATCAGATGAGAAAATGCTGTTTTAAAAAATCTTATTTGTTGCATCCAACCAGCGGGCCACAGACTCCAGCGCCGCTCCATTCTGAAGCATCCACTTACAGACAAATTGATCCATGAACGTCTTTGTTTTCCTCGAGCTGGAACCTGGCTTCGAACCGTACGGCGGCATAGCTTTGATGTTGCTCGCCATTTTTGTTAATCCCATTGCTCCCATTGCTAATGTTATGTTAGGGGATTGTAAGCTAGAGGAGGTGCGCGTAAACGGTGAGCTCTCAGTTAAAGCGACGGAAAGGGGGGTGGGGTTGCTCTGCAACAACAGTCCCGCCCACAAATCAGAGGTGAATTTCTAATGAACTACTGCTGCTCTGCAGAAACTATGTCCTAAAAATAATTGTTTTTTTTTTACACTGGCTAAAAACAACATCATCATAATCAAACGACCACCGGGAACACTTTGGAAATATATCAAAAGATGATTGGAGTGGGACTTTAAAGTAGAAACCCTTTCTTAAGCCCACAAAGTAACCCCCGAAGCAGTGAGCAGACGAACACCTCCAAGCTTTTAAACATCAGCAGCAGACTGCTGTCACAGTCAGAGGATGAGGGAGTCAACATTTCCCAGATCACCCCGTCCTGCATGTCTGCAATCTTCTCTGCTCAAATACACCTGACCCGCCTCATCATCAGCCTCTGCAGAAACCTGACAGGCATTCGGTGTGCTTAAGCTGGATGGATGGAAGACATTCAGTGTACCCCGAGGACCAGGGCTGGGAAAGACACCTCCAAACCGAACATGAGTGTGCGCAGAAGAATGAGGGCGGAGCCAGCTCCAAAAGAAGCAGGGCATCAGAAGGAAACCACCCGGAAACAGAAACCCATTTTTTCCTGTTTAAACTCCATCGGCTTGTCAACTTGGTGTGACGTTTCAAAAAAGAAACTGTTGGGTTGGAGGAAATGAACCCTCTAACATTCTGAAGTAAAACAAATTCCCGTCACAAAATAGAAAAGAGGAAGAAGAATCTGGAGCTCTGGTTTCTGCTTGTTTGGAAGACAGATGGATGATCCTCACAGTTCAATCTCCATCTACATTCAAATGTTTTCCTCCAATCAGACATTTCATTATCATCTTCTCAGCGCAATCAGGCCAGCAGCATGCAAATGTGGATGATCTACATCTGAATGCAAGGAAACTTGACAAGCAGAAGTCAGCAGAAGAAAACTCTGTGAGAAAGACGAAGAAGTGAGGAGAATGGAAGTAGAGCAGCAGGCGGAGGTGCACAGGCAGGAAAAATGATGAAAATGTTGCTGCTGAAGATGAATGTTCTTAAAGGTATAAAGGCAAGAATGAAGAGATGGATGGAGGCAGCGGTTCAAATGGGAGTAAAGAGTGATGATAGGACTGGGAGGAAAGATAAACAAATTGATGTTTGTTGTGTCGCAGAGGAGCACATCTGAAAGGAGAGGCAGAGAAAGATGATGAGATGATGCAGGTAGAGAGTCTAATGGAGGGAATGGAGAAGAGGAGCGCTGTGAGTGAAATGAAAGCCACTTTCAGCCAAGGAGCAGATGATCAAAAGAGGAGAGGGGGAAATGGAGAAGTGCTGGTAGCTGGAAATGAAGCTGCTTTGCATTTTTCTCACGCTAAGCCGAGCCGACTAAACAAATTAAATCTGTTCAGAGCAGCCAAGCTCCTCAGAGACCCGGCTCCTTACAGGAAATTCATCTGAATCCATGTGAACACCCTCTCCAAAATCTGCAGTTATTAACACAGATAATTGATGATGGGGGTGTAAATGGGAGGGGGGGGGTCACCCTTGGATTCACAGAGAACTGTATTCTCTTAACTCTTTCAGATTTGGGCACTTATTGTAAAAACGAGCAGTCTTCATCAATACGGGCTGTAGGCGAGGCGCAGGCATGTCGTTTTTTTTCAACTCCTCAAATCCTGGAGGACCCTGTTGGTGCTGTTCACGTGAGAAGTGCCCGTTCCTTACGTGCAGCCTGACCGTTTTAATGAGGACCTTAGACCACCAGAAGGTGTAGCTTGTGTGGGCGTTCTACAGGGACTTGTGCATCACGTGCACATCTTGTGCGTGCAGCATTTGTGCGGTCAGTACTCAGTACTTGCACTTTACTAATGACTGTGACTAAAGGACACCATACGACAGCATCACCTGTACGTTATAAGTGGGTGTAACTTCCACTATTCCCCTTACCACATGCCCGACAATGGGATTTCATTTTTATGACGTCCCTTGAGTTATTCTACAAGCCTCTAGGCAACTTCAAGACAGATCCCCTTAAGATGCTGCTGCTCCTCTCTGTGACCCTCCACAGACCTGGACAACCAAAAACATGTGGAACCCGTACAGGTTAATGCTCCATCATGCCAAAGGAACAACTGCTGTTGGTAAAAAAAAAAGTTCATGTCCAAATGAGACTGAAAAAATGGAACATACAGTAGATAAACATTCATGTTGCCAGAATTTTTCTCAACTTTTTCTAAAACATGGAAAGTTTTTGGCTGACGATTATAGAATCAAATTTCTTCTTTAGTTTGGTTTGGAATTCCCTTATATTTATGCTTGAAACCATTTTGTTTTACTTTTCCACCAAGAAACGACAGTAAAAACAATGAGGCTTCATCTTTACTTTACCGTCACTTTTTTCTAAACATCTGTAGCTGCTGCTCATGCTGCTGCTGCAGTTTCTCTTTTGCTCCTTTTAAAGTTCCTCCTTCATCTTCCATGATGTAAATCTGGAAAGTTCTGCTGTTTTACAGCCTGCTGCCTTACATTGTGGAAACCCTTTGTTAATCCAGACCACGCTCACGTCTTATTTAATGCAGATCATTACAAACACTGTCCTCTTACCTTTTTCCTGAGGTTCGTCCTGTTTTCCGTCTCTGAATGGGCAGCATCTTAGGAAAACAAACAAACAAACAAACAAAGAAACAAACGTTTTGACTCCGAGAATGAAACAGCACTAAAGAAAACGATTGAGTCTTTTTCAGAACATTTTGTCCCGTGCATGTTGCATGTGTCCCATGCATGGGTCAGCATCTGCTTCCCTCCATCCTCACTCTGCAGCAGGTCTACATGCAGCTCTGCGCCTTCCCGGTTGCACATCATAAAACATGGAGGAATTTTCAAGTTTCTCTTCCTTTCTGCCGTTTCTTCTTCTTCCTTATTGAGATGATTTTCCTTCAGAACTCCTAAACTTAGAAACTGAAGGTAGAGAAGCAGGCAGGAGTGTGTCCCTTTATTGCCTTGGCTGGAAACATTTGACATTTTTGTGCACATAGACATTAATGGGGGTTTATGAAGTGTTGCAGAGACCCTAATTGATGATGAAATGCTGTGGACGCTCAGCTGTGGGGCAAAAAACATGCAGACATGAAAACAAGCTGAAACTAAAGCTTTTTTTCAGCTAATATTTGCTTCTTACTTTGCTATGTTTCAACATCGATGAGAGGAAAAGTTGGAATATGTTTCAAAAAAGCACACATTTTAGATGCTATTGTCCTTCATGATTTGCCGCAAAAGTGTAAGCAGCTGAAGATCAAACTAAGAGGCGTTTGGTTCTGCAGCTGAACTTCGGCGAGCGTTTTGGTGTTAAATAGTCGCTCATCTTAACTTCTGGTTGATTTTCTGTCTTGCAGCCGGCGAGCAGCCATGGACGCCATCACTTCTCTGGTCTGCGCCGTCCTCGTTCTGCTGTTCCTCCCCCCCTGCTTCCCCTCCATGCTATGCCCAAAGCGCTGCACGTGCCAGAACCTGCTGCCGTCCTACACGGTGCTGTGTGCCAAGACGGGCCTCCTCTTCGTCCCACCCAACATCGACCGCCAGACAGCCGAGCTTAGGCTGATGGACAACTTCATCACCACGCTGAGGCACCGGGACTTCGCCAACATGTCCAGCCTGGTCAGAGCTCCTGCGAGCACCTTCACCTTCACGCTCTGCTCTGTTAGTCACGGCGTTCTGCCCAGAAGTTTAAGGACGACCACATCCAAGTGACCTTTGGTTTGACTCGTCCTGAGCTTCTGACCAACCTTAGATGAATGACAGTCTGACCCTTGACACTTCCTCTGAGTGAAGATTTCAGACGAGTTTGAAGAAGCAGCACAAACACAGAAAACAAAGATTTCTATTTTTCACGCTGTGGAGATTCCAAAAGAAAAAAATAATAATTCAAAGTTTTCCTTCCTTTAGAGCGACTTCACAGAATGTTTTGTCACTAATGAGCTACAAATGATGCACAGAATAATTCATGTAAACAACTGTTTTAAAACAAACAGAAAATTATGAATGAAACTGATTTAAAGATGTGAACCAGAAACAGGATCTTTGATGGTTCGTGTTCGTTTCCATCCTGCTCGAGGTCAAACCCACAGTCGGGTCATCACTTGTGGTCCCAGCAGTCTTCCTGTAGTGGTTACTGAGCTGCGGCCTCCACCTGTTGTACGTCCCATCCACAGGTCTGAGCAAACGGGAACATCTGCTTCCAAACAGGTCTGGAGAACATTAGGCTGCTGTTGAGGCTGAGGAGAGGAGGAAGGTGAAGCATTAACTCTGGGATTATTAGAAAGTGTCAGACTGAGACGAATGGGTTGATCTGAAGATGATTTAAAAGTGTTTGGAGTTTAGCAAATGTTCAGCTTTCAGGATCATGTCAGGGTGTTTAGAGCATTCTCTGAGAAAAAAAGATTAAATTAGAGGGATTTTGGGGACAAATTCATTTCCTGAACATCTGCTCCTTACAAAGCAACACGGGGACTCTGGAATGGGACAGGCTTCACAAATGATCCCCGCTCTGCAGTCGCTCTGTAGCAGCAACAAAAAAACACCAATGTCATGATATTTGTCTCAGCTGGAGGCCTCCTTCATGTATGAACGTTTCCTCTATAGAGCCTCCACAGCAGCACAGATAATGTTTGCTCTCACACTGGGAAACGTGGGGGATGGGATTTTAATCACTGAGCATCTGCAGAATGCCGCACACGACCCTGCTGAAAGCGGCGCCTTTCCAAACGTGTTGATGCTTATTGACCTTTTCTCAGAGTCAATAGAATCCGTCTTTCTGTCGTCACACTCCTGAGGTTACATGTTTGGTGTCAGACACAAATCATGAAGGATAGGCTGGTTTATTAACCATGGTAACTCTAACTGATTGATAAATGTGGTTTCTATGTCTGGCTCTTAGATTTTGTTCTTAGATATGGTTCTTGGATGTGGATCTTAACTTTGGTTCCTGGTTCTTGGATGTGGATCTTAACTTTGGTT
>BSAI01000072.1:1930301-1954407 GCA_036245035.1 Adrianichthys oophorus | reverse complement strand
TGGATGTGGATCTTAAATTTGGTTCCTGGTTCTTGGATGTGGTTCTTTTCATTTAGAGGGATTTACTTCCTCCTTTAGGCCCATTTGAACCTGAGATTAAATGGAGCCAAAACACATTAAACTTATAGGTGTTTGTAGGTGGGTTTGTTCTAAGTTGATGATATTATTTTTTTAGACCAATGAGGAAGTTGGCATGAAGCTCCAGTTTTTTTTTAAAGTGACAGTGATTGTTCCTACCTGCAGATCCACTTGACCCTCAGCAGAAACACCATCAGCCAGATCAGACCGTACACCTTTGCTGACCTCCAGGAGCTTCACGCCCTGCACATGGACGCCAACCGCCTGACTGTCCTGGACGACTCCCACTTCCAGGGCCTGGTGAACCTGAGGCACCTCATCCTGGCCAACAACCAGCTGCACAGTATATCTGAAGGAGCCTTCCAGGTTTGAAAACAGCTGCTGTTGATGTTGACTTTCAACACGACGGCTAAATGTTTTAAGGTGACGATGAAGGACTACGGTCACTTGGCAGTGTTGCATTCTGGATGACTTTTTTGCATAATGATCTGTTTTGAGGTTTCCTCTGGTTATCTAAGTATCGGGGAAACTGTATGAATCTGAGCTGTTCATCCACAACAAACACTCCGGTCAGACAGAACACACGGACACCATTTAACACCTGAGATGTTGCCAGTGATATCTAAATAACACAAGCTCTTTGACATCCAGTAACTCCTCGACCGTTCATGTAACCAACATGAACCAGATGAGAAAAGCCACTTGGCACCATTGATTGTGTAAACCCTTCACTGCAAAGTGTTGCATTTCAGTGCAAGACTGATTATTGCGTAAATGGTTAAAAGTTATGGTAGTCAAAAGAACTTAGCCACTGAAGCTAAAGCTGCATTCACACCGAACACGATTCACTCGGCAGAGGCAGCCAGTTTCAATGTTAAGTCAATGGTACTGACGCGATCTGAGGTTCTGGACGTTTTCAGTGACAGCAGGTAGAGAGCACATTAATGGTGGATCAAATCGCCTGAACTTCCATTCATTTTCTTAACCTGCTGTATCCCTTTCAGGGCAGTGGGGTTTCCTGGGGTCCCGGCTAATGTTGGTACATTTTTAAGTGCTCAAATATACAACTAACATGATGTTACAACAGAAACACTTGATTCCTGTTCAAAAACTATGAACAATCCATGGATGAACAAATCTTTTTGCGATAACCGAGCGAGCCATTCAGTCAGCGTTTTGTGGGCAGTGTTTTTTAAATAACAGATACCACTTAGAGCCAGCTGCTCTCTTGGCAGCTGAAGTTAGTCCAATGCAAAAAACTTTTGCAATTGAAAGACCTTGGGTTCGAACCCACATCCATCTTTGATAGTTCCTGGGGTTTTCATACCTTTTTTTCGCTAAATTGCCCAACACACATTACTAAAAAAAAGAGGGGCGGACGATGCCAATTCGCCACGAGAATGTACGGTGTGACTTTGGCTTAATGCTCCAGTGTTAAAGGGTTGCATACATTTTTTACCAGCTGTGGAAAATGGCATCTGTGGCAAAACACAATGTCTAACTTCTCTACAAATAATCTTTGAAGTACAGTGGATAATTTAGCAAAATAAATCCTAAAACCTAAAGCTCTATGGTTTTAAATGATGAACTTACTTCATCATAATCACACTCTTCATTGACTGGAAAGGCTAACTTCAAAATACACGTTAGTGTGTGCAAATGTCCTCAGTAAATGGCGTATACTTTTATGGTACTTTCTACTTTCCTTGAAGACCCAAAGAGCTTTACAGTCACAGTCCCATTCACACACTGATGGCAGGTCCACTGCCGAACACTGACGCCAACCTTCCACCAGAGGCAATGTGAGGTTCAGTGTCTCGCCCAAGGACACTTTGACACATGGGTTGGCAGGGCAGGAATTTAACCTGCAATCTTCTGTTTAGAGGTCGACCGCCCTACCGCTACACCACTACTTCATGGTTAGTGCACTATATAGGGTGTTCACCTTTTTTTCAGGTTGTCCGAGTCTACAGTTATGTCCGAATTCGATCCCCACTCTCTAATCCAAGGATGGGCCACAAAAGGTTCTAAAATTGTACCAAAAGGGGCATAAAGGTGGAGTGTTTGGTAATCCATCTCAGTACCGAAAGAAACAACATGGAATCTGGATGAAATGATGCTTTAATTTGGATTAAAAATGAACGCATATATTTCAAAACAGAACATTTTGGAGTTCTTATTTAAAAACTCTGACTTTAAACACCATTTTAACATTTTACAAACATCCACTGTGTTCTGAAGAAGAACATGGAAACTGGGATTGTTTATAATAAAATCATTTTAAAACCTTTTTTTTTTTCTCAAATGACAAACCATTCAAATGCAATGAATTATAGTCTATATTTACCAATCTAGTCAGCATTGATGCACACTAATTTTTCACACGGACTTCTGGGAAATTTCCAGGGCATTGGATTTTGAAATTGTGGACTTTGACACCCCAAAAAATTGTCAAACGCTCCATAGAGTGCACTAAGTGAGTAGTGAGGGATACACATCATCAAAATTCTGATTTTTCTAAGAACCTTTAGGAACAAATTTCTGAGAAATCTGATGAAAGTATTTATGAATGAAACGCATTGTTTGTAAATGTTAAAGACTTTTTTTTAAAAGCAACCTTTTACGCTGCTCCTTGAAGGAGGTTTTCTCCTGGTAACCCTTCCAGAGGAACAGCATTTGTCCAATCTTTACTAATTGTGCTGTCATAGACTTTCACAGCAGGGAAATATGAGCAAAATGCAGAAGAACTTTAATTGGAAATAGTATAGGAATATAATATGGAGAAATTGGAGCCATTTTAGTGAAATAAATGTTGATAGAAACCATTCTCCAGATGCCTCAGGCCTTCATTAGCTGCAAATTGTAACTTCAATTTAAAACTAATCTTCATGTTGCTCATAAACGAGTTGTGCCTCCATGATGTGTAACATTTCTACTAGCTCAGAAAATGGACTGCAGTTCTTTCCAAGGGTGCAGACATCCTGACAACCAAAAAAATGATGCAAATGTACTTGAACTAGCTTCTCTGGAATAAAAAGAAAGACTTTTTGTGAGTCCGGTGTGTTCTATCCGTTCTGCTGGAGGCCTTCAGACACAGCCAATGTTTGCACTGTCTAGTCTTGGCATCAGCCTCCACATCTACCTCTGGCTGTCACATCGTTACATTTGCGTCATTACATTAGCGCTAGCTTTGCTAAAGTGTAGTTTACCAAATGTCCATTGATGTACCAAATGTCAGAAAAAACAATGGTTGCTGCTTTCTGTTTGTACCGTATTTTTCGGACTATAAGTTGTTCCAAAGTATAAGCCACAGATGCCAAAAAATGCTTATCATGAAAGAAAAAGAACATATGAAAGTCACACTGAAGTTTAAGTTGTCCTTTTGGGAGAAATGTGTTGAACAAAATAAAGGAACAAGAACAGACATTTCATCTTGAGAGGCAGGTGCAGTAACAGAAGAGAAAATAATAGACTGAATGTATCAACGCTTCACTGCTGTTACTGCATTTAGCTTAATGAAACATAGTGTCTATATTATTGCAACCTATTAACAATTTTTCATGTTACCATAGCATAATGACCATGCTAACCAGTCAACTAAACTCTTTATATGACTTTAAATCACTACGTCCACTGAATTTTTCATCGTCTGTGTTGTTTTGGAAGAACTCTGCTGAAGACAGTGATTCTTCTTCTGTGTTGCCTTCAGTAGCAAATACTGACACACACACCTACAATGCCCTCTAGTGGCTGTTAGTGGGAAAATAATCAACAGGAGCCTATCTGTTCTTTAAAAAATCCCATACAAGTCTCACCTGAGTATAAGTCACATCCCCGTCCCAACTATGCAAAAATCGCGACTATTATTACAGTACTGAATCTTTAAAAAAAGTGATTGCCTTGGATTGCCTTGGCGTTTTCCTCCACTGGGGTCTTGTGACTTCCAGCTTCTACATTTGACACAAGTGCAGATAAAACTATGAATACATGTTGGATACATGTGGATTTGTGTTTGGAAGTATCTGCTTTTTGAGGAGACATCTACATGTAGACCCAAAGTCCCACTTTCCAATAACTTCTGTTATCAGTTTAAGGACATCCACTTATTCTGTCTATGTGTAAAATAAGCATTAGATAAATGATCTAGTCAGACGATATTGTGCGGCCTTTTCAGTTCAACTTTATTTTTATAGCCCAATATTCCAATACAGTTGTCTCAATGGGCTTCACACCGGTATGTCTTTTGACATTTGGTAAAAACCTGCATCTACTGGTGTAATTGATTCTACCTTTTTCTTTGTTTCCTTTTCAACCTTTCCTTCATTCAGTCACCAAACCCAAACAACTTGTTTGTGATAAATGTATTATTTTAATATGCATGGAGGATGCTTTATATTTTCTTCAGCCCTTCAGTGTTTTTCCTCCTTTTTTTCCTTCCCTCCATTTTTCATCCCCACTCGTTCCATTTCACTTTCCTTTTTGTTTTTGTTTTGTTTGTTTTTTTTTTTCAAATCTGAACCTGTTTTTGTTTTCCTCCTCCTCAGGACTTCTTGGAGACTCTGGAGGACTTAGACCTGAGCTACAACAACCTGGTGGACATCCCCTGGGACACCATTGCGTTGCTGGTCAGTGTCAACACGCTCAGCCTGGACCACAACCTCATCGAGAGCGTCCCTGAGGGAATCTTCTCCAACCTGCACAAACTGGCCAGGTCAGAGTTCACAGAAAGCTTCAGTCGTGTTTTCTGCAGCTTCATCTCCAATCTATAGTCCTTTACCTCTATGATGGTTTTCTAGGTTTCTTTGTAATGAGGTTCAAGACAGTGTAGGTTGTGAGCTGTGCTTTGAAGGAAACAAATAAAAAACAGGAAGCGTATTTTGGATTTAGTGCAAAGCAACAAACATCTCACCTGCTTCAGGTGTTAGGATGTGGTTAACTCATTGAACCTCCTTCGTTTAAACAGTGAAAAAAATGCCCTACATTAGATAATAGTGGCCTGGCTTTAACCCTTTTACACCATATGTTGCTAGTTTGCAACGTACCGTTTTTTCCAGGACCTCACTTAAATCACCTTGAGTGGAAATAACACTGAAGAATATTTTATGTACAACTGGAAATAAACTCAATCACCAAGGGGTTAACGGCACTGTTCCCTCTAAGCTAATCACGTGCACAAAGCGCACAGCTTCCACACCCTTTGCGCACAGCAAAACTGTCCTGCGCATAAAATAAAATGTAAACTGAACTTGAAATAAAATAATCATATAAACCTGGGGTTCTCATTACGTTGATCGCATTTGACCGGTCAGTCGCGAAGGACATGTGGGTAGATCGCGGTCCATCAAAAAGAAATAAACAAATATATGTATTTTAAAAATCCATAAGGGAATTATCATCCTCACTGTCTGATTGACATGCCGAACGGCAAACATCAAACATCCTCTCATACATGCGTAACTGCACACGAACAGGACAGAAACCACACAAGTTGCTTTTTGTTAAATCTGTTTGAAATTTTGTGTTTAACTTTGTGTTTTACTGTGACGTACTTTGTGAGTTTTCTCTGGAAAGGTCCTATATAAATAAAGTTTATTATTACTGTTGCTCCTGCATCTGAGGTTCGACTATCGAACGGATTCTTCTCCCCAGCACCCTGGCATAGAAGTTCCCAACGAGGCTGAGGAGTGTGATTCCCTAGTAGATGGAACACACCCTCCGGTCCCCCTTCTTGGAAAGGGGAACCACCACCCCTGTCTGCTGGTCTAGTGGTACAGTTCCCGTCTGCCACGCAATGCTGCAGAGATGTGTCAGCCATGACACTGCCACAGCCTCCAGAGACGTCAAGAGAAGGCGTGTCAGCAGGATTAAGGAGATCCTCAAAGTATTCCTTCGGACAATGTCCCCAGTCGAAGTCAGCAGCTCCCCACCTGCACGGAAAACAGTGCCTGGAGGAAAGCTTTCCCCTCTTGGGGCGACGGATAGTCTGCCAGAATAGCTTTAAGACCTACTGATGTACAAATAACTTGGTGAAAAGTTGAGGTTTTAAATGCATCAAATCAACAAAACAGATCAAATTAACATCAATTTTTCTCTTGATTCTGCTTTCATGAAACAAGGGATTTTCAGCTAAGAGAAAGTTACTTTTCAAATCTTTTCTTATTGGAGCTCATTCAAAGAAACCCAAGTACAGAATTCACTGAGTTTACAAACTCAACTTTAAAAAATGCAGGTTCAACATCGTGTTTCTGTTATTATTGCCCCCAGCAGCATGCACTGTAGAGCACTGGATATGCAGAGAGTGACCGTCTGTGGTTTGACCTCCTTCAACCATGTGGGTCAGGGCGGACCCTGATCAAAAGCTTTATTAGTTTGGCCTTTCAAATGTGCAGCATAACTGTTCGTGTCCAGAAATTAACAAACAAACCCAATTAACAGTAATCGATTGTAATTAAAGTCTTTCATCAGCACATGAAACAGCAATATCATGTGCATGCGCAGTCTGACATTTAAAGGCTGAATGGATTAGTTTCACCCTGGAGACCTGGTGCCTGTGCAGCAGCCTCTGTGTTGGAAACACCTGTACACACAAACACACCCCCTGCTGCCGCACATCAAACACTGTAATTGAAATTTGTCAAGTTGAGCATGCTCACTGCTCTCTGCAGCTTTTAGCTTCTTGTTAAGACATCGTTTTGAATATTTCTGGAGGCACCTTGAAGGGAAAAATAGACTTTTTTTTTTTTCCATTTGCTGTTTTCAGTACTGAACGCTTGAGTGTCCTGCTTGATTACCAGTCTTCAGGTCTATTATTTTGCAGGAAAAATTACCCTTCAGACTCCAAAGTGGATGAGTGTCTGAGAAAACACCCGGAGTGTTTTTCTAAGGCCGGGTCTCATGTTTGAAAGGCTGCTTTAGCTCTCCAGCACTGTTCAGTTGAAAACATGCTCAGGTTTCATGGGGATTAGCAGCTGAAGGCGGAGCAAAGTCCCAACATGAAGTTTAACCTCTGATCAAACTGCTTGATCCACAGCCTTAGCAGTATAGCGATCTAACGCAGCGCCGCTTCTCTCTGAAGTTCAGCCCAGTAACGTTCGGCTGTGGTAATGGAGCCATTTAGCACTTAGAGTGGCTTAAGCTTCACTCTCAAGCGCTTGAGCTTTCTCAGCAGCAAACACAGCCTTTGCTGTAACACATTAATACATTTATTATATGATATTAACTGGAATGAATGGATCCCATGATTGTATTCAGAATTTCAGCCAACCTGCTCAAAATACAACACAGAAAAGCACTGAAGCCCCTGTGATAGTTAAAGCCTGCGTCACAACTGCCCTTATGTGGACGCTGAGATCAAACCAACGATGATCAAACCTGTGTGGGGGCGCGCAGGTGACCCGCATGAAACATCAAGGTCATAGACTGCTAAACCCGTACCTGCTAAACTCATACAGCAAGGATCCCGTTAGTGCTGTTCACGTGATACATACGTGATAAAAAAAAAAGAAGGGCAATCAGGCACAGCAAACATGCCTGTCGGCTGTTGACACGGCCCTAAAAGTCATCCTGGAACGTAGGTTAAGTTCAAAAACCACGCCCCCATTTTACCAAAAAATTGCCTAAAATAAAAAAACAACAAAGTTTACGATAATTAATTTCCAAGCATTAAATCTGACCCCAGAAGTTAGTTGGAACAACAGTCTATCCATGAACCAAATGAACATCAAGTTTTAGAACTAACTTGGTTGGCTTCCAGTGGTTGCATTTGTTTGTTTGTTTGTTTGTTTTTTTAGGGTCTATCCACACAGTGATCATAGTAATAGTGCTACTTTACATCTATAGTGCCTATAAAAAAGGACAGATTGGATAAGATATTAGATGACAATAAAAGAGCATCACATGACGTTACATTACAAGGAGGCTAAAAATCAATGTTTACACGACTGGCCTTCAAACGTGCTACAATCTGGAAGTCAGATTCAGGGTTATTTAGTTAAATGAAGTTCTAGAAGTTATTTATATTTATGTTTCTATTGATCCTGTGATGATTCTAAAAGAAAATCTTGTTTGTTGTTCCCTGAAAAGGTGGGATTGTGTTTTGATTCTCCCATCCAGTCTCTGCTGGTTCTGTAAACCAACCAACCAACCATAGAAGATCCAGTTTTTAGGTCCATGTGAATTTTGTTTTCCCTTCTCCATCTTGGCTGCCTTCCTTTGTTTGACTGTTCCTGTTTACACAACAATAACTGTGTTTGGAGTAAAAATAAATTAACCCTAAAAGCTTCTGTGTAATATTTCTTATTTTCTTTTTATTTAATTTTTCAAAAAGAATGTCTTTAAATCTTTTGAAAGTGAGGATTAAATTTAAACCCAAAACCCTGAGCTCATGGAGTTCACACTACCGACATGATGCACTGGAATCTTCCTCACATCTTTATTCTAATGTCAGATCTGTTGGAGTCTTCAGAGCAGTAGAGATTCAGGTCTGTTTCTTTCATTTCTAAGAATTTTGCTCCAAAAGTCCAGACACAACCGTTTTCCTTTCACTAAAGATCAGAGCGTGGAGACGTACCGGCCGTCTGTAGACACCGATCATCATTTGATTTCATTCCGATCTTGAAGAAGAAGACGGCAGCTGCCAGAGTTTATACTTTTACAGCCGTCCTGTCATTTTCTTTTTTCATCTTACCCTCTTTCTGTTCCTCCTGCTTCCCTCCCCCAATTTCACCTTTTCACATGGCCTCCCACCAGATCGATATGCTGCCCATCTCCTCTCGCCTCCTGCTTTATCCTCTCACAGCATCAGCAGCACCACAAAAGCAATGATTCTGAAGAAATGAGTCACCAGAGGGTTCACCTCCTCTGTCTGCTCCTGCCAAGTCACTCGGTTTAAAGTAAACGTTTAAAAGAATCCTTTTAAAATTGCACTTAGGCCTGTTTCAACAAAGCAAATGAAGGAAATTGTTAAAGAAAAAACGTTTTTTTAAAGATTTTTTTTTAAAGCCTGTGAAAATGTGAAACTATGAGGTTTCTTACTTATAAACTGAGTGACTTTTGTGACTATCGTCTAGGTTTTATCTTCCAAGCGCTGATGATTGAAGATTGATTTTTTTCCCTCCGTTATATAAGCATTCAGATCAGACAGAAACTTCAACATGTTTGGTTTTGGGCAGCAGTTCGGGGTCAGTGTGAAAGCACAAACATGAAAAGGCTAACATTTGAGTATTCTTTCCTCAGACTGGACATGACGTCTAACAAGCTGAAGAAAATTCCCCCGGACCCGCTCTTCCTCCGGATCCCGGTGTACGCTAAGATGAAGGGCTCACCGCTCACGGCGCTGGTGCTGAGCTTTGGCGGGAATCCTCTGCACTGCAACTGCGAGTTGGTGTGGCTGCGCAGACTCACCCGAGAGGATGACCTGGAGACCTGCGCATCCCCCAAAGACCTCGCTGGCAAATACTTTTGGACGATACGAGAGGTCTGTCACCAATCACTTCACTTGATTCATAAAACTCCAGTTCTCATCCGAGGTCGTTTTAAAGCAGGTTACAAAACCCTAAATCCAACCCTAATGCAGATACGTCTGCCGTTAGATTTGTCTCACAAATTCAATCATTCAGGTTTGTGATTGATCAAAATAAAGGAAAAATACATTATAAATGCAGATACATAGATATATCAAATATATTTCAGAAAATTCAAAAATTGACGTCATCATTGCTCCAAATCATTAACAGACGTGTATTCACTCGTACATACAGTATATGACATATTGAATGAAGTTTGTCAAATAGTATGATTACTTATTTGAAAGGGAGTGGAATGAATCATATATATATGAGGAGTGGCTACAGCAGACCCCTGGAAAGACCTCAGACATCTCAGTCCAGAAAAGAGCAGTTCTAGGAACAGCTAAGATGACTGCAGGAGTGAGGTACCACCCACGAAGGCTGAGAGGGGCATTTTTATATAAAACATACAGTGCATCTGGAAAGTATTCAGAGCGCCTCACTAATAAATGTGCCATTGCAGGGTGTTTTTCAAAGACATTTTATCAGGAAGAAAACTGATTTAATCCATTTTGAAATAAGGCTGTGACATCATAAAATGTGGAAGAAGTGAGGCGCTGGGAATTCTTTCCGGATGCACTGCAGATTGGACTGGTCTGTATGAAGCTGAAGTGGGCGTCTAATTTTTATTTCGCCTCCAGTTTGACTTTTAGGGGTAACGTTTATCCTTATCCTCTAAAAAATATCTTCTTTATATTATATCTTCTTATATTCTGCAATATTATGATGGTCTGTAGGAACAACGTTAGACTCCTGGCTTCTGTCTGTTAAATGTGGCTTTTATTGTGAAATGGAAGAAGGCTCTTGTTCTGTTTAATATCTGGATCTTTTCTACTAAGAAACTTTCTAAAAACGTTTGTTTTTTTGTTCGCTTTCTTATCTTGGAGGTTTCAAATAAGCAGTCAGATGGATTTAATACATGCAACTAGGAGACTTGATATGCCTCAAGAATGAGTCAGATGTGGAGAAGACAGTAGTTTTCCAAATTAAAACGTCTTTCAGAATCAGATCAGAAATAAAACAGAAAAAATGTGGGTTGGGTTTTTTTTTATCTCTGTACCAACTGTCCTACGGAGCAGTCCTGGGGTTGAGGATCGAGGAGAATTGACAAAGAGGAAATTCATTGACACTGGTCTACAGCCAATCAGGACATAGAACACAGTGCGCTGTTAAAGGGCGGACATCCAGACAAACAGACAGACAGCTTGGTGAACGGGTGGATGGACAGATAGACACAGTGAAAATAAATGAAAGTAAAAACATTATTGAGACAGATTCAAAATAAATAAATCAAAATAATAGACTGCATCATCCACATACAGTTTAGCTCAGAGTTTTCTCTGAAGATGTTACACTAAAAAAACCAAAATACCCAAACTTCTGATGCACTCCAAAGAGAGTTTGGACATCAGCATCAGCAACCCTGTGAGCATCACAGAAGAGGCTGAAGCAGTTGTTGAAATGACAGATTTCCATGAGAGAACTTTGTTCCTTCAGACCTTTGCTCTTTGATCTCTGAGCGCTCCAGCATCACCTGAAGGAGCTCAGTGAGTTCAAAGCTTCTCAAACAGAGCGGCGTGCTGTCGGCCCCCGTCTGAATACGACGCTACACCTCTGACAGGAGCTGATTTGAGAAGATTAAACATGTGGAGAGGGAACTGCAGACACTTGTGTGTCTAAAGTGTCTTGGCTTCTTAACAACCAGGTTCAATAGTTCCTACCCAACCGTGAAGACAAGTGAGCCAGCGCCGCTCCGTCCTGGGCAGGGAGGGACATTCCTGCTCTCCAATCAATGACAGCTGCTGCTGTGGCGGGAAACCTGCAGAGATGAGCAAGTCTGAGGGTTAGCAGGACAAACGTTTCGATTGTCCTCCGTTCTCACTCTTCACTCACATCGGGGAAATTCCCAGAGTATTCGCTGAGGGGGGGTCAGAATGTGGTACACAGCTGAAAGACAGGAGGGTTCCACTGAAGCCGCAGCCATCAGGTCAGAAACCAGATCTGCTGGGAAGCAGACTCGTGAGGAGCTTCAGAGGAATGATGAGTAAGCCACGATAAGCCTCAGCCACCGCGCTGCTTTACACCGGCTCAGGTGCCTGTGGGAGGTTTGGAATAATGCAGAATCTATTAGACGATGCAAAGAGAAACACTGGAGTCTTTTGGGGAAATGTACCAAATCTCTGGAGGTTGATCACAGCTAATCTGTGACACAAATGAGTAAAAGTAGGACAAAAGCAGCAGAGTGACCCTCGCTTTTAAACTCGGTTGGGAGCAGCTGGTGTGAGCCTTTGTTTCTCTCTACGTAGCCTGTTTCTGTTCACTTTAGAGCTGCTGCTTTGTGTTTTCATGCGTATGTAGGGTGTAACTGTGACTATATCGGGTTACCCTTGAAGAAGTCATTGCAATGTCAGAGTTCTCTGCTGCACACACTGGACTTCTAACAATATCACAAGCCAACGAAACGGGAGAAAATCTGTCACCTCTAGTTTTTCTTCTGCTGGTTTAAAAAAATATTGTTTTCTGCCCTTTGCTTGATGTAAACAACAAATAAAAATGATCTTTAATAAGAACTTACAAAAACAAAGGCATTAAAGGCAAACATTATTTCAAGGTCATAATGAGAACGCTCCATAATACCACTGACAGACAGATTCAAAGACTGGAATTCTTTCATCCTCGTCAATCTGATTTGCTGTTATCCCAACAGGAAGAGTTTGTTTGTGAGCCTCCAATGATAACCCGTCACACCTCCAAGATGTTCGTGATGGAAGGTCAGGAGGTCAGCCTGCGCTGCAAGTCCATCGGAGATCCTGAGCCGTCCACACATTGGGTCAGTCCTGACGGGAAGCTGATCGGAAACACTTCCAGAACCATCTGCTACGAGAACGGATCGCTGGACATCCTCAAGGCATCTGTCAAGGTACAAATATTTTTGTTTTTGTTCATCCTTTCCTCCATCCCTCCATCTATATCTTTATCCCTTCATCCACTCATCCCTATATCCATCCATTCATATATCCCTCTATCAATGCATCCCTTGATCCATCCATCCATCCCTCATCCATTCATCCAACTATTGATCTGTCCTGCATCCATTCTTCAATCTATCCATCCTTCCATCCCTTTATCCATTCATTCATCTAATTATCCATCCCTTGATCGATACATCTATGCCTCTATCTATCAATCCATCCTCAATCCATCCCTCCATTCGTTCATCTGTCCCATCTTCCCTTCATCCATCCATCTATATATCGATCCCTACAATCATCTATCCTTCCATGACCCCAGGCTTCAGGTCTTGGCGTTCAGGTCTCAGTTGGATCTGCCTGACTAAGAAGCATTTTTCCCAAACCTCCAAACCCCCTCATGCGGCTCCTCTCTGTGGAGGAGGCGCAGGTCTAACCCTCTTCTGAAAAACCTTCCTCCTTTTCTTTCCGCCCATCCTGTGAAGACGGTTTGTTTATCTGCTCGTACCTGAGTCCCAGAACTTCATGGAGCGATCATACTGACCCAAGTCAAATTTCCTATGGATGCTGAAATCCATCCAAGATGCTCTAAAAAGGAAAAATATTTGGGGCCATAAGAGTGGAAAATGTAGCTACTGTATTCATACCACCATAACTTTTATAGTTTCAACATTTTAAGTTACTTTAAAATGTCTGTTGGTCCATTCTCCATATATTCTCTGCATCCGCCATTTTGTTTGTTTGTGTTGGTAAACAATATTTATTTGTTTCTGTTTCTTTTCTTTCCTGGAGGATTCTGGGAAGTTCACATGTATAGCCTCCAACGCGGCCGGTGAGGCTACGGCTCCTGTTGAGTTGGTTGTCAACCCTTCCCCTCATTTTGACCCCAAACTGGACCCGGACCCAGGGCCTTCAGACATCCCCACATCCATCAAATCCAACGTCAGCGGGGGCCACCTCAGGCCAGACCAGCAGAGAGTCAGCGTGTCAGATCTAACTTCAAGCTCGGCGGTCATCAGATGGCCGCCCCAGAACCACATACCAGGCGTCCGCATGTACCAGATCCAGTACAACAGCTCCACAGATGAGATACTCATATACAGGTAAGACGGCACTGTCCGCCATAACATGAAGCTAACGCCAAAGAAAAGAGGAAAGATCTCTGAAGAACAGAGGAACCCAACACTTTTTTGTTGATAGTTTGTGTAATAATGAACCAGGATGTTAACTTTTAGCATTGTTAAAGGGTTCGTTCAATCCTTTTACTTACATTTCATCAATAATACCCATTTTGCTGCATTCTTTGTTTAGGCATTCCAGGTTCTCTCCTTTCACACAAACCTTTAGCTTTGCACAGAGTTCAGATCACCTGATGCCCTTAGCAGAAGGCAGGGTCTGAATAAACATCTGCAACTTCAAAAACCTGCTTTTTTCAATTCATAGTTCTGGAATCTGTTTCAGTGGCGGAACCATAAATCCCTGGTTCTGTTTTGTGTTTTTATTGCCAATAAAATAATTTGAAAAAGCTTAAAATCCTCATAGAACTCTCAACTTCTTGGGAGCAAAAAACAACAGAAAAGTTAAGCAGCAAAACTGTTCAAACTTGAAACAAATAAACAAACTTCTTCTTTTTTTTATTGGTCCTCAACTTCTAAAAACCATTTAAGCAGACAAAGCCAGTGTTGACCAATGTGACGCCATCATTGAGAGCTTTTTTATATCAACGATTATTTACATTTTCTGAACATTTTGATTTGATTTTTTTAGTTAATAAAGTCATAGTTTTTTATTTTAACATTTGTTGTTCTCTTACCAATAGTTCTGCTTTGTTCTTTAACTTTTTACTATCACTTCACCTCCATCATTTACCTTGGCAGGTTTAGTTTCCGGTTTTGCTGTTTTTTGTTGCTTCTTGTGTTTTATCTTCCTTAGATAAATTAACAGCAGGATTTTGAAATGTTTTTTAAAGTGTTTAGTCGGATACATATCTGTAACAGGTTTGAATCTCTGTCTGTACATTTTTTCTATATATTTTTACACAAATCAGCTCCTTTACATGTGATGTCACATATCTCTGTACATTCAACAGACTCAGTGAGTTTTTTCCCTTCAGGCATCATACAAATAAGTTATCTGGTGTTCAAATGTTTGCATATTTTTTGTATATATTTTAATTACAAATAAATAGTGAAGAAACACTTCATCATTTAAACATTACATTACTTTATTTTTACTCATTGTTACCACTGAAAACCACCAAAATCCATCCATCCATTTTCTAAACCCATTTTTTCCCCTTCGGGGTCACAAGGCTGCTGGAGCCTAACCTGGCCACTCGTGGGTGAAGGCAGGGTACTGGTCAGGTCCCCAATCTGTCGCCAGGAACCACCAAGATAAAAACCCAAAGATTGTTTGATTTCAGTACGAAAATGTAAAAAAAGAAAAAAACGGATTATTTCCATCCGCTTTCAGGAAAAGTTGCTGTATCAAGAACCTTTATGCAGCAGGTCTTTGTGTTGCTGTAAATCTTCCATCCTTTCTCTGGGTATCTGCATTATTTACAGCAGGAAGCATGGACTTTTCATCCTGGAACCCTGAAGGCACAGAGGTGCAGCCTTCCTGCGCTTTAAAGGTCAACCATTTGATTCTGGAGCTCAGAGAACTGGAGCTAAAACAGAATTGTTCTTCTCTGATTTGGTTCCCTTGTGTTGTTGCTCCCTTGAGTTTAGCATTTACATTCTCCTGTGGAGCTGAAGCAGAAAGACGATGAATCTGCAAGCCTGCAGAAATGAGCAGATAGGAGTTCTTTTCACGCTCAGGGAGTCGTTTTCTGTGCAAAAATTGTTGGAGGATCACATCCTATTAGGAGTTTTCCTCTTAAACGAAATGGACAAAATAGGGCAGAACAATAAAAAAAAGCTGCATTTTTCTTCCTGTCTCCACCAACTGAATAACAGCTCTCATCCAACACTTGGATAATGAAGTAGACCACAAAAAGCCTGACTTGAATGGATGAGTTTCTGCATTTTGATGCAGAACATCAGATCTGCTTTTTACGTCAATCTTCTGCATTGGTTTGAACATATAAGAGGCCAAGCAATGAAGCAGAAAGCGCCACTCCGATCATCTGTTGACATAAAGTGTTCCCAGTGGTCTTCTTAATGATGATGATGTTTTTAATCAAAAACGTGTGTGGTTTTCTAGGATAGAGTTTCTGCAGAGCAGCAGGAGTTCTTTAGAAATTCACCTCTGAGCTGGTAGCTTGTGGCCCGTCCAGCGTATTTACGTCACAAATACGAGCATTTTTTTGTCTGCTCTTGATTCACAATGATTTGAATTTAGAACAACTCAGAAATACACTTTTAAGCTTAGCATCTTTATGCATGTCCTTTATCATCAGAAAAATAACACATTAAAGACACCAAAAACACCATTTTCATTGGAGTGAGTCTTTAATACATTATTTAGTGTGAATGATTTATTTGTTTGAGACATTTCCATTGTAAATGTTGCCGTGTTTGTTGTGTGAACGGTTCTTCTGTTTTGTCTTTATAACATCCCGATGCTGAAAAGTCGCATCCCGTTTGCATTCGTTGCATGTCAGCAGCAGGGCTTTCTCACCTGTATCTTTGCGGCTGCAGCAAAGTGCCCGTGCATCGGAAATCAATGTAATGCCCATTTCACCATCTGTAACGGGGACGGCAAATTGCAGAAACTTTGATCACGTTTAAAGTTGTCTTCTGTTATTGTTGAAAGGGTTCTGAAAAAGCTGGAATCGTTAGCCTACATCCAGCTTTTTTCCAGTTAGTAACAATGACCTCTGAGCTCCTGCTTTAGCTGACAGATGCAGAATTCACACTTTTGGCTCTTTGAGAAGTCAAGTGGAGCTTTTCTGGCAGACTTACTGCACTCTCCATGTACTCTGTAATCACAGAGACTTGTGACGCCCACTCTGCCCTGTTGGGCTGGCCTCTGCAGGCCGTTCCAAGCACAGCAGCCCTGAACTCTTCATCATCACACACTAAGGCACTTACTGCACTTTACAACTCTACACATTTACTGTTACTGTTGCTTTCCTGTCACCTGCAGAGCTCTGAATGCTTGTTTTTCTTTGAATGGATGGATCACTTGATTTGTTCCGCCATGCTGAGTGCATGAGCCCAGACGCCACTGCAGGTCTGCTGGGAGGGGCATTCTCCATGCAGCTGTCAAGGTTACATCCAGCTGTCATTGTCAAAAGGTTACATTTGAGCTTTAAGAGGTGCTGCAAACATGTGATGCTGAGGAGACCAGCCAAGTCCAAATGCTGCGTTTACACAGAATGCGGTTCACATGGCGTCGGTAATCCTGTCTCCATGTCTGTGTTCATGAGATCATTCAGAGACTCTCACCATCTACTGCAGGAGCTGCGTCTGAATGACTAAACTGTCACAGTTTGACACCTTGCTGTCCCGCTTTAGTCCGAGGAGGGAAGAAAAGGTTAAAATTAGGAGAAATTATTGTCTTTAAACAAATATGAAAAATATCACAAAGTTCAGGAGCAGAAAACAATCAGATGTGTCCTCTTTTGGGCTCCACCCACTGATCACGTCATCAACATCTTTCAGACCAATGCTCAGTTCAGTGATTGGTTGACTCAAATTCTTTGCCAAAGTTCAGAAATTTGAACTTTCTAAAATGTACTTCTGCTAGAGAAGCATGGATCTCTGATGGCGTCTGTACGTTTACCCTGAAGCTAGAGGCAGCTGCCGAGTTTGATGTGAGCGCGGCTTAACAGGTAAATACTGAACCATTTCACAGGATAAGACTAAGTAAAGGATCCCTTTTGGATTTCCGTGTGTCACCGCATCAAATAATGTCACTGCATCCAGACTCATGGTGTGACCTTCCAGGTAAAACAAAAACAGTCAAACCGGACCCCACTGCTGCTAGAAAACATGTCCCAGAGCTTTTTTAGCCATGAAGTTCGGTTCATGGGAAGCTTCACTTTGACATCACTTCCTCTGTGTGGAAGGTTGTTCAGTTTTCAGCAGACCTCCTGAGAGCAGCACGTCTGCCTGAAGAAACGTCATCAGAAACGCCACAAACTGGTGTTTTCTGGTGGACATGATCTCGTGAGGCAGATCATGAAAGTCTTTGTCCCAACGGTCCTTGCAGGTGCACACGGGCTGTCTGTGGGAGAAAAACGCCCACACCTGTACCTGTATGCCGGTGACCCGAACAAAATATCAAGGTGGTAGACCACTCAGTAAACCCATTGAGAGAAAAGCGTCATGTACATGTTCTTCTACCTGAATGGGGCTCTAAAACCGGAATACAACAGCACCTGGGTGTGTTCGTGCAATGAGCAGCAGGAACCTTCTTCTTCTGGACTTCTGTTCCAGATAAGATGTTTCCAGGTCAGAGCAGGTCACTGCCGACAGAGGGAGGATCAAACCCTTCTCTGCACGCCCTCGGCAGTACCTTTGGGTTGAGTTGAGCTGCAGCCTCAACAACAGTATGGATTTTCTGCACATTTGTGTTTGCTTCCTCTCTGCTCTGAAGTTCCCCTCCTTCTCGCTGAACCGACATGATTCAGCGGTTTTGCACATTCCTGTTTTTCTGTGAGCACTTTCCTTCCTGGAAGCTGTTACTCATCTGCCTGCTTCATAAGCGGTCCAGCACGGCTGAGGAGCGTTTCCGGCTGCAGTCAGCAGCGTTCATCGTCGGAGAGTTACTCATTCCATCTGCTGACTGGTCATCTTCTGCCAGGGAGCTGCCTGCTGGTCCCTGAAGGCCGCCGCTGCCCTTCCAGCGCCGCATGACAAATGGAACCGCAGAAATCCTCAAAGTTCTGTGAAATCCAGAAACCAAACTCGTCGTTATCTCTGCCTTCCATTCTGCAGAGACGGACACTTCAAGCCCACATTTCGCGGGTCACAAAATGTCATGAAATGACACTAAATTTCTGCAGTTTTGTGCTTTTATTTCTTTAGTTTGACCTTTTGTTAGATTTTACTCAGCAAGAATCATCAGTTTTACCAGGCTCCAGCGTGTACTCACTTATTTCTGTAAAACATACATCTCACCCCCTCAAATAGAGGATCATCTGGTCATTTGTGACGGGAATTGGACCTGGATGACATTTTGAGTTTTTACTGCACAGAAAAGTACAAACTTGACTGAAAAATTCAAAAACACCAAAGAAAAGGCAAAGAAACATAAAAACCACTGGAACATCTGGAAGAAAAAAGGAAACTTTTTTTTTTAGGTTGCATCGTTTTAGCTGATCCCAAGCAGAACTTCAATTACAACTTTTATAAATTCTTAAGTTCCGCTTTTAAAAAATCGAACCTTTTGATGATGGGAGTTTGGGGCGCCGTTGACGAAAAATTTGTTGGACAACACTTTAGTAACAAATGTAACTTGGTACGCCTTGTGGCTGCTGGTGAAAGCTGCTGGTGCATGACGCTGCTGCTGATCAGCCGCCAGGACATTTGTGAAACGTTCCCATCATGTGGCGCTTCCCCTTTAGCGGCTGAAGACACTGAAAGCTGCCAGTGTTTGCCTTCTGAGGTTTCTCCCTGCAGCCGCTGTACTCTCTCCATAATAGAGCCAGATGACAGCTGATAAATCTCCTGTCAGACTTCTGGCTTGTTTATGAGACGAAGGAGAAAATCTGACAGCAGTTTGGGGAAGGCATTAAGATGTGGATGGAGGAGCCGGACGGAGAGCGTTGCGAGTTAGTTTGGAGCTGCAGTCAGAGTCTCCGTGCTGGCGTATTTGCTTCGTCTTGCTGCGCTGGCAGGAAAGTAGAGAATGGAAGCATCAAGATAACAGCTTGACATGTTATCATCCTCTCCTTCCTCAGCCTGCACTGCTTGCTGGCTAAAGGACTCTGGAAAAAAGGGAGGTGGGAGGAGAAGCTGTGTTTCTACAACGCTCTTTTCCTGAGCTGTGCCCCAGGGCTGGAGGAACCTGACCATCTTTATCCTTCACCTCTTTCACTCCCTCACAAACACAAACACGCCTGCACTTCAAGGATTACAGGAGATGTGCCTCTGCCAGCACCAAGAAATGAGTCTATTGATTCTTCCTCCTATTTTATCCTCCTCTGCTCTCTTTCTATCTGTGTGCCACACTATGTGTGTTTGTTTGTGCAGCTTTGCCTATTTGCAAGTGAGAATTCCTGCTTTGTAATTGTGATTTAGGCAGGTTTCAGGGGAGAGAAAACTGTGAGGATGGAAGAAGAGGCTGCAGAATGAGTGTGAAGGATCTTTTCTTTGACTTGGCTTCAGCAGATGAATGTGGGTGCAGAAGAAGGTGAAGGAAAACCAAAGGCGATGGTTGAAGAAGTAATCGTCCTCTGCTAAACTAAGGGAGAGTCTGCAGTTCTCTGGTCTTTACTCCTCGTTCTGTCACCTGCTCCCATCTTTTTATTGGCCTGTCAGCGCTCAATCACATCTGTACTCATCTTTTACTCTCAGAGTTCCTTTTTTTCCTCCATCAGCCGGGTGTCACGTCACTGCAGTGGTTGAGAGCCTTCGGGATAGAAGATGACAGCTGGGCTTTTAGGCCAGGATCAACTCAGGAAGTTTTATTTCCGTTCAAACTCAAAGTACGAACAGCATAAAGTCAAGTCTCTTGATGGAACCTTTCCTTCAGAGCAGTGTGCCCGAACGCTGGTTTTCAGCTTTAGTCCCAGCTGTCCTGACGGGTGGATACAGACTGTCTGCGGGGGAAAAACAGGAAAAACCTGCACGAGGCACAAAGATGTTCCACACCAAATATCAAGGTTGTAGACCGCGCAGGGAACCCGCAGAGAGGAAGGGTTTTATTTACGGGCATGCTGCGAGCGACAGATTGTACTGACACTTATACAACACGTACGGGTAAATACGCTCCTTGCTGCAGACTGACTGTTAGAAATGAGTAAATTAGACAGTCAGAGTTTGTTGAGACAGTTGTTTGTATGGACATACAGGCTCTTACCATGTGCAACCACGTTGTGTGTGGGTAACTTCCATCACCCTGAAAAATGATTCTCAATACACTTACCACACTCATCACAATGGTACGTCCCATTTTCATGACACACCTGAATTTATTACACCTGAAGAAGCGTCCACTTCTCTCTATGCCTGCTCACAGGCCTGGACAATCCAAAAACCTGCAGGACCCATGGGTGGGTATTTAAGCAGATCAGAACAGGTTCTTATGTGAAATAACAACATGGGAAGTGGAAAATACAAGGGTAGATAACAGCACATCACATTACAGACAACAATTTACATCATGAAAACTATTCAGTCAACAATAACTCTGGAGAATTTCCATCGGTTAAATATATTTTAAGTTAAAACATGCAGGATTCAGTCAGTATGTTAATGAAAAGGGTTTTTGAAAGCTGAGATCGATACAAAGATGCTTACTTTTAATACTTTTTGAAGGTTATTCCAGTCTTTTGTTGTTGCATGTTGGAAAGATGACCGTGGTATTTGAGCGGTTTCAAAAAACAGATTTTTTTTATATCTTTAATTGGTGATGCTATAATAGAGGCTGCAGTTTTATGAAAGAACAGGTTCAGTTTTTCAGATCCAGCTGGCTTGTTTAGATCAAGACTTCGCAGGGCCTGAAGAACGAGCTGTTCTGAGACTGGCTGGAGCCTAAAGACTTGTGTACTGATTACAGGAATAGACATGAACTGAGAACTATTTTCATGCTGACGAGTGAAAGTATTTGTAGATTCATAGACATTGCCTGATTTTATGAAATGTTCTTTAGAAGTATTAATTAATTAATATCATTGGTTCCTTGTCCCAAATGATTACACGATCGACTTTGATTGATACAGGCAGTTGGGTTGAGGGCTTATTTTAGAGTTCTCTCACTGTTTTCCAACATTTGGAGTTAGTTTCATTCGGGCTGAATTTGTTGTTAAAAAAAGAAGATTTAGCATTTCTAATGGCTTGTGTAGTTTTCTTCCTTATTTGTCTAAAAGCCTGCCAGTCAGCATACAGTTTTGATCTTTTAGCTTTCCGTCTTTTTATTGTACAAGTGAAACAATCTACTTATGAATCAAGGACTATTGTGAATGTTAACCCTTGTGTTTTTGAAGGGTGCATGTTTACTTATAACAGAATTAAACAGTTCGTCAAACATCGCCCAGGCTTCATTTGTAGTAGGGGTTAGATTTCTTAGACCAATCAACCTTTCAGAAGTCATGAAGATTAACATTTTTGTCATCTTTGTTTACTTACGTGAGCAGAACTTGTGTTTTATTTTGTTGAATTTGATTGAAAACATGCAATCAGACAATGGTCACTGAATACTCCAGATTCATGTTCATACACATGAGGGGAAGTTGTAAGAATTATGCCAATAAATGTTGACTTTTGGGGATTTTTTTAGGTTATATCTGATTGGTTGTTTTATTATTTGTTTAAGATTTAGTGATTCCAGTTATAAATGTACTTTCTCAGGTACATTTAACATATCCCTGTTTAGGTCACCAAATATGACTAGCTCTGATCTGCAAAAGAAAACCAACATCGAGCTTAATGGTGCTGTCTGGAGCTGATGGTGGACGATAACATCCAGCCACAGATAATAGATGAAAGGAAAATCTTTAGACTCAATAGATTCAATTGCTTAGGGATTGACTTTAAAAGTGCAACAGAGCAGCGCTAATATTCTTGAACATAGGTTGCCCCAGCCCTTTGAAGACTTGTCTTGTCTAAACAGGTCATGTGACCAAGGCTTTAGTCACAGATAGTTTCATTATTCTGTGGTTATTCTGGAGGTCTGCAGCATCCAGGTGTCTCACAAAAACACAGAGGAGGTCAAACTTTCACAGTGATCACAGTAAATCAACCGCTGATAACGTTCATGTTGGTTCAGAGGTTAACAAATGTGTCCAGGTCAAATGAGTCCCTGGAATTCAAGAAACATTTTCAACTCACAAACATGAAAAAAGTAGCTGCTAGGATCTGGGAAAAACAAATCTTAAAGTGAATGTGAGGCACAGTAGTGAGGGACTCATGATATAGGCTTTCTCACATTTTAGTTCAAAACTGAACTTTTTGCATCCTAAGCTGCCAAAGCCCACCCACTCGCCGCCCGAATGTCATTCTTATCTTTTGTCCTAACTTTACAGAATTAACAACTTAATGAGGAAAAAATCTATCAAGATTTCATTGAGGACAAAATGACCCTGACATGATTTCATGCTGACCTCACATCCACTCCCGACTTCGGTTCATCTTTAGAGAAACTTGGATCATTTGCTGCTGCCTGGGAGGCGTTTGTGTTCTGTCAGGAAGTCCTGCTTGATCGTATTCAGCCTGTTTGCGTTGAAAGAGAAGGCTGTTTAGATGAAACATCTGTTCTTCTTGTTGTTTTTTAACATAATAATAAGCTCAAACTATGTTTTCATTTGAGTCTCTTTATTAAAAGATAATCTGCTTTAAAAAAAAAACTGTTTTGATCTCAGATTTGTCGCTCTGTCATTTCAACACTGCGGTTCAGTGTTTTCCACAGGGTTGTCTGAGCCCTCATCGCTCACCGGGTTTGCTTTGAATTTCCAAACAGATGCGTTGCCGTAAAGATGCTGCTGCTTTGTAGTGTGACCCAGAGGCTGAGGGCACATCCAACAGTTGTCTGCACAACGAAATGTTTTGTAGCTCGTGGAGGATGGCGTTTGTTTGATTTACCGTTTTCCCTTTGACTTGAAACAATCAGGCAGCAGTCCACTGCAGGATTCTGAAGGTAAAGCACATGAAAGAACCACATTCACATGTTTGCTTCAAACCCCAGAAGGTTTTTTTAAAGTTTCCTGCAAAGACGAGAGATTCATATTTACTTGGAAAAGGACAAATGTCCTGTATCTCCAGCTCCCAGCTACTCCTGTGCATAAATGAGAAAGTTTAAAATCAATAAACGCTCTCAGTCGTCTCACACAACCATGGAGAGGTGGAGATTTGTGGTCATGAAGGCTGCATTATATTTGGCAGATGTTTTATTCGCGGCGCTGTCAGAAACAGACGGAGAGGAAATGCAGCCTCTGAATCCCGCCTGGCATCCGTCAGACTTGGTGTCATTATGGCGGCTGCATTATTCAGGCCCTTAAATGAAGCGCGGTGTCACACTGACACGTTTAGGAAGCACTTATCTTATCTGATCTGTGCTGGATTTCATGGGCTGAGCTGTTCTAGAATGTAAAGATTCAGCTGCAGCCGCTCTGCTGCGTTTGGCGAGGCGGCAAAGTTTCAACGCCTTCAGTCTTTGTGGAAAAAGATTCCATTCTGGAATCAGATTTTGTGACCGGCCAGACCGGTGCACACACATACACAGAAACGCACACACACACACAGAAACGCACACACACAGAAACGCACACACACAGAAACGCACACACACAGAAACACACACACACAGAAACGCACACACACAGAAACACACACACACGGAAACGCACACACGCAGAAACGCACACACGCAGAAACGCACACACGC
>BSAI01000072.1:1906741-1930291 GCA_036245035.1 Adrianichthys oophorus | reverse complement strand
CACACACGCAGAAACGCACACACGCAGAAACGCACACACGCAGAAACACACACACGCAGAAACACACACTGCTGACACTGTGCTCTGAGGGTCGCGGGCAGCTTTTTTAGTCCTTTCCTTGTCTCGTCACCTCTGCTCTGCCATTGATGAACAGGGACTGGCTTGCATCACCCGACACCTGAATAATGTCTGGCACACACACACACACGCACACACACACACACACACACACGCTGATGTGTGTAGAAACAGCACAGAGGGAACACTCTCTACCTGCTGGACCATCTTTTTCTTGACTTTCTGGCAGAAGCAGCACGGACGAACAGGAGCTAAAGAACAGCTTTTATTCCAGGATTCGTGTCACCTTCAGCTGGTTTCAGGTTCTGGTTTTTAAAAAACAGTTCATACTCAGACATCTGAAATGAGCTTCCTCTGTAGGCTGGCTGGGCGCTCCCTTAGAGATAGGGCGAGGAGCATCAAATTAAAATTAATACACACATGTATAGAGAGAGAAAGAGAAATTGATCACAAACATTGACAAACTCATTTTTGAAAATATTTTTAATTATCTATGTTTTTACTATGTTTTTATCTTTGAGAGTAACCCTGAACAAACATCACGAGTGACTTATAGCTGATCTCCTACAAATTGTCTTTTATTTTGAAAGTCCTCGAGTTTATTAAAGCTTTACCTGGAGCTTCTGTGTATTGATGCTTCTTCCGCTTGGTTGCAGCCATTTCCCCACAGATCAATACGTCACATAAAATATGTAACGATATGTTTTCCATCACGCAGGCCTGCGTTTCTTTGACTCGTTTTTTTCTTTCTGAGTTTGATCTACTGAAAAACAAAATCTTCAGTTAGACTGTCCACCTGTGGAGCCCATGTTCACATATGAGAAGAGTTTACCTGTAGGGGGTGGAGCCTTTCTCTCAAATGTTCTGTTTGACTCTTTAACAGAAAACCTTCCCCTCAGGGATCACCAATGTGCTTTTATCTAAGATCAAGCTGCAGTTATTGTTCTGCAACCCTGGTTAGGTGCTTGTGGGTCAGTTTTAGTCTAGGGGATTCAGGGGGAGGGGCCTGGCCCTCTCAGTTATCATTTCAACGATAGCATCGTCTCCTCTTCTCTGTAGCAAACTTTGTTCTTCTTCTCAACACCACAAGATGCCATCTTATCTTAGATTCTGGTCTGCACTTTAGGAAACCCTCTTAAAGTCCCACTCTGACCATTTTTGATCTGTTTTCAAAGCATTCCCAGTGATCTTTTAGTGATAAGTATGCTGATTTTTGGCAGAACTGTAAAATCTGTGTTGTTTTGTAGGACATAGTGTCTGCAAAAAGAACAGAAGAAAGAAAAAGGCCACAAAAACATGTTCAAAACACCCTTTTCATCAGAGTGGGTCTTTGAGGACCCATGTGTTTCTCATTTAGACTGTTTTCTTTTTTTGTTTCACATGAAACAGACAGATTCACGCTTCAGTTCAGATGTTTGGAAGGTCAGAGCTCGCCTTGAGGAACGAGGAAGGAAAATGTTCTGTCTTCAGGGGAGAAAAAAAGCAGATTCAGCTAAATAAAAGAAAGCACTCAAACAAAATATCCCGTTCATTTACAGTATATGGCACCTTAACACGACTGCAGTCAAACATTGAAACTCTAAGCATTCAAAACAGCAACTAAAAGGCTAAAATCTCAAACAGGTGACATAGTAGACTAAAAATACTGATGAAAGCAACATAAAACTGACCAGCAGAGTCCCAGGCTTTGTCAGAATCTTTTCTGTAAAAAAGTTTTAAAACAGTTTTGGTGTGAATTAAAATAATGAATGGATTTGTGTCGTCTCCAACTTCTTTCATGAATAAACAGGCCGTTTCACCCTGAATCCTAGCAGAGAAGAGCCTGTCAGCAACAGAAGGAGCTGAAGCTGCATTTAGAGTTCATCCTGATGCAGATGAGCTGCTTCCACGTCCCTTCCTGACCCCCTCCCTCCGCTGAAAGCTTCTGTCCATCGTCCTTCATGTCGTCTCCTAAGTCCTCCTTTCTTCCACTGACATCTCTTGATATTCCCTCCTGTTTCAACTGTTTGCTATTTGGTGTCTCCTCCTTCTTCGTTGCTCCATCCTCTCAACCCCTCTGACTCCTGTCCTTTGGTTATCCTTTCACTTTGTTCTCCAATTATCTACTTCAACTTCAATCTCTGGTGTTGTTGGAAAGCTCTCCTCCCTCTTTTTTGGCATCATCAGATGGCCTCTCATCTTCCTCTTCAGCACAAATGGAAAAAATAACTGGTGTCATCGTCCGGGGCTTCTGTTTCACTGCAAACATGAAAAAAGTTCAGAGCAGATGCTCAAACACAGAAGAACCAAAAGCTGGTCCTGATGTTCAGATGAGACCCCGTCTCTACTTATGTCTGATCTCTTTCTCAAGATATGTTCTTTGATTTTTGACTGAGAAAAAAGGAAAAACACAATTTCAGTATAAGAATCAGGGAATGCTTAAAAGAACACATATCTGTTGTTCGGCGGGTCAAAATGACCCAGAATAAACAAAAGATTTGAGTTCTTTATTTAAAGTTAGCTTATAATCTCAATTTTGTAGTAATTGAAAGTGTTTTCATTTCTAAGGAAAGTTTACTTTCATGATGAAAATGCTAATTTTATGAACTTAAAAATAGATCTTCTGCCTCTCTGGGGGGTCTCTGTCCACAGCTTAAATGAGCAGAACTTTGCTGCTGTTTGGTCACATGACCTCTGTTTCCTGTGTGTGGAATCAGGACTGAGCTCCTGGTTCGTCAGTCCAAACGTTCCTTGACTGTTCTTGGTTGATTTTTGGGAGGATCTGATGCTCACGAACACAAACTTTCTGCCTGCTCCTCAGAATGATCCCTGCCAACCACAAGTACTTCCTGCTGAGCGACCTGGCGTCAGCGCGGGACTACGAGCTGTGCGTCTTGGCCGTGTACGACGACGGCATCACCACGCTGACCGGCACCAAGCTGGTGGGCTGTGTGTCTTTCAGCACTGACTCCGAGTATGGACACTGTCACTCCATTCGGGACCAGGTCAGTGAACGAGAAGACCTCAAGAGTCATGCTGTCAATCCGGGTCTCCTCTGAATTCACAGCAGAGCCTCCTAGGTTTTGTTAAAGTGCTCTTTATCCTGGTCTTCAAATTCTGCTCATTACCTCTGCTCATGTCTGGATCAAGTCTTTTCAGCCAATCAGAAACTAGAAGGTTTCTGATTGGCTCATTCCTACCATTCAAAAAGTAAGACAAAGCGAGTTCCACTTTCTGGCTGAGTGACAACCCCGATACAGGTAATGAGCATGCAGGTAACATCATTTGGCCCCTTCAAAGAGGTGAATACGTTTTGAAAGCTGGCTGCAGGTTCCAGCTGAAGCTACAAAGTTTGTGCTGCAGTAAAGCCTCACTCAGGACTCGATCCAGACCAACAGAGTTTTCCAGTCTGATCCATGTCAGGGCCCACAGTCAGAAGGAACATTTCAGCTGCAAATCCAAAAAATCATTTCAAAATGTAAAGCAAATTAATAGGACATAATGATCAGACATGATAAACTTTTATGGTTCTTCTGAAATGTCAAATTTTGATCTTAACCATAAAAGTATCTAAAAAAAAAAAAACAAAGAAAAGTACAGAGAACAGAAGAGATGATTTCATCCATCTGCTTGTTAGCACATAATCATGATGTTATTTCTGCTGCTGTTTGCGACCACTGAAGCAGAAAATCAGAATGATGTTCATTTTACTTTTGCTCATGTTTTTGCACATTTTAACTCAAGTTTAAGAGAAAAAAACTAAGGTGCACTGAACTTCTGTCAAGAAGTGAAACCGTCATCTTTTTCTAGAACCTGTTTTCTTGTTGAGGTTTATGACTTAGAGGTGAATGAACTTTCAGATGAGTCTCTCCTTCATCCGCTCTTCCCTCCAGTTCTTGGGTGGGACGATGATCATCATCATTGGAGGAATCATTGTGGCCTCGGTGCTCGTCTTCATCTTCATCCTCCTAATGAAGTACAAGCTGCACAGCAACCATTACAAGCAGAAAGTCGCCGCACGCCAGGCCAACGTCTGCTCCCAAACCAACGGGGGGGGGAGGGGGAGGAGCCAACATCCTGGCTCTGCCTCCATCCTCCTCCACTGCAGGCCAAGGTAAGAGAAGACGAGAGAGCCGCCGACCTTCCCCCGGCTTCCAGGATCTGACTCTTTCTGTTGTGCAGGAGGATGTGTAAATAAGAACTCACAGCCGTCATCGTCAGCGGAGGGAGGAGCTTCTCTTCGAGGGACTACTGTGGTGGACCTAAATCATACTCACGATGATGATGCAATTTCCCAATAACACACGAGAAACTGTCAGTCAGACCCCGCCAGTGTCCACCTCCCTTCCTTTTTTTCTACTTCAATTGTTGCTGGTGCCTGGAGCCAAACTCCACTTTCCTGCAGGAGCTGCTCCTGACATTGGTGAGTAAACGCTACCGTCTGACGACCTGGACACACTCCAAACAATCATTTGTTGGGTGAACATAAGATAATTGTGGAAAGAATTTCCACGTAAACCAAATGTGTTAATGTAGCAATAAACATGTATGTTGGGAGATCTGAATGTAAATATGTTGGTGCAACATAATTTATGAATGTTGCTGTAACATGACGATTGCAGCAGGTGACCTGACCCTGCTGCTAGTGTCAGGAAATGGTGGCGAAAGACCTAAAATGCAGGAAACCAGGCTTGGTGGCAGAAACTAAGATATTTAAGAAGAAAAAATGAAAAACTGAGACATGACAAAATCATTAATTCATTTGGTTATTTTCTATACCCGTTTTGTCCCTTTTGCGGTCATGGGGCTGCTGGAGCCTAACCCATCCACTTATGTGCGGGGAGAACATGCTAACACCACACAGAAAGGTCCCCCATTGGTGACACTGTTTGAAGTCCCCCAGCTGGGACTTGAACCAGGGACTGTCTTACTGTAAGGCAGGAGTGCTAACCACTGCACCATCGTGCAGCCTATGGCAAAAATCTTGGAGAACAAAGAATGTGGCAAGACAGAGCAATGAATCAAAAAAATAACCAGACACTTAATCAAGTATAGTTAATCAACCTCAGTGAATTTAAGTATCTGGTTTTTTTGGACCACTAAAGTAGTTTAGCAGAAAGCTAATCACAATGTCTCCAGAGATTGAACTCTTTTTAGGAGGTCAACTAATCACCAAAACAGGAAGTGATGTAAGAAGTCTTCTGCAACCCAGAACAGGATGAACGCTTGGCTTCAGCAGATTTTATTCCCTTCAGTCCTCTTCTGCTTTGCTGTTTTTATTTACAGATCTTCTTGCCTCTCCTGGTTCTAATAATCCTCTTCTGGTAGGAACACACATACACTCCGTCATGCATGTTTCCTCACACACCCAAACACTCACTCACTCAATCATATTCCTCTGAAGGAGGCAATCTCCGTCGCTCCTGGCGGCCTGTTGGTCATTTGTTGCAGGTTTAATATCCACCGCAGACGCAAATAATCTCACAGCACATATTTGTTCTTCAATCCCAATGAACTGAGCTGCTGTTTGTTGGTCAGCAGGACTCGGCTTTCCATGAAATCCCATCAGGATTTTCCATAGCACACAAAATAAAGCTGCGCAAAAGACAGACATGAAACTTTCTGATGGTATGTGGCCCGTTTTTATTCTTTTTGAGGATTTTCAGAGGTTCAAGTTTGACTTAAATTAGTTCTAACCCTGCATATCCATCACAAACTATGCAGAAATGGTTTCTGACATTTCACTTTCATTCATTTTGGCAACAAAATGTCCATTTTCATTGTTCAGTTCTTTTTTTGTTCCAAAAGTTTGTATTATTCTAGATTAAAATTTCATTTCAGTCTGAAGCTAAGGCTGTTTTTCCTGCTCTCACTCTCCACAAATACAAATAAAAAAACTGAAGCGGATGTGCTTCTTGCAAAAGTCAGCATAAATAAATCAATTTTTTCTTCTGCGCTGGAACCCGTGTCCGCTCTCCTCAATCGGACCTCCTCACATGGTGGGTGAGGAGAGCTGAGACCATCATCTGGGCTCAGGGAAGCCCTGTCAGGCCCTGCAGCCATGTCACAGAGCCACACTGACACCTGCTGGCCGCTCTGTGAAGGGCAGCTTTTATTTTTATCCTCATGTATCTGGGGAAAAACAGAAGGACCTTGTCTCTCACATTCATGTAGTGAAGCCCACAATGGAAGATAAAAAAACATCATAGCCTTCTGCTGGGAAAACTGGGAAAAAAGGATTTCCTTTCTAACAGAAGTAAAGGAGGTCTTTGCATCCACATTTTAACATATATAGTTAATAAATGTTTCTCCTTCAATAAAAAATTAAGAAGGATATCATTATGTTGTATTCTACTATTAAAATATTCTATTTATATAATGTTTATTTATCTATAGTAGATTACAACCAAATTTCTTACTCTTTCTGAGAATAATACTTGGTATGTTCCTTTGTGTCTCAAAGCTCATTCCTGGTTTTTGGTTTTACATGAATTCATTTTCCATAAGGTAATTTTGTCTTTTACCAATTTATCTTTGCAGACCATAAACAACCTTTTTTCTGCTTCTACACCGGGTAACTGGACAATATTTTTCAAGAAAAGCTTAGAAATTTCAAAAAATGTGTCCTTTGTATTATGAATGTCCTTTTCCTGATCGATTTCCTCCCAGTCTTGTTCCCGTAGATTTGTATTAAAATTTGTGTATCCATCTGTGAGTGAAGGTCCCGCATACAAACCAGATGTTCTTCAATCCAGTCTTTCAATTCAAGTCAAGTCAATTTTATTTATAAATCCTAAAATCACAACCATAACCGTCTCAATGAGCTGGTTGCTTAACTAAACTAAACAGATTAAGCTAAACTGGCATCCCTGCCCTTAGCCCCTCCTTCTCAGTCAGAAAAACTCATAAAAAAAACAGATTTGGGATAAAAAAAAAAAACCTCAGGGATGTCCACATGAAGAAGGGATCCTCTCCCAGGACGGACAGGTGATGGACTAGAACTGTTAAAGAAGAATGATCTTATCTAACTCTACAACTGCATTTTAGAATAGTGTAGCAGATGGGCTTCATCCAGATGGAACTGGGGGGCAGCTGGGGGTGTGAGACGAGCCAGAGGCGAGGTCCACGGCCAAAGACAGGAGCACAGACGATCCACCTGGATCTGGATCAACTCTAACCCTAACCCTCTAACCCTCTCCCACTCCCCCGGAGGGGAGTGAGAAACAAGGACAACACATGAATTGCACTGCACAATCAGAGGCATGAAGAACTAAATAAAATATAGTACTGGATAAATGATGAAGAACAGAGGAGAGCACAGAGGACAGAACCCCGTGCACCATACTCTCCCCAGCTTCTAACCTCTAGTAGTCTGCTAGCAACTGATTGGTATTGAAATTTAATTCAAACATGTTAATGATAAGAACATGAATATGGCACAGATAGCGGATGGTAATAATAATAGTAGTCTTCAGATGGATCCATACATGCAGCAGTTCTGTACACATATCTAAATTGTTTGAAAGTGGTGTCCATACATGGCGGCCCGGCTCTTCTCTTCTGTTCCTTTGTTGAACCAGGTTTACTGCAGATACTTTGAAAGGTGGAGACAAAGACTTGAGTTTGCTTTGACATTCTGCTGTTAGACTGGACTTTAGTTTGTGTCCTCTCAGACTGAGATGAAGGATCATATCGATCATTAATGAGACCGCCACAGAGGTCAATGAGAACAAAGAAGTTAGTGTCAGGATGGGAGTTGTGCTGTCCCATTGAGAGGAGAATGACTCCAGGTGATCATCTGGATCATTTTACTGTGAGTCAGTTCTGTTATCTTGTTGTCTTTCAGTTTTGTCCTCCAGGCTCTCACTGTTCTTGATTACTTGAACTTGAGTTGAATTTGGAGTCTTGTTTAGCTCCGCCTTTCTGCCGTCCAGGTTCAACAGATGCCGGTTCCTCTTTGCATTCTGGGTTTTTAACCTTTACCATCACTTCCAGGAAAGTGTTTTGCTGCAGTGTCACAGCAGAGATCTCCTCTGCCACAAAGCTAAGTGACCTTTTGACCTTGTTGATGTTCTCAGCTGTCAGTGCCCCTCTTTGAAGTCACGTTTGCTGTTGCTAACCTTGTTCCTGCGAAGTCAGCCATGATTGCTACCTTCTTCTCTGTCACCCCCATGTGCCCACAGAAAGGAATGACATCAAAGAAAGCTTCTGCATTTCTGGGTCAAATTTACAGAGGATCCTAAAACTCAGCCTTGTGTGACCCCACAGACCCAGAAAGGTCCATAGCACCATAGAACCGCATTGACCAGACTCCTGGACCAACCATAAATCCACTCAGGAGCTTCACAGAGTAATACAGGAATAGATTATTTGATTTGGAGAATAACATGAAATAGAAAAATAGGCCAAATGGGACTGAAGTACAAAGTGACCCAGCCGCCTGATGGTTTTAGTCCAAACTGGTTTATATAAACCACGTCTGAAAGGATGACCAACCTTTGCTAATGCTGCTTATAACAGACGGTTCCGTTTGCTCAGAGACCTTCATAAAAACCAACAGGCTTTTATTTTTTAGGTTTATTTTGACATGTATAACAGCACACTTCCTGTTTAGTTATCAAGTTTACTTAAAGAACTGTCATCTAAATATATCAATGTATTAAAAAACATTAAAAATATCTTCTTGTGGACGCGGCAGAAAAATAGATGAAGCTTTTTGGTCAGTAAAAAAATGAAACAGGATGGAGACAGAAGTCTTTTGGACTGAGTCGGTTCAGACAGTTGGGCAGAAAAGCCCAAATTGAGCAGAGAAAAGGGGGAGAAGTGAAGCCCAGATGAGTCACTGAGCCCCCAAAGACAGAAGATGGGAGGAGAAAGATGAAAACTGTCACGAAGGAGAGGGAAGGGATAGACAGAAACAGGCTTTGGAGGAAATTGGACAAAAAGATCCTGCAAACAGAATGTCAATGTGCATTTTCAGCAAACCGAGAGATGACAGTCAGCCACAGAAAATATTGTTGGTGTTCTTTTGCTGCTGAATTTGAATCTTTTTGAAAAAGATTTCCATTTCTCCTCACATGTTCTTCATTGTTCTACTGTTTCACCAAATGAAACAAGTGTCATATTTGGAGCTCCTGTCTGTATGGAGGTGTGCAGAAACCAAAGAAGATTTCCTCTGAGATGGAAATCAGAAGGTTAAGTTCTGAAGGACCAACAGAATGGTTTCTACTGAGATGGATTCTCCTTGAGATTTCAGCTGCTTCCTGTGTTGCTGTTTAGAGAGGTCCATGTTTGATGGGATCTCACGCCCGTGACGTCATTTCTGTGAATTCTGCAGAGGTTTGTAACACCTGCTTTACTCCTGGCTAAGTCATCAGTTTGACTTTAAAATACTTCAGATCAGACTCACAGTCATTTAGTTTCATTGAAACGGCATTGAAGAGAAACACTCAGGTGAGGAGTTTAAAACAGAAGAATTACTGTTGTGAAGAAACGTTAAACCTTTAAGCAGCAAATGAGGATGAAACTAAGCCAGCAGGCGTCTCTGTGCTGAGCAGAACCAAGTATGAATAATAAATGTTACTATAGGAGCTCAGACTTCCTCACATGCATAGAATATTTTTATCCAGAAGCTTGATTCCTAAACTCTGCATTTGAACATATTTTTGTGCCGAGTCGCAACTCCTTGTATGTTGCTAACTAAATAATAAGTAGTTTTAATAAGTTCCTGATCCTCTGTGTTTGAAAGTGATGATAACGTCCTGTTAAAGCAGGAGCTGGTATTTCAGAGATGCTGTTTCAGTTTAATCCTGACCTTCCACTAAAAGCTGCAGCATAATAAAAAGTCAGCTTCTTCTCCTGTTAATTCCCTTGAACCTGTGGTGCATTCCTGTTCACACATTTTGATCCACTTCTGAGTCCGGGCAGTCCGCTTCATTTGGCAGACGGGAACCCTGATGGGGACCAAACACTGCCTCTGGTCCTGCTGAAGATGAACGTCTGGGTTCAGAAATGTTCTGCGATGGGGCTTACTTCAGCGTGGATACAGACGGGTTTACCGAAGAGAACCAAAGGAAGGAAAAGGCTCTTTCTGTGATGGGCAGAAGTAAAAGATCTAAAGATGCTCAAAAATACAAAAAAAAGGTTAAAAAATGGTTCACAGAAGAAGGTGATACAGTCAGGAGGTGCTGGCTCGTTGGATTCATTAGTTGGGGTACAGTTTTTTTTCCTGCATTTTTCCCATCCAGTCAGGACTTCTTTTGGATAACAGTGCCACCAAATGTGCATCTGTTGGAGGTGCAGGATTCTTCCCGGTGGTTTGGTCCACTTCAGTCTTTGGTGCTCGTCAGAAATCACAGAGAGTGACAGAAAAAAACAACCAGATGAAAGGTTGTTTTTTTTATAACTCATTCAAACCAAACCCCAGAAACCTTCCTCAAAGCTGGTCCTCGTCTCGCTTCCTGTTCGGTTCCAGCACCAAAGGTGATGAGAAGCTTTTAGACTTTAGAATGAGTCAGTTGACCCTTTGGCAACACCTACATAACCCACGCTCTCTGAAGGGGAGCATGGGTTATTTCTCAGGGATTTTTAAAGCATCTGAAAAAGTACAAAAACTCAGGAGGATCACTTAAACCACAAAACCTCTGCTTCCTATTCTGCTCATGAGCTGAACTCCCAGATCCTTCTGTCTGGTGATAAACCTGAAAATCATGCCTGACGTTCCTGCTGCAGACCACCACCAGGGCCTTTTTTTACAGCAGTCAGCAAAGTCAGGATGGACGGCACCAACTGTTTGGTGTGGGAAGGTTTTGGGCGGAGCTCCTGGGCATTCTCCATCATGGTCATGCCCTTCCGCTGCAGGATGAGTGGACTCACACCTTGTTGGTTTTTTTTGGGTTGGAGCCCCACCTGTTGTGGGCGTCAGGGCGGCGCTGTGGGGTTTCCTGTTCCTGTTCAGAAACACATCCTAACGTTTTAGGAGCAGCTGGACAGAAGAAAATAAATCGTGAACCCTTCCTTTGTCTTCCACCAGTCAGATCCACAGAAGCACTGCATATTTGATCTGAAGCTGTTGTTGTTTGTGTGTTTTTCAGATTTACCTACATTCAGCTTCACAGTGCAGGAAGGAGAAGAGGCAAGAGAGGTAAGAGATCAGAAACACAAACGCAGCCTCACTTTAGTGCAGGTGAGAGGTGAAGCTCCAGGAGACGCAGAGATGCTGGAAACATGCAGCAGAAAAGCTGGAGCTCAGAGAAGATGAGATGAAGGATGGGCAGCAGCAGCAGCCATTAGGAGGCCCAGAGCCTCCGTTTTTCTAAGTGCTCTGTAAATACCGCCTTGTCTTAGTAAACAGCATCATTTATGTTTATGGGGTCAGCAGGCTGCATAATGGCCTGATACCCCTCAGGATGCAGATATCTGAAGCTCCATCATCTAGTGTCCTCGTCTCTTTTTTGTCCTGTCAGTCTTTCAGCACCTTTCTCTGCTTCACTTCTCATCTTGTTCTCTCTTTCCTCTCCTTTTGTCTTCTTTTTCCCTCATTCTTTTGTTTGCTGAAAGCCTGACCTTCTCAACTGTTGAGCGAAAATGTTGCCCTTGCCAGAAACTCAAAAACTCCCCAAAATGTGACTGTTTACTTCCTGGTTGACTTTCGGGGCTCATGGTTGATCAAAGATGTTTGCTGTTTGGTTGGTGTCCTGCAGAGTTCTGCATGGACATCCTGGAAGTGTGAATCAGTCTCATCAATTCAGTGGGTTAAAGATGTTAAGTTTAAGTCATTTAAAGTACAAAAGTGTTTTTGAAATGTCAATTGTGTAAATCGTACAAAAATTGATAGACAAAAGCTACAACGCATTGCATCAAACTCAACACACCTCTGCGTCTTTTGTGTCTGCAGGTGGATATGCGACCGTCAGCGCCGTTCTGAGCCCTGGTGATCCAGTTCTTGACCCAGGGACTCCATCCACTCTCAGAAGCCACCTGATGGAACCTCCAGTGTGACACCTGAAGGATGATATCGAATAGCAATCGCTATGCAGAAGCCTCCACGCTGCTGGGACGGACATGTGGGACGCAGGTCGGGCCTTGAAGCCTGCTTGTGTTGGTGCTGAACCACCAGGGCTTTAACAGAAGAATCTCTCGGTTCTAGAGGAGCTCTCAGTCATGCGATGAAGATATGGAGGATTTACTAGAGATCCAGTTTCTGAAAATGACAGTTGGATTCTGCAGGGACCTCAAGTTCTGCTCCTGGAATGTACTGATGGATTTTCTGTACTTCTGGAAAGTTTTCAGGATGTTCTGCTGGACATTTGGTGGCACCGCTCTTCTCTTTCCCCACTATAGTCATATGCCAAAGGATAACAGTGTTATGACAGCATTATTTCACTGAGAGGATGCACAGACTTCCGTAAGCAAACCTTTTTTTGGACTCCTAGCACTTAAAGAGAAGTTGAGCCTTCTACTGAGAAGACAAACAAAAAAAAAGCGCACTGTCAGAGTCTCGTCTCAGAGCATCGGTATTAAAAGAGAAACTGTCAAACAGTGAACTCCTCTGGCACTTTAGTCATGACTTTGTTCTCATTTCATCTCTCTTCATTTTCTCAGACAAATAATATATTCTGTAGTATGATGAAGGAACTCTTCTGGCTCTGGGTGACACTAGAAAATGTTGAAACAATGCGTGTTTTTACGTTCATGGTGGATTTATTCTCTCTGTATCAAAATACAAAAAAAAAACAGAGTGTGCCAAGAACGGAGCCTTGAGGAGCTCCGGTGGCACAAGTGAAACTCTGCATTTGATGGCATAATCTGATGACTCTGGAAACTCCACAAGCACAAAGACTGATGAACTTGACCGTAAATGGTAAAACCCTCTTACAGCTGGCTATCGAGGTGGTTTCACGTGTGAAACGGATGTGGCCAGCAGAGCTCGCGCTGTCCCTCTCCTGCCTCCCCTTCCCTCCTTCTTTGCTGTTTGACAGTGTCTGTGTTTGTATGTGACATACACCTTACAGTCTTCGATTGTTTGATACCCATGATTTACTTTAAAGATAAAACAAACTATCACAACAAGGGAAAAAAAACACAATAACGTGCAAATCTGGGATTTTATGCTTTCATAGATACAATTACGTGGATTTATAATGAAATAAAAGGGTATTTTTCTTGGAAACATGGATTTGTTGTAATTTATCTCTTTTTATTTTGTTTATTATTGAAGCCTTAGCCACGTGCACCTGTACGGGCGGTTGACCTGCGTGAGTGCTGCAGGTTTTTGGTTGTTCCGGGTCCGTGGAGGGTCATAGAGAGAAGCGGCTGCATCTTAAGGGGGCGCAGGTTTGCCTTGCATTTCCCTTGAGGCTCACACGGCCACCTCAAGCAAGAGGACCTGGCTGCAGAAAACAAGATGGCGCCCAGACATCATTTGTCAGAACCAGAACCAAAAGTTGGATTCCATCCACTTTACGTCTATGCGGTGGTCTATGGTTTTGTTCGAGTAACCAGCTCTCTGTCTGCAGGTGGGCTCTCGTCTCCTAAGGTTTTTATCTCAGGCGTATGCTTCCATGATTTGTTTAGGCTCCGGAGCCTCAGGTTTGCAGAGCCCTGATCTAGACATAAAAAAAGATACAAAGCTGCTTCTTATGACCGGCTCTGTCCCTCTCCAGTAATATCCTCAAAGAATAGATTCTTCTGTGGTCCTCTTCACTTGTGTGACTCATCAGCTTGGTTCCTCTGAACTTTCTACAACTTTGCACATCTCCCTTGTCCTCCTCCATTCCTCTGACAAAATCTGGTAAAAAAAAAAAAAAGTAACATGTAATGAAATAGTCAAAAACTCCACTGTCACAGGTATGTTGTCAAGACCAACTGCCTTTCCTCTCTTCATCCACTTCCGTGACTTCCCTCCTTCATCCTTGCTGGTCTTTGTTTCCTGACTTCCTTCTCCTCTACAGCTGCTCTGTGCTCTCTCTCGTTTTCCTCATTCATCAGCTCTTCATAGTTCTTAGTCCATCTTTCCATTAGACTTGTGGAACCTGTTGAGATATTTCCATCCCTGTCCTTGGTCAGCCTAACCTGCTGTACATCCTTCCAACTCGGTCTTGAACAAGTCCACCTCTTCCTCCTTTGTGTCCAACCTGTCACAGAAGTCCATGTTTTCAATTCAATTTTATTTATACAGCCCAATATCACAGCTATAGCCGTCTCATTGGGCTTACATTGGTATTTGCATGTACATCTTTTGTTTGGCGTTAGCCAGCTCCACCCAGTGCTGCATCTCTCTGTACTGTCTGCTGTCCTCCCAGTGTCCTACTTTTTCTTGGTCAACCTCATCTTAACACACTCCTCAACTTTTGTGTTCTTCTTCCTCTTTATGCTTAGGTTTTACTTACAGTGACCCTCCTAAAAACAGAGCTCTGCATTCACTCACACTAGGGTGCATATGAGCCCTTTCACCATAAGGGGGCATCATCCCCCATGTGGTCATTTTCTAGAAAGATGAATATTTTTCTACATATTACAGCACAGTTTCTCTCTGTTTGAGGAATCACTGAGTTATAGGCTTGATGATGCTGAAATTAAATGCATGTGCTTTATTTTTACAACCTTTTTCAAACTGTTATCATAAAATAATGGTGCAAGAAAACAAACATTACCAGTTAAAAGCTTTACCTGTACTTATTTCTGTTTAGACTTTTGACATTTTTGTCCTGCAGTGGGGGGGCCTTTCCTCTGGGTGTCCATGTTTCCAGAAGGAGGAGGTTCCTATGAGCTTCCTTTTTCCTCCACTTCCTAAAACTTTCTTATTCTGACACTTTTCCATGTGATGCAGAATTTAAACTGAAAAAAATGAAAGTCAAGCAGCACAGTAGCTCAGCTGCTGCACAGGATAAAAATCAAAAGTCATTCTTTCTGGTCAGATGAGTTTCATGTTTAACCATTGCATCCAGTATCCTGTTCCTGATACAGATTTATAATGTTTTGTAATCTTTGGGTTAAAAAAGAGCATCGCTGAAACTGTTATCAGCATCATGGGGGCCATTAGTTGTTTTTAATTGCCTTTGTGGCAGAAAAGTACCTTAAATGAACAGGTTGGCCTGGTCACAGATGCACCCCCTGAAAGGAATGTGTTACCAGATGAGGGTCATCACCCCCCACCCCCCTCCACGCTGTTCTGACCTCCCTGAAGCTCCTGCATCCATCCTGAATGTCACCCAGAGGTTTGCATTCACTCAAACATTCCTGAAAATCCACTGTTGTGTCAAACAAATGCATAGAAATATATCCTTAAAACAATGAGAGCCAGATTAATAATACTGGTTAAAAATGGGCTGCATGGTGGAGCAGTGGTTAGCACTCTCCTCGCACCTTACAAATGGTTTGAATCCCTGCTGGGTCCTTTCTGTGTAGAGTTCGTTCTCCTCGTGCATGTTAGGGTTGTCTGGTTTTCCTCCTACAGTCTGAAAACACACTTCAAGGCTTCATTGGAGTCTCTAAACTGTGTCTCATTGTGCATGTGAGTGTGTGGCCCTGCAGCAGACTGGTGACCTGTTCAGGGTAAACCCCACCTTCACCCAACAGTAGCTGGGTTAGGCTCCAGCAACCCCATAACCCTAAAAGGGATTCATTGAGTTCTGAAGATGGATGGATGGAAAGAGAAGGTGAGGATTTTAGGGAGGATGACCTGGAGCTGTTTCAGGACACACAGGAATTATTTGTTACGTTTCACTGTTTTTTCCACAAAAATACACCCAAATTAAGGTTGGGGGCATTCTGTGAGTTTTATCTTTAAAAAAAAAAACTTTAGGGTACTTTTTATTTCGGCTGAACCAAAGTGCTTTATCAATAAAGTTTTGATTTGAATTTACAGTGAGCTGGGGGGGGGGCGCTCAGGCCTACAGGGGGTGATGTATACACAAGATCTCTAGTCTGCTATCCTTGACTGTAACCTCATCAGTCCAGAGAGAAAGTTGTTGGCCTCACCTGTTCAGGTGAAGGAGGGGCCACAGCTTTAAAACTGTTAACACATGTTATCATTCATCAATAACAGATGTGTTTGTGTTTACATGAAGGAATCATCAGGTTGGAGGGAGAAGTCAGTCACTGCGCTGGAACTAGAGAAGCTTTACCACTGAGACTGGAGACCAGTAGCTGGACGGGATTCTGGATGGAACCAGGACTCCACCTCTGCAGTGTACTCAGCTGGGTTGTGGTTCTGCTTTGTCTTCATACAGATCTGTGTTCTGGATCCTGCATCCTTGTGGTCCATCATTGGAAGACTGTCATATTCTGCATCAGTTTGATGAAAGCAGAACCACTCTAGAGATAATGTGTTCAGGTGAAACCACACACCAATAAGATCATTTTTTAATGATAATGTCCCAGTTTTCTGCAACATACTGTCATTCTAGAATTTACTGATCCAGTTCAGCACCACTTAGGGCAGGGATGGGCAACTCCAGGCCGCAGTGTCTGCATGGTGTCCAGATATCCAAGCCCTACTCATTACTGATTACCTGGTTCAGGTGTGTCCAGCCAGTTAGAACATGCCAAGTTGGAAAACATGCAGGAATGCGGCCCTCGAGGTCTGGAGTTGCCAATCCCTGACTTAGAGTAAGGATAGATGAAAACCAGCAGGGTAGACCTTCAGAAAAAAAGATTGACTGGGCCGAAGAACTTTATTTTGATAGAAAGAGGAAATTGTTGGAATAAATTCAAACACGTTCTTAATTTTTCATTCAGTTTGACACTCCATTATGAACACTACAGAGATGTGGGTTTTGTCTGGAATTCTTTTTTTTTTCAGTCCCCCTTGGGGCACACAGGCCCTCAGAGGTTCATAAAAACTGGGATAATTTCTCCAATAGAGCATTTAGATTTCAGAGTAAGGAATAATCCAGTATGACTCAGGAGAAATACTCTGTTCTGTTTCAGTCCCTCTGCTTGTTTTGATGATCCAACCGTTTGTCGTCCCGCTGGGTTTGATGGTGTTTATTCTCGTCACCTGTTTCTACTCCACAGTACTGTATACAGCCTGCATGGCCAAGTTCTGAAGGATCTGAAGTTTTCTACAGTAATTAGGAATTGTTGCATTTTAAAGCAGATGGAGAACACAAGAGCAACCATGAAGTTCCTGGTGGTTCTGGATCTAGAGGCTGCATAAAGGAGAGGACTGCAGTGTGAAGGAAAGAATGAGCAGATCCTCTGCAGAAAGATCCAAGGTTGTTTAGGCGGCAGCTGTAAAAGTCTGCACATATTTGATAAATATCAACACCAAAAAAGCTGCAGAGCAAAAACTGTAGCTATTAACTGTAGTTTACCCAGAACCTTATTAGAGCTACAAATGAAGAGTAGTACATCTAAAGGGAATTTAGCTGTAATTTTTATAATTTTCTCATTGATTATTATAGATAAAGGATGCAAGCATTTAGGGCAGAAGGTGCTGTGCTAAAGCTACACTACGCCACAACATTCACTGGATTCATGCTTTGAAAATGTTTGCTAATTATTATTTTTGATTATTGTTTTCATGAATGATTAACTCACTCATGCTTTTGGGTCTAAGGGTCAAAATAAAAGTTTAGGCTTCAGAATCTTGAATTAGGATTAAAAATAATGTGTTGATGAGAAATGCTGAGCAGAAGTTGTGGATAAACTGGTCACAGTCTGGAGTCAGAAAGTGTTTGTGAACAGAAATTCAGACAGAATCAACCACTGACTGGATCACAGAACTGGACTGAGTGTGATGTCACCCATTGGAAATGGTTCATTCCAGCTCAAACCAATCAAATCAATTCGGTCGCCATTTTTTTACGATATGAACACCGCCAGATGTCGTCAGTGAGCAGTGATTGGTCCGAGTAGGTCTGAGTTTCTGTGGCAAACACTGTCATTAATCAGGAGTGAGATTGTTGGGAGGCCACACCCTTATGGGGTGGGGGGGAAGCGGGGTATCTGTCAATCAAACCTTTTGAACGTTGGTCATGGGGGCCAGCAGGCTTTACTTGTTTCAAATAAACAAACAACTGGGCTCATAAAATAGGTCGGTAGTTGAGTGAGCAGCCACCGTCCAGCTGTGACCGGCTTACAGGGACTGATAAAAGAAAATTACAAATGTTAACGTCAGAATTTTAATTTTTTCTTTTTTGCAGCTGCTTTTTTGAGTTGAACTTTAATGCTTTACAATGTTATCCTCTTATTGCACCGTTCATCTCTGATCAAATATAAACTGAAGAAAGTTAGAGGTCCGTTCAACACAACCTCACCATCCTGCATTTTTATTCTCCTTCATCTCATGTTGCCCCTTTGTCACAAAGACGTTGCTGGTTTTTCTTTCAAATTCAGCTTTACGTCATCACATCAACATCTAGGCTTTTTCTACTGAAGAAAAGCTGTTTTGTAACAATGAAATGTTTTCTGGAATCATTTATTTTCTGTTAGTCATATTTATGTCAAAAGGGGAGCAGGTTTACAGAAGAAGGTTGTTTTTTTTTTTTCTTACTAAAATTACATGAAGCAATTTGAGCTTCATCTGTTTTTGATGTTTGCTAAAATCTGCAGACCTCGTTATAACGGCAATTAACACGTGATGGACAAGTGTTCATAGGACGCTCACTACGATTGTCTAACAGTTTGGCAGCACGCTAGCTCTTAAAAAGTTAACATGTGAACAGCACTAACGGGCTCCTTGTGCAGTCTACTTTCCCCTTACTCGCCTTTGTGTGTTATATACAATATGTGTTCACCACAAGCTGTCACTCACGCCATCCCTGTAGAAAAAATGTGCATGAACACATTCTCTTTGCGTGTTCATGGATTGGTGTACGACCATGATATTTTGTGTGGGTCACCTGTGTGCCCTGTACGGGTTTGACCATTTCTCAGCTGTATCCACCTGTAAGGACAGTTGGGACTAAGGCTTAACAAGACATTTACTGACAGAGACTCAGGTCAAGTGTGCACACATCAGCTTTAAGTTTAGATCAGTTCACATAAGACAATAAGGAAAACTGAAAACTCTGTGAAACCAGAAGGAAGGCTGACAGTCTGACAGTAGAAGAAGGAATATCAGCCTTGGAGCCACAGTGGACAATCTACAGCAGGGCTGCTGCCCAATCCTGATCTTCAAAATCTACCACCCTGCCTGTTTTATCTCTGGTCTGCTTTCTGCTTATTAGCTAACTGAACACACCTGATCCAGGTAATCTGCAGAAAGACGTGTATGAAGAGCCGGAAACAGGCTGGATGGTGGATCTTGAGGAGCAGGATTGGGCAGCTCCGATTTACAAATAAGGAACCTTTCATTTAAAAACGTATCAATTCATGATTAATTATCCTGAGTTTGATACGTCTCTGCATAGATCTATACATCTGTAGTTTGTCTTCTCTAATTTAAATTTGGTTTTTGATTGCTTGACATAAACTATTTCCAAATTCTCCAGTGCAGTCATCTCCACCTCCTCTGCTCCATCTCTTTGCTGCTCTACCAAACATCTGAACAGACGAGGGGCTGCAGCTTCGGTTGGCAGAACGCACGATCCAGTCACTGCCAATACTTCCATCTGTTATGAGAAGAATACGTTTAAAGACGTGATCGGTCAGCTGTGCAGCAAAACATGGCTTCAGATGTGTTGGAGCTTCTGCTGCTTTGATTGGCTGACTGCCTGCCTTCACCTGAGACACGACAGCTTTACAGGAGCCTCAGAATCAAACTGCTGCCAGCAGCTGGACTGACCTTAGAGTGCGCAGGTTGCAATGCGGACTCTTCGTCAGGTCGTGGAGCAGGCGGACATTGGAGTCCTGCAGTTTGTTCCCTCTCAATCCAGTTCAGTCAGATCATTCACGCCAGACTTGAGAGCTGAGACCAGAGCATCACAGCTGACTTTTGACAAACCGCAGTCGTCCAGTCTGCATCCAGAGGAACAGGTCATCAGCGGATCAGGACAGCACGACATGAAGGACATTACACAGGTTTCAGCGCTCATGGAATCAATCAGTGAGGTGAGTTGTATTCTTGACTGAAACATAGTCTATGACTTTTTACAAGCTTCAGGTGAGAAGCAAGCAGCCACAGTTTTACTGCCATTTTGAGGATGAAGTACGACAAAGGGTTTTAAAGTCCCACTGTGATCCTCTTTTGATCTGTTTTCAAGGCGTGCTCTGTGCTCTTTTAATAATGATTATGTTGTTTTTAGTGTCTGCAGAGCAGCAAGCGTTCATTCAAAATTCACATCAGGGTTGTGGGCAGAGCTGTTGGTGTGGAGCAACCTCCTTCCTGTCTATGAGAGCTGTCTGGCTACGCTTTTTCCTGCTAGCTTACAGCCTCTCACACCCCCCAAAGCAACATTAGCAGTGCAACAGAAATGGCAAGCAATACTTGAGCTGTGCCGCCGTAAAGTTTTGATCCAGATTCCAGCTCAGACGAGGAAAACAAAGATGTACATGGATCTAGTCGTCTCCAAGTGGATGCATCAGAATGGGGCAGAGCAGGGAGCTGGTTGTAACGAAGAGGCGGAGGCATTTGGATCCATGTGCAATGGGTTTTAATGGTAAACACAAACAGACAGGGGCAAGGCAAGACGTGGTTGGAAAAGGCAGAAGTCAAGACATGAGGAGCGCTCATCAGATAACGCTAGACTGCACAGTGACTACCTAAATACTGTTTGTAGTGATGACATGATGAGAAACAGCTGGGGAGACCCGGGAACAGAGAGCAGTGGATGATGGGTATTTTGGGATTTTTTTGTCTGCTTCACAAGGATTTGAATAAAGAAATACACAGAAATGCTATTTTAATCTTAGTTTTCTTTAAATATGTCCTCCATCATCAGAAAATGTGACAAGAGCAGGTAATAACACAAAAAACGCCACGTTTATTTGAGTGGGTCTTTAAGACCTCTAGATGTCAAATGTTGTAAATTTTGCAATTTTCACTTTTGCTCCAATATTACCTTAATTTACCATCTAATTGAAAGCAAAAACATAAGTGATTTTTTTATTTCATAGCTGGAAATAAATTCAGGGGTCAAGGGGTAAAAAAGAATACTTTGCCTTAAAAATGTCAGACCTAAAAACTAACTGTACTTTACATGGAGACTGACCTCAGAGACTTCAGTCCGCATTCCGGACTCTGCAGAAGACCACAGACATGTGTCGCTCCAGAATCATATAGGTCTTTGTTCCCACTCAGATCCAGTTCTCTCAGATGAGACGGGTTGGATTTCAGAGCTGAGACCAGCGCGGCACAGCTGATCTCTGACAAACTGCAGCTCTCCAACCTGGATGTAGAAGAAAATGGATGCAATCACCTGTGTGCATGAAATTTGTCAAGAACCAAATGTCAGGGTCAGATGGTTCTGTGCAGTCTCTGAACACAGCTGCACTCAAAGTCCTGAATTTGGCCGATCTTGCGGACATTTGCCAAAACTACTGATAGACATTTGGATAAAATCTTTTCAGCTGAAATGCAAAAGTGCTCTGACCTCAGAATCTGCAGTTTGGAGTTTGGACTCTCCAGTCCGGCACACAGAACCTTCACTGTTGAAACCGTCAACTGGTTGTTACTCAGGTCTAGTTCTGTCAGATAAGACGGGTCGGAGTTCAAAGCTGAAACCACGACTTCACATTCACCCTCTGAGAGTCCACAGTTGGAAAGTCTGTGAGAAGAGATCATTGGAGGACATGCAGCACAATTACAAACATCTGCCTGTTAGCCGGTTCTGATAAATCTTCTGTCTTTGAATCTCTCCAAATATTTACTTACTGACAATCTGCACAATGTCTTCTTCACAAACTAAACAGTCCAAGTGGCGTGAAACAGAATCTTTGAATATTTTTGTGTGATCTCTGGGAATATTTTAAATCCAAATTCTTCCATTGGCCCTACCACTTCTCCCTTTCCCTAAATTTAGCCCTCCAAACGGAGAGTTAAAAAATAGTTTCTTCAATTTCGGACGTCACTACCACTCGATGACGTCACCAATAGTCACTGGTCAGCTACGTTAGAGCGGACCTTCCAGTGCTTGAATATACATGACAACATCAGTTTTATAACTTTAAAAAGTCATGCCAAAACAAAAAGTCTTTACTTGTAAACTTCTGTGCTTTAGAGCGCACCCACATGAAGAAAAGCACGCATAGCGTGACACGGAACTCCCACCCTACAGAGGATCACTCCCCTTGGGGGACAGCCCTTAAAACGTGTCTGTTTTAAGGTAAGTGTTCAGCTTGCCACATTCACACAAATGTTTGATTGTCATCAGATCAATGTTTTCATTCTATAAAACTGGAGTTATTATACATAAAGGTTTGAACTTTGAGAGTTCAAACAAGAGAGAAAAGTGTGAAAATGTTCTCGTCTGTCAGAGAAATGAAAATAAAGTGTGCAGTGGGGAGTTTTACAGCCAAAACTCTGTTAATTCTAATTCATTGATTTCACCTATCATGTTATTTTGGAAGATAACTCCTGCAAAATAAATAAGAGAACACTGTCAAGAGAAAGTCTGTCAGTCAAAACCAATGACTGTATCTGAGAACTGGAGTGAGTGAGTGTGATGTCACCCATAGAAAATGAATTTCTTCCAGCTTCAAACAAAAGACATCTAATCCAGTCACCACTTTTTTCATAAGACTAGCGGTTGGATTGGGGAGTTAAACCACCAAATGGTTCCCAGACCGCGGCTGTGACTGCAGCTCACCACTCCCCCAAGGGATGAGTCAAATGCTTAGAACAAATTCCACACACCTAGATGTGTGACAACTGATGGGACTTTAACTTTTGAGTAAATCTCTTAGGTTTGGTTTAGAAATAAGCTTATCTCTGCTTTAGAACACAGAGGAGGTGTCATCAGCTCGGATTTGAAACCAGAATCCCACCTGAATGTTTTACAGTTCCTCACAGCTGGAATCAGCCTTCGACGACCCTCGTCTGATGTGTTGTACGTGTCCAGGTCCAGTTCGTTCAAAACTTCTTCTGACATCTGCAGCATGTAGGCCAGAGCTGAGCAGTGAATCTCAGAGAGTTCCTCCTCTGATCTGTTTTCTGACTTTAGGAACTGTTGGATTTCCTGATGAACTGAGAGGTCTTTCATCTCCATCAGACAGTGAAAGATGTTGATGCTTCTGTCAGGAGACACTTTGAAACTGTTCATCTTCTTCAAATTGCTGGCAACTTTCTTGATCATTTCTGGATTGTTTTCTGTCTGACCCAGCAGGCTTCCTAAGACGATCTGGTTAGACTCCACAGAAAGGCCGTGAAGGAAGCGAACACAAAGGTCCAGATGTCCAGTTTTGCTCTGCAGGGATATCTCCATGACTTTACTCAGAAACTCATCCAGAGACGAGATATTTAAGTAATCAGTTCCATGTTCGTATTTGACTTTCGGCACATCTTTCCATATGTCTATGTCGTCATCTTCTTCCATTTCATCTATACATTCATCCTCATTCACATCATCATCATCGTCATCTTCATTATAGGATTGATCTTCGTCATCT
>BSAI01000072.1:1820596-1906731 GCA_036245035.1 Adrianichthys oophorus | reverse complement strand
TAGGATTGATCTTCGTCATCTCTTTCATACTCGTCTTTATCGTCATCCTCACTTAAATCATCATCATAGTTCTCTTCATATCCATCTTCATCATAGGATTGATCCTTGTAGCTGTCCTTATAATCATCTTCATTTCCAAGTGCTACTGCATCTTTCATACCATAGCTATGATATTTCCTTAGGAAGGTTTCTAATGTATTTGTCTTGTTGCAGTAACAGTGGAACATGTAGACTGCAGCCAGAAACTCCTGAACGCTCAGATGAACAAAACTGTAGACCGGTTTCTCAAAGATCTCACACTCTCTTCTGAAGATCTCAGTACAAACTCCAGAGTACACTGAGGCCTCGGTGACATCCAGACCACACTGCTGCAGGTCTTCTTGGTAGAACATGATGTTTCCTTTCTCCAGATGTTCTAATGCCAGCCTCCCCAGCTTCAGAAGAACTTCCCTGTCAGTCTCTGTCAGCTCTTGTGGACTTGTCTGATGTTCCTGCTGGTACTTGTTCTTCTTCCTCTTTGTCTGGACCATCAGGAAGTGTGAGTACATGTCAGTCAGGGTGGTGGGCAGCTCTCCTCTCTGCTCCGTGGTCAAGAAATCCTCCAGAACTGTAGAAGTGATGCAGCAGAAGACTGGGATCCTACACATGATGAGGAGGCTCCTGGAGCCCTTGATGTGGGAGATGATTCTGCTGGACAGCTCTTCATCTGGGAATCTCCTCCTGAAGTACTCCTCCTTCTGAGCATCATTGAAGCCTCGTACTTCTGTCAGTCTGTCCACACATGAAGGAGGGATCTGATTGGCTGCTGCAGGTCTGGAAGTGATCCAGACCAGAGCTGAGGGCAGCAGACGTCCCTGGATGAGGTTTATCAGCAGCACGTTGATGGAGGACGTCTGTGTGACATCAGACACCACCGGACTGTTGCTGAAGTCCAGAGAAAGTCTGCTTTCATCCAGACCATCAAAGATGAACAGCAGTTTCCAGACAGACAGCTGTTCTGCTGGGATCTTCTGGAGTGTTGGATGGAACAGCTGGATCAGAGTGAGAAGACTGTGCGGCTCATCTCTGATCAAGTTCAGCTCCCTGAAGGAAAGAGGAACCACAGCACTGATGTCTTGGTTCTCCGAGCCCTCGGCCCAGTCCAGAGTGAACTTCTGCACTGAGAAGCTTTTTCCAGCTCCAGCAACGCCGCTGGTCAGAACCACTCGGATGGATCCGTGTTGGTCAGGTAAGGGTTTAAGGATGTCCTGGTTCTTGATTGGAGCATCATGAAACCTGTTGGTCTTGGAGGTCTCCAGCTGCCTCACCTCATGTTGGGTCTGAGCCTCTTCTCTCAGTCCCTCTGTGATGTAGAGCTCAGTGTAGATCCGGTTTAGGAGCCGTTCTCTTCCTGACTCCTCGGTCGCATGTTCACACCTTCTCCTCAAACTGGACTGATGTTCATCTAAAAGCTCTCGCAGACCAACATCTGCTGTAGAATGAGAGTAGAGAAAGAAAACTCTTTCATGAGTGTCCAACAAAACACCAGCAGAAGTTCTCTTTTCAGATATGAGATCTCCAGTCCCACTTTGGACTCTTCTGCTCTGACTCACCAGTTCTTGGTCTTTTACCACACAGAGGACAGGAACAGAGTGATGATGGAGCAGACTGGTCCCAGGATGAGGTGATGCAGCATCTGCAGAACCAATGTCCACAGCTGATGGAGACTGGATCTTTCAGGATGTTCTGACACAGAGCACAGCAGGACGGCCGCTCCTCCTCTGAAATAGCAATCCTCTTCCTCTTAGTGAGGACACTGAGGAAAAAGAGAAAGCAGTGAATAGAATTTGAAGCTATAAGCCTCTGTCCCAACAAATGCTTAATGTAGACTGTGAAAACCAACAGGAACAAGGTTCTAGAGTACTCTCTTCATAGCTCTCATGTGTTGGCTCAAGACAAGACAAGGCACCATCACTGCAGGACTGGATGTCAGAGAAAGACTCTAAATAAGTTGTCAACTTCCATAAGTTCCATAACATATGCTGTCTATTTTACTTAGCAACAAAAGAATCCCTGTGACGAAAGCCTTAGTCACATGCACCCATAGGAGGTTGACTCGTACAGGCGATGCAGATTTTTTAGGGTCCGTGGCGGTTCGTATAGAGGAGTGGCAGCGAGGAACATATCACGCGAGCAGCACTAGTGGGCTTCTTGTGCAGTCCACAGGATTTGTTGGGGTATAGAAAATGAAAAATCAGCACAACACGCCTGCATCATACTTCTTCCCCCTTATTTGCAAAGTGTCCACTACAACCTGTTGCCTGCAGCATGCCCATAAATAAATGCACTTGAACATTTTCTGTCTACGGATTCACCAAGTGGTCTACAAGCTAGATATTTCTTGCAGCCTACCTGAGTGCCCTGTACAGTTTTGATCATTTTTCACTTTTCGCCTGCCTGTATCTACCCATAAGGGCAGCTGTGGCTAAGGCTTAAACTTTATTCAGAATCCCAAATGGCCCACTATAGTGGACTTAACAGTTCGAACCAGGTATGGGGAGCAATACCTGTACTTTGTCACCCAGCTTATTTAGCATGTAGCTCAAACCAATACATCATCTTATCCTGGTCTTCTTCTTCCTCTTTGCTGTGAGCTGACCTCCCATCCATTCAGAAAAAAACTCTCACTGAGTCTCACTGAGAGCATGAAGGTGAAGGTTCATTTCTGAAGTTCACAGGAAGATCCTTGGAGAGGTCGCTCTTCATGGACTCACAGCTGGATGCTGAGGAATGGACTCTTCGTTTGACCTGCAGACCTCTGCAGACATGTACATTTCAAGATTCAAAGATTATTACTTCCAATCAACTTTTTGTCAGCCATAGGTTGTAACTAAAATGCTGTTTATTTCCAAACACCTAAATATCTGAGGTCCTTTTGGGGAAGATTTTCTTCAATAGTGTAGACAGAAACTGTGGGCAAACATTGACCTTGGCAACAATGATCTGTTGTGCTCCTGAAATAAAGTGTTATTGTGAACTGTTCAAATGTTTGTGTACAGAACAGTGAAGCATCTGGTGGTTCTGAAGCAGTTCAGTGATTCAAACAGGATGGAAAGTGGGGTGGACAGCGTCTAACATCCTGTTAGTCTGATGGATGAAGCTGTCTAACAGACTTGTAGATCGGGCCCTGATGCTGTGGAGTTTGAACTGGGGGTGTGAGAGACGTGATGAAAACTCAACAATCTGAATAGCTCTTCAAGTGAGGCAAGTGTGCAAAACATCCACGGGGGGGTACCAGATGTAATTGACAGAACGGTGAAGTGTGCTGAGGTCTTTCTTTTCGTTGTGTTGTTGCTTGGAGGAATGGAAACTTCAGTAAGTGCTGTTGCATGTTTTCATGTTGCATGTAGAAAAGCCTTAGCTTGATGATAAGAATGTATCTGATGGCAAATATTGTCAGTGATTCCCACCAAGCAAAAAAGATTTATAAGCAAACTCCCTTGCTGAGAGTTTTACCTCCCTCCACACCGACTCAGTCAGCACAGTAGACAGTTAGCCCTGCTAGCTGAATGAAAAAGTACGACATGTTAAGGTCAAATTTTCAAGTAAGTCATTGTTTTATTTTGCTGCTTTGATTGCATTTTAATATTAAACACCCAGTGGTTGCTAAGTTTAAATGGGTAACATTGGTAAAACTGTTAAGACTACCTCATAGGTTTGTTTGGATGTTGTAACTTCTTGAAGTGTCATTTGTCTTAAAGTGGCTACGGAGTTCATTCTTACACCGTTTTATAAGCACATTCATTTTTGTTCATCACATTCAGTCTGATCGTAGGTCTCATGACAATAATGACATACATTCCAAAAACTTAAACTCAGCTGACTATAAAACTTGTCACTAAAATCATAACATTCTTTAGAAAGAAGTGACAGATTAAACTTGTAATGATAATAAGAAAAACCCTTAAATAGTTCAGCACAGTAAATATATAACAGTGCCCCTGGGACCGGTTTCAAGAAGCAAATTTAAACCTGCACATTCAAATCTGCACTCAGGGTTGACTGACTCAGAGTTCGTAAAGTATTTGGTTTCAGAACCGCTGAAAAGAGTTGCTTCCATCAACTCTGAGTAGTTGGTCTCAGAGTCAGGTACGAGGGTCACGACCATAAAAAACCCTGAACAATGGAGCAAAGACATGACAATTCACCATGGCAACAGGACCAAACACCAATAGGGCTTCATACTTCATGCCGACAGAAACTGAGCTCCTACAAGCAAATGCCAACTACGAGCACATTTTACACAAAAAGATCAACACATCTGCAGCGGAAAAAGAGAGAGAGCTGGCGTTGAAGAAAATAGCTGCCAGAGTTAATGCATACGTTTACATTTGAATAATCATTTCACAATATCTTCTTTTTTATTGTTCAAACAACTCCGATTTTTTTCTCTTCCACAGCAATAAGACATTCTTCTGGTCTTTAGGGTCCCTGCAATTACATCCTCTTAGTTGTGTTTGCTCCGGTCATTTTTGTGGGCTGGTTGTTAGAACTGGACCTGGTGAACCAGCTCGCATCAGTGGAGATTCTCATGAAGAAGATGTGTCAAACTTCAATCATCAGGGGCTGCTTACTTTTGTCATTCTTTTGACATTATTTTCTTTTTCCAAATTTAGAACTAACTTTTGGTATCTCAGTGTTCTGCTTTGTCTGTTTTCCTTGAGCTTTGTTTTTCAATTTATGTCAGGTTTCAGATCATCTTGTCATGATCTGAAACTTAAATAAATTGCATTTATGTTTCCTTTATTTTTTAATTTTGTTTTGAGGAACAAATGCAGCATTGGCTGCACAGTGGTGCAGTGCTGTCAACTCGCAGCAACCTTTTGATTCATGTAAATGTTGGAGTCTGAATTTAATACAGTAATTGTTTACTTTTCCTAAAGTCAGCTATGAAATGTAGTCGATTAAAGTGGTGGTTCAGCTTTTTTTATTTTATTTTTATGAGATTTCCTTATGATTCGTTCATCTCAACATGCAGTTGAACGCGTTCTGTGCCGACTGTTGTGAAGGAACAGAAGGAATTCAGTTCATTTTTAAATCTGATGTACGTGTCCATGCATTCACAGACACGCCAGACTTTTTCGGCTGACGTTCTTCTGTTCAAACATCCTCAACGCGTCTGTTTTGTATGGAGGTTTAGGAGGGACTATATTAAATAAATAAAAACACCATAAAATAATTAAATAAAAGTGTCAATTATTATTTAAAATTTGCATTAAATATTTAATTTTATAATGCCAATTTTAAATAATTAATGATACTTGTATTTATTTATTTCATATTAAAAATATTCATTTAAATGCGTCTCTTTTAGCCCACTTTGGACAATGAAATAAAAAGTGATTTTAAATGACAATCTTAATATTTTAACGCCACATATATTTAATGCCAATTTAAAATAATTAATGACACTTTTATTTAATGATTTCATGCCGAATATTTATTCAATATTGTCCCTCCTAAACCTCCATAGTTTCTTTAGAATGACTTACTCTGAAGATCCACGTTCAACTTTTGAAGCTTGGATTCTGATCTGTGGATCCATCAGTCTTCATGGACTTAAGCTCGTTTCCCTCTTCTTCCTCGGAACATCTCATCACATCTGGAAATCCAGTGCGGCCTTCGAGGCCCGGAGAAGATTCACAGCATAGCATGTGACTGACAGCAAACACCAGAAGAAGAACACCCTTTAAAAGGCACAAAAAGACTAAACGTTGGGACTGAACTGTTCTTTCCTGCTCGGTTCTTCTGCTCGGTTCTGCTTCCAGGTCTCTTCACTTCCACTTTCTCGATGTGAGCTGAGTCTCTTCCGGTTCCGTTCACAGCCAGTGACAGAGCAGCTTTCCAAACCCTCTCCGCGACTTGCATTCATAAAAGCAACTGATTACTGGCTTTCCTGGTGTTTGGACACATTTGAAAGCAGTTCTGTCATTTCTGTCCTCACGTCGCAGGTGCGGTCGTGAGGTCCCGCCCACCCCACAGTGTGACGTCAGCTTCACCTCCCTGTCCAGTTTCCCAGTGTGAGATTTAAAGAACAATGTTCACATTTTCTCCTTCAAAACAAACAAGTAGCTCAAGCGACGTGTGTCTTTTGGATCGCTGTACAGGTCACAACTAAGCATAGAGAAAGAGGGTTTGGGATTCTAGTTTCCTGTTTGTTTCCCCTGAAAGGATCTGAATAAATAATATGCAGGTTGTGTGATGATGTCATAAAGCAACTTCTAGGTAATAATAATCCGTGAGTGTTCTGTAGTCATTTCAGAAATATGGCTTCACCAGCTTGTGGCAGACTCAGTCATTGAGAGAGCAGAACATTCAGTCAGAACAGTGACTGTGGTCAGTGCAGAGGAGGCTGTGCATCTATAAAAACAACAGCTGCTGCAAAAATGTAGTGTAGTTTAAAGCAGTGCTTCTGTCTGTCTGTCTGTGGTCCAGTCTGAGCATTAACCAGAGAGGAGGAAAGTAAAAAGAATCTTTTTATTTTTGTCTCGATGAAAATAAGAATTGCCCGTGGAGCGTGGGGGATTGCCCCACCATGGCACCATGGTGGAGCTCGCCATGCTGTCCACTGTCATAGCGGGCTCTGTCGCTGCAGCGCCCTCTAGTGTTCATTTAATGCATAGGTTTCTGATGTAAACAAAAACAATCATTGTATCATTTCAAACTCATAAAATGGCACTTAGTCTTGCTATAAATACATTTAAAAATCAGAAAAAGAAAGGAAGATGGGTATTTTGATCACCGTGATGTTTTAGTTGTGTCCCTGTCCCATCGCATTCGCTGCATCACTTTAGCAAAAGACAACTGCTGTGAATTATCACCACACTGGCCATCTGTTTCTGAAATACAAATAAGGTTTCAGTAACATTGAAGAAAAGTCAACAAATTCTACTACAAAGTGGCTTAAACGTACCACGATCTTCAATTTCCTGTAAGAAATCCTGAAAGAAGTGAATGACATGAACTTCCCTGTCATATTTAACAGAGCTCTTGTTATTGGAGTCTGGTAGGCACTTCTCCAGCACAAAGGCTGCATCAACCTACGGTAACAAATCATAAAAGAAACAAACATTAATATCTAAAACACTAGGTATAAAACAAAAAAAGTTAAAAAGAAGACATAATCAGCATTCCTGGGAACCAACATAGGCAGATGAAGTTCTGGATTTGCTGTCATCATTTGCAGTAGGTTGTAAAGCTGCAGGCCTTTTGTCAGCAGCTCAAGCACAGGAAGAACTCTCATGGTTGAGGGCAAACCCAGGAGCTCTGTAACAGAAGAAAAGATGTATAAATGGTACAACGTTTAAACATTTATCTAAGAAAATTATATTCAAGTTCAATTTGTGACAGATATGTTAACATGGCCCGAGTACATCAGACAATTACAAAATACAATCACCTGATTATGAGGTCCTTTTCGGCCACTGATGCTGTCCAAACGTATCCACAACTAATGATGTCATTAATGTTGTCTTTAATATTTTCAGCGGTGGATGCATTTATCTACCCCAATGCCAAATTTTCCTGTTTGGTTTGATCAAGTCTTTAAAAAATTTTATATAAAAGTTTTTGTATCATAATTTATGTTTTACAACAATAATAAGTAGCACCTTACCTCCACAAAGAGCTGTGACAACTCTAGATCTGTAACATCATCTCCAGAGCACAGGTATCTGACGCACCATCCCGCATGAAGTTGGGAGGATGTCCTCCTTTTTACAATACTAGAGAGCAAGAATTTCTCCAGCAGTTCTGAAGATGAGAAAATACCAGTGATAATAATGACTTTTAACTGAATTATTCTTCAATATATTCAACAATGTATGACACAAATAGAAATATGCCGGAAATAGTTTTGGTCCAAATGGTTGATACAGTAGCGAGGATTTTTTTCCATTTTTGTCAACGCCACCCATAAAAAGTCTATTTTCAATCTCAGCAACCATTTCTGAAAATGAAATTATCTTAACGTGTGTTCTAAAATGATTTTGAATTTTAAAACAGAAAAAATAACCAAAGAAAGAAACTTGAAGTTTATTTTTGGAGATGATTTTTTTTTTTTTTGGTGTTGCCACTCTTGCATTCCTCTGTTGAAGAGTTCACCTCTAGACACGCAAATGGAGAATGTGTCGTCTTCATTGTCTTGATCACTAATCCAGTTTAAGATATCCTCCATAATACATTTTAAAAAAGCATACAAATGAATGAAATGACATTGGGGACTGTTATTTAACGAATGGAACAGGGTTTTTACTCATTTTACTAAATCCAGCACTATTTGAAAGAGTGCTCTGAGTTCTTTGAACTCCTTTCATTGACTTTGTGACTTGCTCTGCAGGAATGTTCTAAAGGGCAAATAGTTAACATTTACAGAATTTTGAAAAACACACAGCAAACAGTCCAATTACTGCTTTGAAAGGGGAGCTGTAAGGTGGCTGCTGAGCATTGCATGAAAGTGTGTGAACCTGAGTACCTCTGGAAAGAAAATAAATGCCCGCCTTGTTCCATCTGGTCGTCGTCTCGACTGTAATCGTGATCCAACAGTTGATCTGATGCTTTGGCTCTCCATAAGACACTTGCTCTCATCAGAAACACAACGCAGAGCCTCAGAGGTCAGTGTCACTACAAGAGGGTTACACAGTGTTGTGAACTGAACTTTTTAAAAACTCATAAATGTGGAATTTCCCAAAGAAGTTAAACAGCTGAATAATAATTCCATTTTTGGACGAACCATGCAGGTCAAAATACAACAAGCTGACCTTAAAGTTTAAATTCTTCCAAATCTGACCACCCCTCCATGAACCGGCACCTTAACGTGGTGGAGGGGTTTGAGTGCTCGAGTGATCCCAGGAGCTATGCTGTCTGGGGCTTCGGCTCCTGGTAGGGTCTCCCATGGCAGACAGGTCCTAGGTGACGAGCCAGACAAAGAGCGGTTCACAAACCCCTTTATGAAAATAAACATCACAGATCCAGTTGCGTCGCCCAGATTGGCGTTACCGGGGCCTCACCCTGGAGCCAGGCCTGGGGTTGGGGCTCGCAGGCGAGCGCCTGGTGGCCGGGGCTCCTCCCACGGGCCCCGGTCGGGTAAAACCCGAACGATCAACGTGGGATCACTCCCCAGTGGGCCCACCACCTGCAGGAGAGCTCAGAAGGGGCCGGTGCGATGTGGTTTGGGTGGCAGTCGAGGGCGAGTGCCTCGGCGGCCTAAACCCCGGTCATGGAACTTGGCTTTTGGGACATGGAACGTCACCTCTCTGGGAGGGAAGGAGCCTGAGCTTGTGCGAGAGGTTGAGAGGTACCGGCTAGATATAGTTGGGTTCACCTCTACGCACAGTCTGGGCTCTGAAACTCAGTCTCTCGAGAGGGGTTGGACTCTCTACCATTCTGGAGTTGCACATGGTGAGAGGCGGCGGGCTGGGGTGGGCTTACTTGTGAGCCCCCAGCTTAGCCGCCAAGTGTTGGAGTTCACCCCGGTGGATGAGAGAGTTGCGTCCCTCCGCCTTCGGGTGGGGGACAGGTCTCTGACTGTGGTTTCGGCTTATGGGCCGAACAGCAGTTCAGAGTACCCAGCTTTCTTGGTGTCTCTCGGAGGGGTACTGGAAAGTGCCCCAACGGGGGACTCCATTGTCCTCCTGGGTGACTTCAATGCCCATGTGGGCAATGACAGTAGCACCTGGAGGGGGGTGATTGGCAGGAACGGCTTCCCTGATCTGAACCCGAGCGGTGTTTTGTTGTTGGACTTCTGTGCTAGTCATAGTTTGTCCATAACAAACACCATGTTTGAGCACAAGGGTGTCCATCAATACACGTGGCATCAGGACACCCTCGGCAGGAGATCAATGATCGACTTTGTAGTCGTTTCAGGAGACCTTCGGCCGTGTGTCTTGGACACTCGGGTAAAGAGAGGGGCAGAGCTGTCCACTGATCACTACCTGGTGGTGAGTTGGATTCGATGGCGGGGAAGGAGGCCGGAAAGACTCGGCAGACCCAAACGTAGTGTGAGGGTCTGCTGGGAACTTCTGGCTGAGCCCTCCGTCAGGGAAGTCTTTAACTCCCACATCCGGGAGAGCTTCAAACAGGTACCAAGGGAGGCTGGTAACATTGAGTCTGAATGGACCATGTTCTCCACCTCCATTGTCTCTGCTGCTGTTCGGAGCTGTGGTCGCAAGGTCTCTGGTGCCTGTCGTGGCGGCAACCCCCGAACCCGTTGGTGGACACCGGAAGTAAGGGATGCCGTCAAGCTGAAGAAAGAGTCCTATCAGGTCTGGCTGACGTGTGGGACTCCAGAGGCAGCTGACAGGTATCGGCTGTCTAAGCGAGCTGCAGCTCAGGCTGTAGTAGAGGCAAAAACTCGGTCCTGGGAGGAGTTCGGTGAGGCCATGGAGAAGGACTATCGGTTGGCCTCGAAGAGGTTCTGGCAAACCGTCCGGCGCCTCAGAAAGGGGAAGCAGCTTTCTGCAGGCACCATTTTCAGTGCAGGTGGGGAGCTGCTGACTTCGACTGGGGACATTGTCGGGCGGTGGAAGGAATACTTTGAGGATCTCCTCAATCCTGCTGACACGCCTTCTCTTGAGGAAGCAGAGGCTGAGAGCCTTGGGGTGGGGCTGTCCATTACCCAAGCTGAAGTCACAGAGGTAGTTAACAAGCTCCTATGTGGCAAGGCACCGGGAGTGGATGAGGTCCGCCCTGAGTACCTCAAGTCTCTGGATGCTGTGGGAGTGTCTTGGTTAACGCGTCTCTGCAGCATCGCGTGGCAGTCGGGAACAGTACCACTGGAATGGCAGACAGGGGTGGTGGTTCCCCTTTTCAAGAAGGGGGACCGGAGGGTGTGTTCCAACTACCGGGGAATCACACTCCTCAGCCTCCCTGGGAAAGTCTATGCCAGGGTACTGGAGAGGAGAGTCCGGCCGATAGTCGAACCTCAGATCCAAGAACAACAATGCGGTTTCCGCCCTGGTCGTGGAACTGTGGATCAGCTCTACACCCTGTCCAGGGTGCTGGAGGGTTCGTGGGAGTTCGCTCATCCTGTCCACATGTGTTTTGTGGATTTGGAGAAGGCGTTTGACCGTGTGCCCCGTGGTGTCCTGTGGAGGGTACTTTGGGAGTATGGGGTCCGGGGAGCCTTACTCAGGGCTGTCCGGTCTCTGTATGACCAAAGCAGGAGCATGGTCCGCATAGCTGGCAGTAAGTCAGACCTGTTCCCAGTGCATGTTGGACTCCGGCAGGGCTGCCCTTTGTCACCGGTTCTTTTCATAGTTTTTATGGACAGAATTTCTAGGTGCAGCCAAGGTCCGGAGGGGGTCTGGTTCGGGAACCACAGGATTTCCTCTCTGCTCTTTGCAGATGATGTTGTCCTGTTGGCTTCATCGAACCAGGACCTCCAGTATGCATTGGAACGGTTTGCAGCCAAGTGTGAAGCGGCTGGGATGAGGGTCAGCACCGCTAAGTCTGAGTCATGGTTCTCGACCGGAGAAAGGTAGTTTGCCCTCTCTGGGTGGGTGGAGTGCTCCTTCCCCAAGTGGAGGAGTTTAAGTATCTTGGGGTCTTGTTCACGAGTGAGGGAAGATCGGAGCGTGAGATCGACAGGCGGATTGGTGCTGCGTCCACCGTTATGCGGTCGCTGTACCGGTCCGTCGTGGTGAAGAGAGAGCTAAGCCAGAAAGCAAGGCTCTCAATTTACCGGTCGATCTACGCCCCAATACTCACCTATGGTCATGAGCTCTGGGTCATGACCGAAAGAACGAGGTCCCGGATCCAGGCGGCTGAAATGAGCTTCCTCCGTAGGGTGGCTGGGCGCTCACTTAGAGATAGGGTGAGAAGCTCGGTTACCCGGGAGGAGCTCGGAGTAGAGCCGCTTCTCCTCCAAATCGAGAGGAGCCAGTTGAGGTGGCTCTGGCATTTGGTTCGGATGCCCCCTGGACGCCTCCCTAGGGAGGTGTTCCGGGCATGTCCCACTGGGAGGAGGCCCCGGGGAAGACCCAGGACACGCTGGAGACACTACGTCTCTCTCGGCTGGCCTGGGAACGACCCGGGGTCCCCCCAGAGGAGCTGGAGGAAGTGGCTGGGGAGCGGGAAGTCTGGGCATCTTTACTTAGACTGCTGCCCCCGCGACCCGGTCTCGGATAAGCGGAAGAAAATGGATGGATGGATGGATGGCAAATCTGACCAACATTTCTTTCACATCTGACTTGTTTCTCTTTTCTTTTGTGGAAAATTCATTTTTTTTTCTAACTTCAGTGAATATAAACACATTAAGAGAACATGTAGACACGTGCATCCGAAACACAGAAATGACCGGAACGTTTCAACACCAAACATGACAGGAAGCGACGTGATTACAGAAGGGAAACGAAGCCAGGCTTGAACTGCCGCTCTATGGCGTCACTGTCACATCTTCAAAGCGATTGGCTGTTATCCCGGAAGAGCGGCAGGTCACGTGCTCCCCCCACCTGCGGCAGGGAGCTCATTAAGGTGATGAGGTCCAGGTGTGTGAGCGGTTCGGTTCTCCGGGATGCGGTGGCGGAGGAGCTTCTGGTCTATGGGTGTGCTCTCTGCTCGGGTTGTGGGTGAAAATCCTGAAGTTTGGAGTCAAACGGGATGAGTTCTGCTCTGCTGCTGGGAGAACTTCCGAGGATCCTTCATGGAGAACAGCAGACACGGGAGAAGGTTCGCTTCCTCAAAACCCTTTTTCTGTAACGGAAAAACATTTTCTGTTTTGTTCTAAATCTCTACTTAACGATTTCATTCATAAATCTAAACATTTTTAAATTTCTAACATTACATAAACTGTAACTCAGATTCTACATTTATATTCCAGTATGGTTTATTTCTGTTGGATTTGGGGAACAGCAGTTGTTCTGTTGGATTATGGATTTACAGATTTTAATTTGGTTAAACTGATTCTCTGTAAATAAATTTACACTAAATGTTATAATCAGGAAAACTATCAAGTTAACAGAATAACTGAATGAAAGTCTCTGACTTTTACAAATGTTTGGCTTAACTTTGAAGTTGTTGTAAAAATACTTTAAATTAAAAAAAAAAAAAACTAAAATCCTTCAGAAGTTACTTTAACTGTTTTTAAAAGTACATTAGCATTTAAAGCTCCAGTGTCCATCAGCCATGTTTGAAACTGTTTTGTAAAGGTATGGAGTCAAATCGGGGTCATCTTCAAATGAACCAGATTATAAAATTTAAAATGATTTAAACTCAAACGGTCAAATTATAAACTTAAAAATATTTAAATTTGTAATTATGTAGCTTAAACTTGAAAGCAATTTTGAAAAATTTGAATAAATTAAGCATTTTAATTCAAGTTACAAATGCACTTTTTATTTCCAATTTTCCATTTTTCTTTCAAGTTTATTTATATATATATATATATATATATATATATATATATATTATTATTATTTTTTTTTTTTTTTTTTTCTTCAAAGTAGATTTTCTTAGTCAAATTTTCCACAATTCCTTAAAGTTCACAGCGTGTGCTTGGAAGTTTCAAACTGTTTTCACATTTACGCTCTGGTTGTTCATGCTCTTTTAACTGATCCATAGAATGAAGCTGTGTTTTCTGGCTGGAGCAGAGTTTGACTGTGGCTATACTCTGATCTTTCCCAGGATTCCTTGCTGGAAGAACAGCGCCTGTACTGGAAAATGACAAGTGGACCTCAAGCAGTCAAAGAACAATAAAGAGGTAACTGATTTACAGCTTTGTTCTGTTAAACCCCTGAAAGAGGCTTTGGAAGAACGGCTCTGTTGAGTTTTGGCTCTGAGGAGACGGTTTTGCTCCCAAAAGCCTCTTGGGAAGCTGTTCTGCTGCCGGCAGGATGGTGGCGCCATTGGTGCTTTGACTCTGTCTTTAGCCTCAATCATAGAACACAGATCTTAGAAACCACATTTCTGTTTAATTTCTTCCTAATAAGCCAATTTCTAAAGAGCTTTTTTTCCTTTATCTCCTCAGGAAGATCTTCAACCAGTAAGTCCTTCATTTCTCTGTTTGGCCGCCGCGCCGATCTTTTCCTCTTTCTCTAAGCTTGCGTTGAAGGTGACTTAATTTCCATTTATTGAATGTTCATGCAGCAGTGACTCTCTGCTGTTTATTGGTCACAATGAGGATGGAACTTATTGTGTCAGGACCTTTTCAGCTGAAATGGATTTTGGTGTACTAACTTTTCCAGATCATTAAGTTCTGCTTAGCCGCTAGTTTCTCTGGCCTCCTTTCATGGAGGCCAGAGAAACTAGATTTAAAAAAAAAAATAGTTTTATGGCCAAATAAAATCAGGTCAAGAACCTGTAGAACATCTCACACTTCCAGGATTTATGTAGTTACCAGATTTTTAAAAACATTTTCAAGGTTTTCCTCCAGGGTTATCTGCCGCGTCATTTTAAATCTTCAGATGTTTTAGAAATTTCATTTCTGTGCTGATCTGGCACTTTCATTTTAATGCACACACGCACATCTCATTTTCATTTTCGTGGAGCATTTTCGTTTGCGTGGAGCATTTCCCTGTTGGAGTCCCGTAAAGGTATGTCATCCAGCTCTTGGCTGCTGTTTCTTTCCTTCCAGGCCGCCGTGCCGCCACTGTACGACCTTCTGGGCGCCGTGCCGCCACTGTAGCACCTTCAGGCCGCCGTGCCACAACTTTCTATTTCATGCTTTCATTTTCATTTGTTTGCCTCCATTTTTGCTTGCACTAAACCACAACGAAACAGTTGTTTTTACGATGTGTTTATGTTTTGACCCTTTTCCAGTAAGTTCCTCCTCATCTGTGGTAAAGTCACCTTCAATGCCGTTTCCTGTCTGTCAGGTTAAAGTGGAGGTTCAGCATCAGGTTTTAGTGTTAGATCTGAGTTCTTTGAGGGCTGGAGGAGTCTAGTCTGGTCAGATTAGATCTTCAGGGAAGCATTGCTCCTGAATTCCTGGCCGTCTGTAGTTTGAAGGCGGTTTTCTGACCAGCAGCTGCTCTCAGGATCAGCAGAAGTTGTGGTTGTTGGGCTGGAGCTGAATCAGTGAAGGAGTTGGTGGTTTGTTCTGGTTTGGAGGTCTAGCAGGGAGAGAATCTTTCTTCCACTGTCATTGGAGCATTTTGTGCTGGGTTTTTTTTTTTCAGGCAGACCTACAACAGGTAAGAAGAACCTATCTTCTTTATTGTGCGCTTGGCCTTCCCGCTGTGGTGGCTTGATTTTGGTTATTTCAAACATTTGTCAAGATGGAGTGGCTTTTCCTCTTAACATTATTACATCATTCAGGAATCACAAATCATGTAACAAAAATGTAGTTGATGATCACATTACTCACTACACATCAATGGCTCATTTGTGATAAAACATTTTTAAATTCCAGTAAACATCATGCCTTGAGGTCCTCATATAGTGAAACACGGTTCTTTATCAGGTTTCTTGAGTGTATGGACTCTTGAATATTGATCTCGGGGTTGAAGTTGTTCCAGAGTGTGGTGCTGCACACTGAGGCACAGACTTCTTTGTGGTTTCTCATCATGTGATGGTTCTGTCCAGTTGGGACTCCTTGAAAGGGAATTGGTTGTAATAGATGGTGTAGGTTCTTGTTCTGGTTCTCTTTGGTTTACTCGTCTAACTTTAAGCCATTGAACGCTAAGTGCTCGTTTGAAGGTTTGGTTCCTCTGGTTCTGTTAGTTCATGAATGTGAAAGCCCAGCCCACAACCAGGGAGCTGTAGATCAGGGAGGACTTGCATGTTCCGTCTGCCACATCCACCTGTGTTGGTGATGCATGTCTGTCACTGAAGTGCTGGCTTTGGCGTTCTTCTTCTCTGGTTTGTCTCTGTGGGTCCATGTGTGTTCTGATTACATTTGGGCTCCTTTTCTGTCACTGTTTTAGCATTTAAATCCTCTGATCTAATTCCTCTCTGGATCTTCATGTTGAATCTCTCTGGATTCTGACCATCTGGCTCCTCTAGTCTGCATCTCTGTTTTACCTCCTGTGAATTGAACTGTTTATTCTGGTTTTCTTCTGTCTGGATCTTGTCCATCTGCTTTTCGTTGTTTCTCGTCTGGGCATCCTGTTGACCGTTTTCTCTTTCTGATCTATCTCCTTAATCCTTTCATCTTAACCTATTCTCAACTTTACTAGACTACTCTTTCCCACTCCTCTCTGTCTCAAACGAAACTAAAACTTAAGCTTCAAAAACTTAGATTTTATATTAACCTAATTAGACAGAAATCATTCAGAAAATAAAACAAATATGCAGCTTAACGTTAAAACAAAAATCAAGACGTGTACATAAAACTGCACCAAAATATGAAATTCAAAAGAAAAGTAGATGAAGTTTGATAAACTTTTCTTTTTTGACCTTGTTCATACTCCTGCAAACTTCCTTTTCTCCATAAGTGCTGTATGTTATGCAGGTTTATTCTTTTGGTTTTAAACTGTTTTGGTGTGAAGGGAGGCCTCCCTGCAGAGGATTTAACATTACCTGTGAATTTTTATTTTAAGGCAAAGTTTTGATGCTCTGTTTATATTCTATTTGTATTAACCAGCTTCCTTCATGCAGCAGCTTCCAGACCGCTTTGACTGAACTGAAACTCAGAACCAGGATGTTCGTCTTCTGAGTTCTGCAAGATACGATAATCTCGGACAAAGTTTCAGAGTCTGAAAAACTGAGCTCCCTTTAATAAGGACGCTGTGAAGATTTCTCTGGTTAGTGAACGTAGCTCTTCAGTATGCACAAGCTTTCAGAGATGGAACCTGACAAAGTTGCTTGGAAGTGGACAGATGCAAGTCAATCCATATGTTTGAACCACCAAAAAGTTCCTGAGCTTGGCTGTGACTGCAGTTTACCGCTCCCCCACGGGCTGGGTCAAATGTGGAGAACGCATTTCACACACCTAGGTGTGTGTGTGTGACAACTGATGGGACTCTAACTTAAGCAACGATTACAGGACGATGAATGTAGAAGTGACGTCTTCATACACGATGCCTGAATAATGGAAGGCAAGAAATGAGGGTATCTGGCCTTGAAAGTCAATAGGAAGTGGGAGCCAAAAAGAACACGTGGAACTGGATAATGGACTGTACCATTAATGGTCATTGGAGGAGTTTTAACTCGGGCTTTGAACGCCTGTCTGAAAGCAAACTAGAGAATAAACTGGACAATGGCACCATGAATGTACAACCACATCTGCAAGTAAGTCACCGGTACACTTTAAACTCCAATGGAAGACCTGTTTAAAGTGTACGGTCAAAGGAAAAGTTCCAAAAACAGCATTTGTCCCTTACATTCATTTTCTTAACCCACTTTGTCCCTTTTGGGGGTCATGGTTGCTGGGGCCTAACCCAGTCACCCAGGGTACAGCCTGGACAGGTCGCCAGTCTGTCGCAGGGCCACAATCACACTCATAAATTCATCTGAATTTATGCAGCATCCAAGTTGTTGCAAAGCCTGTGTCTTCAGAAGGTTTGACACACCAAACTGAGACAGAAGCTTAACTGTGATGTGCAATGGTGAATTGTGTGAAAGATGGGATGGGACTGGGACTGTAAAGCGCTTTGGGCCTTCAAGGAAGGTAGAATGCAATTTGGTGCAAAACTTCAAAATGGTGACATATTAACCAGTACAATTGCTTTTCAGCAAATGAAGCGTATTACAAGGGTTTTGGCCAATACAAATGGTACCAATACTAAACTTTTCAAATGACTTTTCTTCTTACAGTTGACATTGAATCTCATGTTAAAACTGAAACATGAAACTAAAAATGTTGCCATCAGCAAAACATCTTCTTTGCTGAGAGAAAATGGTATTTTGTGTTGCCACTAGCTCCAGCAGTGAGCCTGACCACACAGGGACATTGCCACAGTGCTTATCCAGACCAAAAGGGCATGAACAGCTGAAAACCATTTAACTTTGTTTTGAAAAGGATGTTATGGTTTGGATCTCCATGGGGAATTGACTCATTATGGAGTGTTGGTTGAAAGGGTGCACAAGTCATTTAAAAACTTCAGGTGTTTTGTTTTTTTTTCCCAGGTTGAATGTGGTCATTTTCAAACCTAAAGATCTGAAGTCCACTGTCTGCTGGACTCTGCATTTCGGGTTTCTCTGCACTCCACTTGGGTTTTGCTCAAAGAGCTGCTTGAATGTAAATTAAGGTTCAGACTGCACTGAAAGGTGGACATTTCGTGTGTTAATTTTTGCGATTTTGAAAGAAAAATGAATATTTTCTGTAAAAGCAAGTTTGCAAAGAAAGGATGTTGGGCTGGTGAAGTCCACTTCAATTTGGTACCCTTTTTTTTTTTTTTTTTTTGGTTGATGTTGGTTTTCTCACCAGTCTGAATGGGATATTTCATTCTTGTAACTTATTTGAACAAACTCACAGCCCCAGGCTTGGTTGACTTGAGTTCTGAAAGGTTAATTCTTTGAAATGAGCCTGGAAAGTCGGGCTCCAGCTAGAACCTCCTTTCGGCAGCTTCTTCTTTCAGGGATAAAGTGGTTTGTATGGTGGGTTTTGTTCATTGTTGGTCCATCATTTCTGTAGTTTGGTTTCCTCAGAGGTGCAACTCTTACCCGCTTCTGTCTTCTACAAACACTAACCCTCCATGCAGTTGCATGTCTGTTGGCAGAAATGCTGCAACAGGTTTAAGTGAAAATGACACATCTAAACTCCTTCAGGTTTAAATCTTTTTCTTACTCTAAAGCTGGAGCAGAAATGGTCTTAACACACTGGACTCAAAGTCCTGTTGAAGGTAGGTGGTTCAGTGATGCTTTCTGTCCACAGTTCCTGAATTTGGTTCAAGTTGAGAGACGGTGAGTTATGAGGATTAGTTACCTGCTGAAGGTTTTTAATTACAAATATTTGCCCTTGGAAGCCCCACAGGTGTTTTTTTTTTTTTTAAATCTGGTATCCAGAGTTTATGGTTAATGCATTTCTAAACACTGGTTGAACACATTTACTGTAGAAGAATGCTCCAGTGCTGGGGTTCTCTTCTGTGATTCTTCACTTGATGTTCAGACATTTCTGATTCTGCCGACGTTGCCAAATCTCCAACTGTCTGTCTGGAGGCAGAATTTGCATCTGTTTTCTGGGGGGAGTTTTTGCAAACAGTCTTCAGGTATCTGCATGACTTCATCAGCTAAAGCCACCTTGTGGTAAACCCTGATGAAGTCCACCGTACACACTCAGGTTATGTTTGCACACAAAACAGTCGCCTTTTCCTGAATGGACCCTGTCCTTATTCCAAACTGTTCTGTCTGAAAATGTACTTTTGCAGGTGTGCTGCATTTCAGTGTTGGGTTCTGGGGAGGATTCAGAACATCAGTATCATCGGGCGGCTGTGTTTGTGTGAAAGAACACCCTGTAGGGGGTTTGAGATTTCAATATGTGGTTTTATAAAAAAAAAAACACTTCAATAGGATTAACATGACATTAGTTCAGTGGGTTTCATGTATTTTAAGCATAAAATGTTTTTTTTTTTCCCCTCAAGTTGGTTTAATTCTTAAATATTTAAATAATTCTTGAAGTTGAATCATGAAGCCACTGGGATGAGTAAGGAAACATACCCTGAATAATTAAGAACCTGCACCAACAGTCCAGAAAAGAAGTTCTGATGCAGAACTTTTGATCTTTAACACGAAATGAGTCTTGAAGTTTGGATTTCTTCGACCTCTGCTCTGGATATTTGACTGTGAGAAAAACCTGGAAATCAAAGGTTCTTGTCTGTTAAGATGGAAACAGAACTCTTTTCTCGTCTCTCAGTGGGAATTTTTTCCAACTACACAATGAGCGGTATTCCTTTGGAAATGTAATCTTTTTCTCCACTCTGATATTTTGCTCCAGCTCTTTCATTGGCTGGCCCGGGACCAGACTTACAAATTGCCGTTTCACCCGGTGGCGAAATGACATGGATCCTTTAAGTTGACATGAATGCATGCAATGTTCCAATGAACGTCTCTCAACTGTACAACTAAGAGGAAGCTGGAGTCTGAATGCATCCACCATGGCTTTATTCTTCTGACCTCAGAAGGCGGAGGCAAGCAGATGATCATGTAAGAAGGAGTTGTTAACCCCCACCTCCCCCATCCTTCAACTGGATTGTTGTTCAGGGCTGGAAAAGTGAAAATGCTACATTAGCATTCATAAAGTAATGGATGATGTAAATTCGGTTCTTCTGTTCCATTGTGCAGCTGCATGAAAATCTCTGGCATTTTTGGAGTTTCAGATTCAATTATCTGCAGCATCGGAGCCACAAATTCAAACTAAACTGGATTTAAAGGCTAACATCCAGACTCTGAACAGACTGGGGGGGGGAAAGGACCCCCCCCCCCACCCCCCCACCCACCCACAGTTTGGCTTCTGTGGACCTGCTGGAACACAGGCGACCACAAAAAATGAGTCCCGCCTGCGTGTTCCACTGAGACCCAAATCACTGCTTCATTCTGGTACCATTTTACTGCAAATGTCTGTGAATGTGAAACTTATTTTGCGCAGGGGAAGTTTGCAGGAGCATTATCAGGAGAACGTGCTGTACAAAAAATGTTAGAAAAAACTAAAGGTTAGGGATTGTGTGAGCTGTTGGGAGAAGGACTAAAGTAAAACGGCCAAAGTGATAAAAGAAAATAACCCTTCTGGAGCGCGAATGATTTAAAATGTTTATAGTTTTGTCTTAAGCTTATGGGTTTAAAAAAAAAAAAAATCACAGCTGTTGTTGGTTTTAAAGATAATGCACTGAAATGATTAAGTAAAATAATGTATTTTAAGTAATTTATTATTCTTGACCAAATTTATCAAACATGGCAAAATAGTTTATCAAAAATAACGGAAGTTCTATAGCTTACATAAAAATGAAACTTTACATATAAATAAAAATATATAGTTTTTTTTTTAGAACAAAAAAGTAATATTTAAACGAAAACTAATGGAACAAACGTTTAGCTCAAACAGCCCAATCCAACTGAGCAGGAGGTTCTAATCACAATTTTAATCAAATGTGAATATGTAGTGCTTTTAAATACGCTGACTAATATTAAAATAAGAAACTAAATATTTCTGGGAGATGTAACAATTTCCCATGCGTGTGCCAGTTTGGCTAAGAGATTAACCACAGATGAGAAGGTTAGGTTTGGTTAGGTAATGCAACCACAAGGAAGCACCGTCCAGTGCTTTCGTGTGCCGGTCCCAAGTCCGGGTAAATGCAGAGGGTTGTCGGACGGGCATCTGATGTAAAACATGAACCAAATCCAACATGCACAACCAGAAATGATGAATCACTGTGGTGGTCTGACGACGACAACTGAAAGCTCAGAAAACTAGTTTGGATGTTTGCAGAACATGACCTTCTTTAAAATACTTTGTTTAAAAGTCTCTGAATTGAAAAACCATAAGAATGGTCTGAAGAAACACTCTTCCGACATGGAGGGATTTTAAGAAGCCATCATTTTACGAGAAGAATGAAGTTCAAGCCTGTTTAAAAACGCAGTTTGGTTAACTCTCACTGTAACATTAAGTTATCATTGAAATGTGTAAATATAATAGAAAACAGCATTTTGGAGGTGATACTGGGAGGGTTTTTTTTTTCTTCCTTCAATGGGTTAATAATAAAATAAAAGCCTCAATATCTCACAGGTGCTACCTGCCCTCACTGGCTTAGTTACCACCTAATGCCTCATTAAAATAATTAACTTTGCCCATTAATTCAAATGCTAACTGTTTCTTCCCATGTATTTAGTATTGTTGGAACCCGATCTGCAATGTTTACCTGATCAATTTACGCATGCTCAAACTTTACGTCACTTCCCTCAGTAACAGAACTTCACCCCACTGGATTACAACGCCAAAAAAAAATCAAAGAACATCACCTAAATACAACACAAAATTGCATTTGTCAATACAAAGAAAATCTCAACAATACACACGGCTTGAAGTTATTCTCTGTTTTGTAGTTTTTATTTTTCAGGTGTTGGTGACTGAAAAAGAAGTGTGTATGTTTTACTCTGAGATGTCACGGACTGCTGCAGCCACTTTAACTGTTAATAACGTCTGTGTTAACGGTTATCAAAGCGTCACCAAGTGGTGCTGTATCCTCTTACCTTGGAGAGTAACCTGCCATCAAACAAACCAGAAGAAGAAAACATTTGTTGTAGGTTCGTAGTCCTTTGTAAGATTGTGCGGTCCTGATGCTTGACATTTGTTTTTCTTTTTAAGTAAGCTTTTTCATTACTATAAAGGTTTTCATTGTTAGAAACACTTGAAGAGGTTATTGTTGACATCCAACCAAATACTGACTATGCTTTAGAGGAAGTGACCTAATAAATGTAAGTGGCGTGGACTTGTGTAGCGCTTTTCTATACTCTACCTTCTTGGAAGGCCCGAAGTGCTTCAGTCCCATTCTCACACACTGATGGCGGCTGCGCTGTTGAACACTGGCGCCAACCTCCCACCAGAGGCAATGTAGGTTTCACTGTCTCACCCAAAGACATGTTGACACGCGGGCGGGCAAGGCTGAATCAAACCTACAGTCTTCCGATCAGAGGCCAACTGCCCTACCACTGCCCCACGCCTGCCCCAAATATCTGAGCATGTGCCAAGTAAGCCGTTACAGATTGAGGTACAACCAATGAGTTTTATAGGCTACAGACGCTATGTTACCATTGTCTGATGTACATAAAAAGTGACACCATGTTGAAGACAAACAATGAGATACGTCTGGGCAGATGCAGTAAAAAGACCATAAAATGTTTCATTTTGGTCCGATTTTAAAAAGTTTAAAAAATTCTTATCACAACAGGAAATTTCAAACTTTTCTATAAATAAATACGTCATAGGAAACAGACCGCTTGCGCTCGTTGTACGTGGGCTGGTCCATGCCTGGGGTGGTGCAATGCGGTCTGAGTGCACCGGAGCAATATGCCGCGTTCGACAGTTGCACCGAGAGCACGGGAGAGGGGGTGCAGGCCACACTTTAGTCCATGGCCGTGGCGCAGCGAGCTCTGGGCAGGGGGTGCTGCTGCGGGGGGTAATGTCCCCGGTGGTCTTCCCTTGCTGCTACAGAGGGAATCCCGTTTAGTTTCCTGTTCCTCCGCTGTAATGTGCTTCAATTCAGCGAGTCGTCCTTCAATAAGCAAAAACTGTTCCTGCCAGAAAAGGTGTGAAGTGTAATGTTACCACTGACTTTGTAAAGACTAGATCAGCCTAAACGTTCACCGTTCTGAAGGTAACCTCACTCAGATTTTCCTAAAATACATTCTAGAAGTTAACTTTTCTTAGCTGACATTTACCTTTTGAAAAGTCACATCCTCATTTTTCTGCTTCGTTTGTGCAATTCTAGCCCAGCAGTGAGCAGGCATCTGGCCCTTTCCAATATGCCGTCCAACTTTACATGCGCAACAAGCTTGCGTACCGCTCTAGCCCCACATAACACACTGCTACAGATGCTAATTTGACATTTAAAAGCTAACATAAGTTATTTTTTGTCCCTAATACAGTAACTGAATCCCACCCACGCCAGGCCTCCAGGTGGAACACCCGACAAGTGTCTTCCTGATGGTATAAGTGATGTTTCGAAGATCAATTCAAGATCTTGGTTTTATCTTTTACTATGACTATTGTTCTGTCATTCTAGACCGTGGGAGTCTGTAACCAGAGTCTCTGGGCCACATGTGTTCCTTTTATCCCTCCATCGTTGCTCTTTGGCTTTGAAGGAAAATACGAACGATTTGAATAAAAACTGGGTTTGTAGTTTTGCTTCATTTTACTTAAAAATCCATTAGACTATTTATTCAAACGGGTGGCATTTGTCTTTTCTCCACAGCTTGTTGACATCTGACCCCAACATGGCGTCGTCTGTATTATGAAAAAATGGCTACTAAATTGACTTCATTTGGTTTCTATGAATGACATCATACTCACTTCAGTTCTTTGATACAAACTCAACAGCAATGACGCTGTACTTCCTGTTTGGAACGCCAGGGGGCGGGACTACTCACAATAGCCTATCATGAACAAAAGTGGAAATTGTTCTTGTATTTTTACTTATGTAAAATATGAGCACATTTCTTTGTAAAATGTAATAAGAATTTTGGTTTTGTGAATTTAAAATGTTTGAAACATAAACCAAATATCATCTAGGATTACTCCAAATACTAACTGATGTTTTTCTAATTCTTCATTCAAATGAATTTTTGCGCATCACTAACAAAAAACGTCCTCTTAAATTACTTTTATAGGGCTATGCATTCAGAAAGCAAAGTATATTTTGTTTATATATTAATATCACAAAAAGAACCGTTATTTTCTCCGTTTGTTTTCTCAGCGCAGCTTCACGTCAGATCTGAACATTAAATGAACGACAGACAATCATGAACTCCATTACCTATCAAATACAAAGGGGGAGTGTCGGATAAAAATGTCAAGAATGTAAAAACTAATTATTAAAACATTACATTACTAGCAGGAGCTGAGTAAACCAAGGGGATCATCTGGGGATTGCGCATCGTAGCCTGCATTGAAACTGAACAGAAAATACGCAAAATACAGCAATTTTGAAGATAAAAATAATTCAAGTCGAGCATAGAAATTGAATTTATGGAACAGATTAGTGATCAATTTAAATGCAAATCTAATACTGAGCCATTTTATTTTTTCATGTTTTGGCATCCAAATAATTAAAATTTCATGACTTTTCCAAACTTTACAGATGTCATTTTGCACAAACTTTTCAAGGACTTAGAAACTGCATTTTCAATGTCCTCAACTTTTCCAGGATTTCCCATGACCATACGAACCCTGTTTAGTGAGGAAAGAACTAAACATCCTGGAAATGACGTGAACACATCTCCATTCCGGCAGGACAACTCAGACGAGAGCAGAGAAGTCTGCATCATCCTGTCCTGCTATTGATCAGAGTGGGAGGGGTTGTGTGGGGTCAGAAATGGTTGGAATTGAACATTCAGTCATTTGAATAAATGTTCTGACACATTAAGGTCTGGATGGTTTATTTCGGATCTTTCTCCAAAAAAAGACAGTAACTTCTGGAGCCCGTTTCAGTATAAAATCTATAAAGAGGTACAGAACGTTACATCAGCTCCGGATCCCACGCCGTTCCCGATTCCCACAAAAACAAACGTCATTCTAAGGTTGAATGTTTCCTCCAGTCAGTCTTCCTATAAGGCTGTGGAGCAGCGGTAGGGCAGTCGACCTCTGATTGGAATATTGCAGGTTCGATTCCCGCCTTTCCCCGTGTGTGGAAGTGTCCTTGGACACTGAACCCCACATTGCCTCTTGGTGGAAGGTTGGCGCCAATGTTCGGCAGCAGAGCCGCCATCAGTGTGTGAGTGGGACTGACTGTAAAGCGCTTTGGACCTTCAAGGAAGGAAGAAAACCGTTATACAAGTACATGTCATTTACCATTTAACACCACATCTGCAGAAAACCTTCATCCTGAACAGGAAGTTCATAAATACGCAGTTTGAGCTTTTCTGCTGTTGAGATTCATAAATAACCAAAAAACGAAGGTCTTTGACTTCTGCTGCTCTGAGACCAAACTGACATCCTGGGGTTCAACCATGAGGCAGACGGCCTGCGGAGAAGCTGACGGTTGGAAGCAGACGAGTCTGCAGGATCCATGCGTCACAGTCTGAGGATGACCACGGAGCGTCCTACGAAAACTTCTACCTCTCTGAGCTGCACCGCGGTTTCCTCCCTCAGAAGCGCGGCGTGGGATGAGGGTGCTGCTGCCCTCCTGGCTGTCCCTTGTCCCTCAGCATGCTGAGCGCCGTGTTCGAGAAGTCCCTCAGGACCTCCACTGTCTCCCTCTGCAGCAGCAGCGACTCCTGCACAAACTCCTGCTGGCTTTCCACCAGCAGCTGCACCGACTGCGCCAGCGCCTCCAGAGACTGGGACACGGAGGTCAGCAGCAAGCTGCCGGCCTGCTGCTGCCGCAGGCTCTGAGCTGCCAGCACTGATACCTGCTCCTGAATCCTGCGCTGGGGGGCCCCCGCTGGCAGGGGGACGAAGGAGGAAGTGGGAGGGCACACGGAGGAGGAGGAGGTTGCAGGCAGGGCACCTTTGACAGGAGGACGGGGAGGGGACAGAGAGGAAGGGGCGATGGAGGTTGGAGCAGGTGCAGGGGGAGAGGAGGTACCATTGACCACAACAGCTGCTGAAGAGGAGGGGGCTGGGGGACGGGGTGGAGGAGCGGCGGGTGACGGAACATCGAGGGGGAAACTGGAGGAGGTGGAGGCCACTGCTCTGCTGCTGTTCTGGTTCTGGCTGCTTCTGGAGTAGGTGTGTACCGGCTTCGCCTTCAGCAGAGCATTGTCCAGCAGGGGGCCCAGGGAGGCGGGTGGAGGCAGCAGCAAAGGCGGGGGGTAAGAGAACACAGAGCTGTCCTCGAAATTCAGGATTGGTTCTGCGGAGAAGAAAGTTCCTTTAGAGTTCTGCCAGAACTTTCTGAAGGACAGAAATGAAAACCCTCATATTTCTGTCTAAAAAAAAAAAAAGTTCTGAAACATCGATCAGTTTTTATCTTAACAGACGAAAGCTGAATCGATCTTCTGACTTCTTGGTTTTTAACGGAAACCTGCAGCAGAAGGATTGTTGTTTCTCAGAGTATAAGTTGAGGTTTTTTTTTTTTTTTTTTGCATAGTTTGGCCAAGAATGCGACTTGTATTCAAGTGTGACTTATGTGATATTTACGAAAAAATATATTGTAACGGTCACTAGAGGGCGCTGTAGGTACAGGTATCATTATTTACTATGCAGGAAAAGCACTGTCGAGTCTAACGGCGGGCTTTTAATGTGTTCTAATCTGTTATTATGATCACCTTTCAAGATGAAATGTTCATTTGCTTATTCTCTAGAGCGACTTCTATTGTGGAAAAAACAATCGTTAACAAAAATGTTTTGATCAAGAGTTCAGTTTCAGAGAAACTAGAAAAAAAAAGTTCTCAGATACTACAGATACCAGTCAGTAGTAAATGACAAAATAGACTTGTACCTCCATCAGTATGAAGCACCTGGAAACTGCTGTCACGCATCGGGATGTGGACCAAAAGTCTGTGCCAAGCGGATACCGGCGCAGACGTGTACAGTAATACTGGTACGGTATCAACTCGTATGTTGGTGCTTCATTTCAGACGTGTCAATCACATACATTTCAAGCCAATCTCTTGAATTCATCATCTTTCCAGAGATTGTGGGCGAGCTCATATAAAATGGGTGTGGCAGTAAAGGTGGGCGGGACTTCAGTCAAAAGTTTGTCTGAACTTAACAGTAGGAGATTCTAATTCATCAACCTGATAGATCAAAGTTAATTAAAGTGAAATACTCATTTGAAACCAGATAAAATCCAAATGGTGGCCAGTCCTTAGTCGTTTCGTTTGTGCTGAGCTGCTTCGAAGCATGCTTCAGCTTTGTCCTCTTGTTTCTTTTTCCCTTTGGTTGAAGAACCTGCCGCCAAAGCGGAAGCATGAATGTTTCTCTAAAGTCCCTCTAAACCAGTTGAACTCTGACCAATCAGGAACTCTGATTTGGTAGTGACATGCGGTTGGCGTCCCTTTTCATTCATGAAAGTGCCAACCGTTTGAAACTTGATCATGGAGGAGAAATGAATATTTGCGGTTTGCGTCCGGCTAGATTCTATGACACAAAGTCTGCCATGTATTGGAATAGAGCTGAGAAAGATTCACCAGATTTACACAGTTTCCATATTTCACTGTAGGAGCGGACACGGGCTAGTGTGGGGAGCAACAGTCCAGTGTGAACGTAGCACTGACCCATCAGAAGAGGCTTTTAAAAGCACGGTGGTGGAGTGATCGTGGTCATGGACATTAGGGTCATCTTAGTATTCTGATGTGTAAAAAGTAAAAGCTTGACTTTCTGACCTTCTTCATCAGGCAGGTCGATGTCGGAGGAGGAATGCAGAGGATCACCTGTAAAGACCACAGATCAGCACCTCCAAAATAAAAGCTTTATGAAATCAAGACTACAGATTTCATCCATCTAAGCTTCAGTAACATTTAAAGCCACTCCAAATGGAGACAGGAAGAGGCGGAGTCATGCTTTTGCCGTTTAAATCTTATTTAAACATTAATAAAACTCCTGCACACAGGAGGGAAAGTTGTTTGTGTGGAAGGAAAATGAATTCTCTTACCCAGATCTTTCTCCGGCGTGGAGGTGGGCGAAACCTCGAAGGCCTCCCCCGAGAAGGCGTGGGAGTTGTCACTCAGGTTCAGGTAGGAGAAGTGGGTGCCGGAGGGGGTTATAGTGTATTTCGCCAGGTCATCGTCCTCTTCCAGGTCCGGGTCATTGGTGGAATCTGAGAGAGCAGGTGATGGTAAGTAAATGAACCCATCCTCCTCCTTCCTCCCCATGAGCTCCTCACCTGTCTCAGGACTCATCATCAGGATATTGTGAACCATCTTCTCCACGGGACCCATATTCTTCTTCCTAAGGTTGTTGCCATTGGGGCCGCGCAGGGCAGCGATGCGTCTCTTTCCGTCACACTTCAGGTCGGCCCACTTCTTCATGATCTGCCGCACCTGCAGGCACACGGGGACTCCTTCACCAACCGAGTCAGGAGACGGACGCCTTTGAGTTTCACGTGACCAACCTGCCGGTAGTTCTCCCCCAGACCGTTGATCTGCTCTGTGATTTCTGCCCACGTCTGCTTCTTGGTTTCTGCCGACACCCCCTGATTGAACTTCTCTGGGGGGGAGCAGTAATCGGATTACTGAGAACGAAAACTTTACAAAAACGTCACATTTTCCAATTTCACTCAGTAAAATACGGCAAAGCAAGACTAAACATTACAAAAAATAAATCAAGGAATTCCTATTGTTGGACTGTTTTTTTCCTCAAATATTTAACTTCCTGACAGATGAAGACCCTTTCGTCCCTCTGACCATGAAAGCAGCTAATTCTCTTTGGAAAAAACAGAAGTCAAACTTGAACTCTCAAAGCCTTGAAGCTTCATATGAAGGTAAGGGGTAGGTGTCTGTTTTGTGACTTTGAAAACATAACAAAATACTTTTGGTTTTACATTTGACATGTCTGCTTTGACATGGGACTTTTCTTTGTTTTCAACATGAAGTTTGGTCTGTTAAAATACGTCCAAAATAAAGTTTTCAATCACCGACGCCACGGTAGGCTACTAGTTCCTATAGCTGAGAGTTCTTTTTGCTTCATTCTTCTCTTCTTGTGACAGACACGCTCGTAAATGTGGCATTCCTGCTACTCTTGTGTTTTGTTTTGAATATTTACCTTCACTTCTGGGCCTGAACCAGTCTGTGGGAGATCGTTGTTATTTACTTTGGGTTTTTTTTTTTTTTTTAACAGAGGTATAAGTGAATTCCTCTGTTGTAGAATCAAAAATTCTACTCTGTTCAAGTTAAATAAATGAGCCTGAGTACGCATGCACTCTTTGCTAACACTAACGTAACACTAACAGTTTGACAGTAAAGTAACACACGACATTTCACATTCAAGACAAAGAAAAGACATATTCACAACAGAAATGTTAAGACCCTGCAGTGTTTTTGGTGTTTTTAAAGGGTAACTAAACAGTAAATCAATTTGTTTGGCTGTTGACTTGTAAAAAATGGGCTCTAAAAGTGCTGACTGTTGATCCTTGCCAAATATTTGACCACTTAAAATTAAGTTGTTTCATTCTTGAAAATTGAATCTAAAATGGTCTGTGTGCTGCCCTCTAGAGGATCAAACGAGGTAGTACAATTGAATTTTGTCATTGGTCAACTGGTGTTAAGTCTCACATCATTTCAGAACCGTCACGTCATCCTGCTCTGCAGCTCCAGTATAAAAGCCCCGCCCATCTTTGAATGTGTAACGCTCGGTTGTCATCGTGTTAGCTTTAGCATGACTTGTAGGTGTATTGTCTAGCATAGCATTGCTCAGAAACAGGTTCCCTTTGGTCCTGCAAACCCTCAGCTGTGCCAGAATTTGTATCCCCTGTCGCTGGCATGGTGGATGTGTTTCGTGACACTCTTGTTGCTGCCCCGCCGTCGGGCATCAATGAGGCAGCGCCTTGAGCCAGCGGCTCTTAACAATGAGGTTCTGGACTATAAATTCTGTAAGAAACTGTTGAAACGAGTTCCATCTGTCTGCTGGTGGACGAGAGCATCATCTGGTTCTAAAGTGATCCTGTGAATCTGAACACTCAGGGTCTCAGCGGCGCGCCCCAGAGACCGACTCACTCAGGAGGATGTATCTGTTCTTCCTCACAGCGTGCAGCAGCACTTTGATCTCATGGAAGGAGAACCTCGGCTTGGCCTTCATCCCACCTATCACTCCTCCCATTCTTAACTCCTCATCCTCTTCGCGCCACACGGTCGCCATGGCTCCTCCTCCTCGGCCTTTGCCTCTGCCTGTGAGTGTTCTGGGAAGTTTTACAGCCTGGATGATCACATCCAACTCCTGCAGAGAGAAGGTGGAGAACAAGGACTTCTGAGACCTTTTCTTGAAAACATTTTTAAATCTCAGATTCTGTCTGAACTAAATAAAACTAAATCCATTGTTACACTCATATTTGAAGGAATTAATTTAAAAAAGAAAATGCAGAATTACCAGTAACCTTTTCAACTTCATTATTTAAATAGGATTTTCCAAGATGTTAACCTTTGAAATACAATATTTTCCACAAATCAATGTTTCCCAGATTCAGGAGCTGTGGTGAAAATCCTCTCTAAATGGGGACAAAACACTAAATCAGGGGTGTCAGAATCCTACATGTTTTCCAACCAATCTGCCATTGAAGCTCCTTATTGGCTAAACACAGCTGATCCCGGTAATCAGCAGCAGTTGGGGCAGGATTATGGAAAACCAGCAGGAGGCTGGCCCTCGAGGCCTGGTGTTGGGCTCCATGCTTCACTTAGACAATTCATTTTAAAGTCAGATTTTTCTTCTTTTTGAAGCATCTCAAACAAAAGAGAAATGTGAAAATGTCACATCCAATCTTAGATTAAGTTTCTCTGTGTATCCGATCTAATCTATACTGTAGTCTGTAATCTGGACAGGACAATTTAAACGAAAAGTTTCTGTTTATTTTGTGTGTAAAGTAGTTCAATAAAATCTGTTGCTCAAACAGTTATTTATGCAAAACAATACATAGAAATTCCTAAAGTTTAATTTGTATTTTCAGTTATCAATATTTATGTAGTCCTTCCGGTTATTAAAAACACAAAAATGATATGCAACTTCCTGTTTTTTTTTGTTTGTTTTTAATAGTTTGTAAATGGATGTTTTGTAAAATATACATATACATAGGTGTTGTTTAGCAATTGCTAGAGGAAAAAAATCCGAACTTAAGTTTTAATTAACGTTGAGCTTTCCCTGGGTCACGTGCGCCGTCTGAGCCAATCAGCGGCGTCTCTGCGGCGTCTTTGTTGAGATTGTGTCCGTCTCTCCGCCGGTCGCTTCCCGAAGCAGCAGCTGGCCGCCCGCGCTTCCTCCGCGGACTTTTAACGGCTGAACGAAGCGGAAGCCGCGAAGCGCCGCCCGGTTTTTGTTCTTTTTAACGTCGGCGGGACACGAGCCTTCACTGCGGAGGCGCCATCAGTCCCGCGCGGCGGAGATCCCGCACCGCAAGTGCGGCAGCGCGCTGATGTGTGGCCGGGATGGATGACGGACACGTCCGCTAGCTTCGGCTCTGCCACTCGCCGTTTTATTGCACCTCCGCTCGGGGATACGGTGCACGCGCGGTGCTCTCAGGGCAGGGTTCCCGTAACAACGCCGCGTGATCAGGGGATGAGGGGGGGGGGTTAGATATTTACCAGAAAAAATGGCGCAGTTCTCCCCACCTTCCTCCCGAAAGTTCGGACTGACGAGAACAAGCGAAATGCGCAGACTCCGCACCGCGTTCGTTTTTCCATGACTCCCCAGCGCCCCCTGCTGGCCTGGAAAGTGTTTACATCCAAACGTATTCACAATTTTCACGCCGTTTTTACGAATTCTTTACTAAACTGTCATAAGTCTGACTCATCAGAACATTAATGGTCCACACAATGATTGATTGACGCAAACTTTTACTCACAGCAACAAGTTCATGTATATTTTATTTAAAGTACTGATATGCAGACAAAAACAAACAATTTACATCCTTAATTCATGTCATTGCACATCCTGCCTGACACATCACAGAAAGTTGATGTGATTGAAGAAAAGAGGCCTGCTGGGGTCAGCACAGGCCTTTGTCACTTCAGCATGTTCTCCATTTTCTAACATACACAAAAATAATGAAAAAAAGATGCAGTCATGTGAACAACTAAAAAAATGCTAACATAAACAGCTGTTTATTCTGGATTTTTTTACATGAAGACTTTGATCTTCTTTTTTCCTTCAAACTCCTCAGCTTCATCACTTCACCTTCATATCAGGAGAGAAGATGGAGCTCATGGAGAACAAGTTCCGCGTGTGTCCGCTAGGTGTCGCCAGAGGTTTTCCTGTGAGGAAAATGCGTGTTTCCCCGCGGTGAGCAGCACACTACTGCGCCTACAGAGGGCGCCATCAGACACGTGTTTGCTGCACTCAGACTTGATTAAAAATGGTGGTGATGAAGTTTATGTTGGAAACTAAACTGATAACGAACTTTTTATTATATCATAAATGTGGAAATTCTGAGTGTTTTTTTATGGTTGCGGTGACCCAGTTTCCCCACTGGGATCATTTACACAAAATGTTAGAGAGCCGTACATTACAAAAAATGGAGGAAAAGTGGCGGGAAATAATTTAAGCCGTTGACAAATGACACTGTCAAAGATGCTGCTTCCCGTCTCTGACGATATGAATGAAAATCTTTGGGAAAAGCAGGAAGAAAGGTGAAGAGCTCCACTATCGCTTCATCAGGTTGTTAGCTTTTTGGTTGGCAGCATCGATGCGGGACACGTTGAGGTTGGCCTAAAGGAGAGAATGAATCTTAATTATTAAATCTGTTGCAAAGATCAAGTTGACTCATGATCAGCTGGAGTGATTTGAAGCTGATTTAGAAAGCACAACGTTTGACTCAATGTGCAGATGTTTTTCTACTAAAAACAGAAGAGAGAAAAATGACGATCCAGAACATTCCAAGAACAGATCAGAAGAAAGATGATAAGCTTTAGAGGAGGCAAAATAAACCTTCAAGACCCACTCCGGTTTTGATCCCTTTCCAGTGTTTTTTTTATTATTATTATAACAATTCCAGTTTTGGCCAAAAACTTAAAAAAAAACATGTCATTAGAACATAGTTTCTGCAAAACAGCAGGAGTTAATTAGAAATACACCTGAGTTTTGGGTGGGACTGTTGGTCCAGAACAACTCTGCACCCTCCCCGCTGCAGAGAGCTCTCTGTTTACACACTAGCTTACAGCCCCAAAATAACATTAGCGGTGTAACAAAAACGGTGACCTATTTTAGATCTATCCAGCCGTACAGTTCTGATCCAGATTCCAGCTCAGATGAGGAAAACAAAGAGAGCATGGATCTCTTTGACTGGAAGAGGATGCATCAGAATGGAACGTCGTTTCAGGCCAGTTTCATGTCAGACAATATTTTAACTGATCGGTTTGTTGGAGGCTGAAGTGGTCGTCCAATTTTTTTAGCTTTTTAATTTGATAGTTTTCCTTAACTTTTGAGTTCTTCTTCATTCTCTGTAGAAAATCTGCAGCTGCTTTCAACTTTATCTGATGTTATTCACACGTATTTACGTGCGACCAGCACAGAAAGAGATGGACGTTGCAGCACGCATTTTAAGAGCGTCCCAAGACTGGATTTTGTTGTTAGCCGCATGTATTTAAATTGAAACTTCAAGTTAAATTCCCATTAGCTGTCACGCTCCTAGATGTGTGACATGTGTTCTGCATTTGATCCATCCCCTGGAGGAGCGGTGAGCTGCAGAAACAGCCGCTTTCTGCATCAAGATTGAGTCAGATGTGGTGGAGAGAATCCAGTCATTCTCCTTCCTTTAGAATCTGATTATGAAAAAAGGATGTGGCACATGTTTTGTTTGTTTGTTTTTTCTGTGGGGCCTGGTACCAACTGTCCCACGGACCAGCACCAGTCTGTGACCCGGGACCACTGTTCTACATCACAAAAACAATCTTTTTCAAACCACTTTTTTTCATCGGATTCACAGACATTGAAATAAATAAATACCGTCTCTTTATCTATCTACGGTTGACGTCCGTTAGACGATGTGACTGTCCTTTCTTTAGCAGATTATACGAGACTTCCTCATGTCAGCAGTGTAATCGGAGCAGTGATAAATACCCAAAAACGCAATTTGAAATTAATTTTCTTTATACGTGTCTATCATCAGAAAAGTGCCACTAATTTTGAATGTGTTCAAAACACAGTTTTCATCGGAGTGGGTCTTTTTAAATGCTGCTCCTGCAGACGTTTGTTCAAGCAAACCAAACTCTTGTAAAAATGTTTCCAAAGTCAATCTAAACGTTTGCGTTTGTTCTGGTTCCTGAGGGAGGAACTCGTGGTGTGGCCGCACTACCTTGTCACGAATGCGATCGATCTGATCGTTCTGGGATTCCAGCTCATTGCCGATGTCCAGGGCCATACTCTTCAGGTTCCCCACGATGCTGCCCACGTGGGCCAGGTTCTCCTCCATCTCGTCCTCTCGGGCGTCGTTGGTCACCCTGTAACAAAGGTGAGCACACAAACGCCGCTGAGGCTGGCTGTTTGTGCAGCTGCTGCATCACAAAGCAGTTTGTTTGAAGAGCGCCAAACACGCCTCTGCACCTCCGAATGTATCCTCCGCTCATGATCATCTGTTCCCGCTCATCCACCACGCGTGATGATGGCGGCTGGTTGGACACGATGCCGTCCTGGCTCGTGGCTCCGCCCCAAACAGCCTTGTACGCCCCACTCTCTTCAAAAGCCTTCAATCTAACAAAAGCACCTGATGATTATTTGAAGGTTAATGAAACCTGAGAAGAAATGTCAGCAAATCAAGACTGTGCAGGAAGAAAGAAGTACGCGGTTGACGCCTGAACGGAACCACGAACGCACAACAACATCTATGCAACACAAATGACAACAGAAGGAAAAATTCATTCATTCATTTTCCAATCCGCTTTATCCCTTTCGGGGTCACGGGGTTGCCGGAGCCTAACCCGGCTACTCATGGGCGAAGGCAGGGTACACCCCTGGACTGGTCGCCAGTCTGTCGCAGGGGCCACAGCAGGAAAAATGTCCTTTTAATTTGAAAGGCTTATTTTCTGTGTGGACTCTTTATTTTGGTTTATCAAAACTAAATTCTAAGAAGCTTAATACTTTATAACACTATGATCCTCTGGCCTTTTTTTGAATAAAAAGAAAACCAAAAGTTCTGAAAAAATTTAAAACATAAGAAAAAGAGCAAAAAAATGAAGTGAAATAACCGAACACAAACCAGTTTTTAACAAAGTCCTTAAAAGTTGTGGCTTTGCTCAATAAAAAAAGTTTAAAAATTGAATACAAGTTTCATTGCTACAATCATCTTTAGTTATCTGCACACTTTAGGTTTTTCTAAAAAACGTCTTATAAATCTTTAAATTTTCGGATAAAAGCACAAATTTTATATTTACTTTAATTCATAATAATAATCTGCTAAGTACATTGAGCCACATTTTACTTCTAATAAGTGGTTTATTCATTTTAAAGCTTTACAGCTAGATGTAGTGTATGCATTTATAATACAGTCTGAGGAATGTACCAGGCTGCAGTGGATGCAGTTTATTTTTCCTTTACAGTCTGTAGGGGTTTTGTTGAATTCAGGAAATCTACAAGAACAAAAATGAGTGAGAAATCTGTTTGGTTTTTTTTTCCAAACTGCTTCTTGAACTATTTTTGTCTTTCTTCTTAGCGGATGGTTTGTGGAACAGAAAACTGGAAAGCCTTCAAAAAATAAAGTTTACAGTGACGTCTGCTCTGAAGTCCTATAAAAACCTTTTTTTAGAGGAGACCTCTGTGGTCAATGTGTTAAATTCATATCTGACATCATTTGTGTTCCTGCATAAACAAAAACAGGGTGATGAGGTTTAGAAGTTACTGATTTCCAGCTTTCTTTGTACTTTTCTGAAATTCCCATACCCACCATGAATTATGGTGTCTTAGTATGAAGGATGTCCCCGAGTGGGTGAGACAGAAAACACAAGTCACCTGTACCTACTTCTCACAGCTGCAGAGGCCACAGCATTTGCCGAGGTCTGTCAGGTTTTTCTCTGCCTCCTTCATATCAGAGTTTATCTGATCCAAACCCTCCTCTATGCGCTCCAGCTGTTCTACGGGGGGGAGGACGAAGGATGAAAACGCATGACAGGACCAGGAAAGATGGACATAGTGGAGGTGAGAGTTGAGAGGACAGAAGGTAAAGAAAAAACATTACAAAAATGCACAAATGAACGGATAAACTAGCAACTCAAAATCTGGCAAATGAAAAGCAGCGACACAGTTCACACATAATGTTTACTTGGTGTCCAGTTCCACAAAATCTGCTCCCTGCAGCTTCTGAATGTTCGTTTCTCTGCAGATAAGCATTTAAAAAGCAGCCCGACGAGCTAAGATGAAGTCAAACATCCAGAAAATGTTTGGTTTCAGGCTTCCATTTAGTATAGTTGAAATGCCGGACGACTAGATAAAGACAAGTGCGCTCCCATTGGTGTACAGCTGGCAGCTCAGACAGTATTCGGTGGAACTGGGCACCAGTTTGGGTCGGTGGGCGTACTTCCTGAGTGGCCAGAAGCACAGACCACAGCACTGGGCCATGTCTGTCAGATTCTTCTCAGCCTCTCTCATGTCTCTGTTGATGGAGTCCATGCCCTTCTCGATTCGCTCCAGCTGCTCTGTTAGGAACAGGAAGTTTTCACTCCGAACAGGGAAACGACCTGAAACCAGCTCTGACCAGGACTGACACATGCATGGAGAGCAGTAAAGCAGCCGGCACTGTCTGGCATTGAGCAGCTGCAGATCCTCACTGCACCAACGCTTTTCGATTTTGTCCCACTTCCTGTTCCTCTGGACTCGCACTTTAGGAAATGTTCTTCTCCTAGCACACAGAGCCCTTCCTGTCTTTGATTCATGGAAACTCCTACCATGGTGCAGCTGTCTTTAGCTGCCGTGGCGTTGACTCGGCACCTGAAGTATCCCCATTCAAAGTGAAGGGAATTGCACCAGAGTTCATCTACAACTAGCAGTGCAGCGGATCATGGATAATCCGTGATCCGTACGGATCACTCATGCCCAGTGGTTGGGGTTATTGCAGCAACAGGGGGCAGTGAAAGTTGACGTTAAAGTTGTCAATTATTCCATCCATCCATCTTGTTTATTTAAAGATGCAGTGCCCAATGACGCACTTTAGTTTATGTGAACATCTTGAGTATTTGCTTTATGTAGGCTATAGGAATATTCATATGATCAAAGATGTTATTAACGTTTTCTTTTTATAAATAGGCCCCAATGAGCATTTTTAAATGTAATAAATGTGTGTGTTTTGAAGTACTTCATATTTTTTATTAAAAATACATGTTGTAAAACTTTTTAAAAAACACATTTTCAGCTTTAATCTTATTTTGCCCTTTTTTTTTACTACAACTATTCTACTAGCCAAACATTTTTCAGAATTATTTGTATTTATGTGTATTTCAAAATAAAACAGTTATTCCCTTTTTTTTTTAATAAAGATTCAGTTAATAACTATTATCTCACAAAACAAAACACTACTAATAATTGACATTGTAGTCTTATGTCAGGTTTTATAACATTACAGAAATGTAATGTGATTTTAATAAAAGACACTTCTGAACGTTTTTATGAACACAAATCTTTGTTTAAAGCATTGATTTTATCTACAAACATTACACAGCAAAACGTTGGAGAAGTATTAAATATTGACCAATTTAAACTGATTATATCTTTGTGAGTCAATCCTGACGACAATATTGGGCACAAATCAGCAAAGACTGTGGCTGACATGTTAACACACAATGTGTGAGGTCACCTTCACAGTTTGTTTTTTTAAGATATTTTTTAAAGGATTTTTGATGGAAGCATACAGCATTTAATTAAAATCCATGGTAAATTTGGTGTTTGTACCACAAAATGCACCATTTGTCTGTTGTGTTAACCAACCTGTCTCCGCTGAATATTTAAGAATACGTGGACAGAACATATTAAGTCCATCCACACTATTTCAGAACATTGACAAAATTCAAATTTCATGTAGACTTTCCGTCTGAAGATCAGCTCCAGTTGTGTTCTTTGAACAGGAGAGGTTAAATGAGGTTCTAAGGGAGTTTCCATCCCAAAGGCAAAAAACAGAAATGTGTTTTACAACTGAATTAAGATAATAAATTCAGTTAGATCCCCTTGGTGTGTTACAGACATGTAGAAAAGTCTGCAAACATCAGGGCATTGTACAGATGTTGACCTTCATTTTGCAGAAAAGCCCAGAAGCACAAACCGTTATGAAGTGGAGCGGCTTACCTCCTTGTTCGTCTAACATCACCACAGTTCTGATGCCCACATCTTTGCTCTGAAAGACAGAATCAAACAGTGAACAGTCGTCAGTCCCAGCCGTCTGGGGTGTGTGGATGTTGAGGGGTTCTGCTCTTTAACTTCCACTCATCATGCTTTCAGTAGATCTGCAGCTGAAGCAGGAGATCATGACAAACCTCCAGCATGTGATGGCTTCAACGCGCCACATGGACTCCTTCTGGTAAAAACCCTTTTTCACTCGTTTGTTTGTGAATAAAAATGTCCTTGAGCTGAAATTCGACTTTAGAAATGTTCATTTAATTGAAAATTAAAACGGATGTTATGGTTGCTTGTTGTATTTCTGATCATATTTGGACCCATAGCATTTTCCATCACCATGTGATGCCTTTGAGAACTGTTACATTCGTTTTCCATTTAACCCTTTGTTTTCTGATGTCCACAGCTTTATTTAGACCATCCACAATCCTGACTGAGATATTTCCAGTTAAACAACCCAGAAGGCATTTATCTTTATTCGTGTTTAACAAGAATGCACCATAGATCTCACAAAAATGTGAGGTAGCTCAAAATAATGCTGTGAAAAATGACTATAGGTAAACGACGGTTCTAGTTTCAGACAGTAAAACGATTGAGAACAACTGATTCACGTGCTTTTTTACTGCTAGTTATGATGAGTGTAACGTAAGCTGCATTTCTCTGAAACGCAGAAGACGTTAGCTCTTCACTCAAAGCTTCCATCAACTCAAACAGTTTTATGAACTGTTGCTGCCCTACAGCCACTAACATGACAATGCTTGGTGCATGTGACATGCACTGCAGTGCAGTAGTGCTGCTCTCTCTGGGTTAGAGGACTTTGCGAGTTTCACGACTTCTAAAGCGTTATATGTCTCGGACAGAAAAGCCCTTTTTTTTGTCTTGCTGCGTTTGAACCAGCAGCTGCTGCTGTAGCAGAATAATCTGTCGGTCCGTGTGTGTGTGACGGCTGAAGCTCGGCTAGAACTGGGTCATGTGCAGGAAAAGGCTCCACCCTCAGCAGCAGCAGATATTGAAGCTGCTGAGGGATGGTGGCAGTCATTTCTGTAATATTCTGTACTAGTAAAACAGGTGTGTAAAACAGTGTTGTTTGTCACAGGCTGGAAAACACCCAAAATAAAAATAACTGGAATCAGGATTTTCCAAACAGGATCATGTGGGGGTTAGTCCAGCTCTGCAGAACTCAGTTTACTTTGTAAGGACTTCAAGTCTGTAGATGAAGATTCCTGCTGCCGTTAGAACGCATGAGGTCTGTGTGTGTGCACGTACCTCTTCCACCAACAGAATCATCCGCCTCGTGCTCTCCAGAGACTGTAAGACAGAGAAACAGGAGCTTCATTGGTCCAGAAAACGTTCAGGTGTCTATTGTTGGCTCATTTAAAAATCCTGCCTTCAAAATAAAACAAACCAGGCTTTAATGGTTTGAAATTTCTTTGTCTTAAAATTGTTTTAAAATGAAATAAATCCATCTGTAGTCAGTTTGGAAAATCCCGTTTGGACTGAGACATGGTGGTTTTATTTTACTCTAAGGTCCATCACAGCAAACACACATGTGATGCAGTAAAACTGATCAGCCATCATTCTAGTCCAATGTGTGGAAACACTTTGAGTTTAGCAAAGTCATGTGACCATACAGTGTGCTAGAATGTTCTAATAATGTTCCTTTGGATTATTTTGAATTGAATTGAAATGGTTTAGTTCAAATAATCAAGCAAGAATAGTACATAATGTAATGCAATCAATCAACAAAGGTTTACATCCATAAAAACATGTCAAACATGGCATAACTCGGCATGAAATGTTAGATTGCTTGAAAGGGAGTGGGAGGAAGTGAATTTATTTAATCCCATCCCGGCTCGACCTCACCATTTCCTTTACACGAAATGATCATTTCCGGTTCGTAACTTATTATCAAATGTTTATACCTTACCAACACAGATTCAGGTCATTAAGAATCCTTAAGTAACAGTAAATCACATGACTATGTAAGGAGACAAAACCCTTTTTCAGACTTTATCATAGCGTATGCAGATCAATAATCAAAGGTGTTGGTCATCAAACAAATTATGTAAATATGCAGAATGTTTCCCATTAGAATGGTCATTGATATAAACTAAGTATTGAGCATAAAACTATATTTATACATATTCTGATTATTTTTCTTTTCCATTAGAAAATCATTCATATAAATCAAATGCCAACATTTAGAAAAATAAATATTTGCAGATTTGTTTCTTTTTCATTAGAGATCAAATGTCAGAAATCAGAGCTGCAGTTTTCATCTCAACACATATCTGGTTTTTGCACTATGTAGAAGTGGATCTGTTTGGTTTGGGCCCAATGGCAGTGCTTGCAGACTTTGTCAGGTCCGTTGTCAGTCAGACTCGATGGTATTAAGATCCAGGAAAATTCCTTTAGACGTGAGAAAAGATCCAACTTGAGTCTCCACGCTGTCTTCTGGAGCCCCAGCTGTACAGGCGTTGTCGCGTTTAAACTCCTCCATGAGGGGTGCTAACCTGGCTTCAAGGTGCAACGGTGGAGTTAGCTTAGCTTGGATATCTTCCAGTGTCTTTCTGATGTCCGAAATGTCAGATGCGTCTTGGGCTTTTTCGGGGCCATGGTCAGCTCTCTATGTTGCAGAATTACTACTTTTATGTAATTCTGGGATAATTTAAAGGCGATCAGGACAGCTGGAAACATGCGTCTGCTCGTGACCCCTGACCCTTTTGTTTTTGACATCGGGCTGAATTTAATCAAACTAAAATGTGAATGCTGACATTCATTCTTGTTTACTTGTTTGTTTGTACACACATTGAAACCCTTCCTCTACTGCAAGTTTGAAGCCGTGTGAAGAAGAGCAGCAGCAGCAGAAGTCTGCAGTCATCAGGTTTGCTGATGATGAAGTAATTTCTTCAGATGATGATGCTTCGTGAGACAACAGTTACGGCTTATCTTCAGCAAAGACAAGAGAGACCAAAGAAAATGTTTGAACACGTTTTGAACGAGAGGACAAATCAAACCCTCCAGATGCTTCTTCATATTTGTCAACTGAGATCGTGGAAGTTTCTGAAAAGACACTGAAAGGCTCTGTGCTGAACGGCCCCTCCCCCTTTGTCAGTCAGTCTATTTATTGTGTAAATATCACCTCAGCGCCAAGGGGCGCCGCCACCCAAGGAGATGATGAGGTGACAAACGGATCTGAAGCCCTGGGAGTGTTTGTTTAGCACCACCTCTCAGAGCGTATGGGCCCTCTCCCTGCAGCTGGTTGCTCTGGGAGACCAGCTGTCTCTATGGCAACCAGGTGAGTCAGATGTCGTCTAGGGGGGACAGTTTGCTCCCCTCAGGCTCAAGCTGGGCTGTGATAGAGTTCTATTTTTGTTATGGTAATGACTTCAGACACCCAAAAAGGACTTTACAGAATGTTGGAAACCCGGTTTCAGCGTTTACCTCATCTGTGACCTGATTGGCTCTCCTCTGTAGCTCCTCCTGCTCTGTCAGGATGGGCGGGTCCAAGCGGCTGTTGGCCATGGTTGTTTGTGAGTTTGCGGCGGGTTTAGTCTCTGGTGACCAGATTCTGCTGCAGCATCAGGTGGTTTGGAAACGTGGACAGTCAGAAAAACAGCAGATGTTTCAAAAATGTAATATTTGCTTATGAACAGTTTTTAAAAAATCTATTCTGACACAAAGGACTGTAACACAAGTACTTACATTTATATTTAAGTAATTTCCCTATGATTTCATCATTAATTCATCTTTTAAACAAGATAAAAACAAACTACCTTTTAAAAAAAAAAAATATATATATATATATATATACCAATATTTTGAGAAAGATTTGGCCAATGATTATTTCTTTGAAGAACCATAAAGATTTTTGTTCAAACTGTGAGATGACATGTGTTTCTAAGCCCAGAGATGTTACAAAATTAGAAGGTAACGGATGGTTAAAAAGACACAGTTTCTCTTTCTTACAGCATCACCAGAGAAAACACTGAGAAGGTTTTTAAGCTGTTAGGAGGAGGTCATCTTGTCATGGAGCAACCGTAAACAGAACACGTTTACAGTCAACTGAAGTTGTCCGCTTAAGGAAACCTTCAGTTTTTTTTCAAGCTTCAATGTTTCTGATGTCACAAACTTTATCTTGATCTTTTTCAGACTCTAAGATCAGATCATTCATCACTCTGAGATCAGAGGAAGATCTTTGATCCTTTTCCTTTCCTCCTCCATCAGGAAGTTTGACACACAGAGACTCCTTCTGCAGCATCACCGTCTTCATTACCACGGACAAAAGGAAGAGGAGGAAAAACGGCAGGAGAAAAGAAAGAACTTCCCTGTGCCGCAATCTAAAGAAGAAGACTTGATGCAGAGGAAGAATCTGCAGGAATGAGGCTCATAATAAATCATCATTCAGGATTGGAAACCTAAAATGTGCAGAAACTGCTCAAATGTTTTCTCCACACGGACTCTTCGGCATTCTTTGTTGTTTTGTTTTTTTCTTCTGGTGTCGTGATGTTTCAGCTCCTTCAAGACTTTTTTGCTTTTTTGTTCAGTTTTTCTTAAGTTTTTGATTTTAGAAACAGATGCATACTCATTGATGGTTTATGAAAACTTTAAACCCATCAGTGTGTGAATGGGACTGTGACTGTAAAGCGCTTTGGACCTTCAAGGAACCGCAAAACAAGTGCACGCCATTTACCATCAGATGCTGATACCTTCAATAGATACACACATAGATGCGCTTTTGTCATTGGTACAGTAAATCTAAGAACTGCTCTTTAGTCCATGTCTCATTCATTTATTAAGAACAAGAAATAACTGCAAATCAGTTTACAACTGATGAATAAAGAGTGCCTCATTCAGTCATCATAAACTAAGAAATTATGATTATCTAATTAACGTATAAAAAAGATTTAAAAAATGAACTTACAAATAATTAGAGCGTTAAAATGAAAAGAACTTCAATGAGTTCCGTTTAGTTGAAGTTCATGTTTGATAGTTCATCACAACTGAAGCAGACTAAATACATTTTTGTGACTTTTTTGAACACTTTTGTTCTGCTTGTTTTAGGATCAAATGACATTAACGTAATAGTTGTGTGTTCAAGTCCTCATTATTTAGAACTAACCTATAGAAGTGAAAGTTTTATCTCAGATTTCTGCAGCACTTCTGACAGGATCATTTTCGATTGGATTTCTTCTTTTTGAATCCCCCTTCGGGCGCACGCGCGCACTAAGTTCTCTTCTTTTCTTTCTGCTCACGCGCGTTTTAGCGGAGTCCGGTCAGCCCTTTGATCTTACCTTTGATCAGTTCTGCCTTTTTTTTTTCTTTCGTCCGGACTTCCCAGATCAAAGCGTTCGATGAGCACTGCTCTTCCTCACGAGCGCCTCATCCTTCTCCCGCAGGCCCCGCCCCTTCAGCAAATAAACACTCCTCGGAGTTTTCTGCCCCGCCCTGACGGCGCGCGACGCCTTACCTCCACCTGTTGATCAGCGCGCGCTTGACTGACGCTTCTTTTGCGCATGTCAGAACAGACATAAAAGATAGCTGGACAAAAAATATATATATATATTTTACATAGAATTATTTTCAAAAGAAAAAGAACATTTTAACAGTACAATTGAAGGATCCACCTGGAGAACATTATTGTTTTTTTTATGTGGACAATCTTCGTCTCTGATGGTCCAAATGTGATCAAAATAAACCTTCCTGATCCAGCAGCAAATCTCCAATCGTTCAACACCACAACAAACAGCTGATGGGTACCTTTTTAAAACAGATTTCTGTTTATTTAACAATATTTTTTAAACTAATTTATCATTTTAATTTAACATATTTCTGTTTTTTTTTAAACTCAATTACCCATGGTTCACCTCTGCAGTCCCGTCTGACCAGAACATTAGGCATTCTGACATGAACTCGAGCTCACTGCCAGTTTAAGAGCAAATAAAACCAGAACAGAACCACTTTTATCCCAGTTTCTTTATTCTTTTCAAATTTACTTCAAATATTGGTGCAGCAGAAAGGTTGTAGCGCCCCCTGGTAGCAGGAGGAAGTTGGTGCAGCAGCAGCATCTCCAGTTTGGTCCCGCATGAAAAGTATTAGCTTTGTGGCCACTTTGGTCCTGTTTTCATGGATAGGAATAAAATGAAAGAGGAAGACAGAGCGACGACTCCTCAAGAGTACATGGTCAGCTGAAGCCACTGTGAAACAGACAGAAGATCAGAGTCAAATGACAGGAAATCCACGTTAGGTGCTCAAATACATGAAGCATCACAAGAGGACTGGAAGCTGCTTCTGGAGAAACTTCTCATTGCACAAAATAATTTCATGTTTCTCAGTTTTTTTAGGTCAATAGTCTCTTTTGCAGGTGACTTGCCTTAAAGACCCACTCTGATGAAAATAGTGTTTTTAACGTGTTCTTGTGGCATTTTTCTGACAATGGAGGACATAGACAACATTACGATTAAAACTGCATTTCTGAGTATTTCTTTACTGAAAGGATTGTAAATCAAGAGCAGACAAAAAATGCAGTTTGAAAAAGATTGTATTTTAAAGATTGTAAAATTGGCTGGGCGGGCCACAAGCTCTCTGCTCCGCCCCTTTCTGATGCATCCACTTGGAAAAGACTAGATCCGTTTTCCTTTATCGTTTTCCTCATCTGAACTGGAATCTGGATAAAAACTGTATGGCTGCATAGCTACAATATAGCTCACTATTTTAGTTGCATCACTAATGTCAGGTTGGTGGTGTGAGAGGTTAGCTAGCTGGAGAGCGTGTACACCGAGAGCTCTCAGAAACAACGAGGGGAAGCGGGAGCGGGCTTACTCTATGCCAACGGTTCCGTTCGCAAGTCAGAGGTGAATTCCTGATAAACTCCTGCCGCTCTGCAGAAACTACGTTCTAGAAAATGACAGTTTTTTTTTTATTTTGGCTAAAAACTGCATCATAATGAAAAGATCACTGGGAACACTGAATAGAGTTCAAAAGATTATTGAAGTGGGATTTTAAATGGTCTAAATCCAGTCAGTGGGACAAGAGTGAAAACTGACTTAACGAGTCAAAATCAGCCTCAACCTAATAGTCATCAAACAAGAACTGCACAGAGGCATTCTGGTCCTGCAGCTGTAAACCAGCCCACATCACCAACCCTCCGCCACTATTTGTTCAGTAAACAACCCAAAAGTGACCTCCATTTTGAAACTGGATACAGCAGATGATTTATACGTTTATAAAACTTTCAAACGGAAAGCTGACCTCTTTGATGTCCAGGTTGATGGTGCCGTTGTCGTCTTTGTCCAGAGTCTTGAATGCTCCTGCAGCACACAAACGCATCGTTTACAGCTGTCACTCCGAATTCCCACACAGCAAGAAGCTTGTTGGTAATTTTCCAAATCGGTCACCAATAAATCCAGTTAGTGTTTACATCCTCCCTTAATTTTTTACTCCAATTTTGTTGGAATATAAAATAGAATCCAACTCCTGATGTTGTTTGATACCATCAGAAGACAACACATCATTCCCTGTATGCCGAGGGGGGACTGTTTTATTTACTAAAATATCAAAATAAGGAGGTAAAAAAGCCTAATTTGTGTTAAAAAGAATGAAAAACAATAATAATTTGTTGGTAATAAAAAAAGTGCACAAATTAGGTGAAGAATGACTTACTGCACATGGCATCTAATCGAACTAGGCAGCCAATGAAATTATCAAAGTCCATGTTTCCGTTCTCATCACTGTAGCGACGGATTATGAGTTTGTAAAGCTGGTCACCCAGAGGGAAACCTATAAAAACAAACAGAATTGCTCTGGGGGCTTGTCCGGGCAGTCTTTGATCCAATCTCAACTTCCACCTTAAAACAGGCCAATATTTTTACATGTTCTTGAGTGAAAAAAAGCATTCATCTGTGAACTGGACTTGGACTGACGCTAACTCAGAGAGCAGATTCTCACCTGCAGCCTTAAAGGCATGTGGGAGCTCATGCGAGCCAATCGTGCCGGAACAGTCCGAGTCATAGGATAAGTAGATCCTCTAAAGACAAAAGAACACAACAGTGACAGTGAAAAATCAGCCGCAAAGAACCTCCTAGCTTCAATTAAAAGCAGAAAAATGAACAAAAACGGAGAAAGAACCAACCTGCCACTTCTTGATGTTGTTCCAGAGGTACTTAAACTCATGGAAGCCCAGCTTTCCTGTACTGTCGCTCTGCAGAGCGCCGGGTTAAAGCTCAACCCACAGACCAGAGCAGAACTTCACATTTACAGCATCACACACAACCCGTCCAAAAGGATACGTCCATGACAGCCACCATGCTTCTGCAGGACTCGATGCTGAAGCCGTCACTCTTTAGGTCTCCATCTTTGCAAAAACAACTGTAATTTTAGCTGAAGTTTTGCAGTTGAACCCCATCCATGAGCACCAAGGTTCAGAGTAGACTCACGTTTGGAAATGACTTTGTTCAGGATATCCTTCAGCTCGTTGGGGCTCACCTCCATGTCCTGTTAGAGCAAACGACAGAAAATCCGCTTTGTGTTCTGCAGTCTGTTCACTATAAGGAGGCATTACATCTTGGGAGTAAATGATCAAAAAGTCAGTCAAACGTGAACAGACAAACGTATAATCATATCTTGGTCAAGAGAGACTTTTTCCACATGTTAATGTCCCTCTTTTCCTTAGCAGAGTCGAGGGAGCTGCATTACCCAGAGGTTTGTGGTTTTTCCAGCCAGCACCATAGGCTGGCAGCTACCACAGCTCTGTGTTAGCTTGCTTGATGGCATTGTTGTATCTGCCCTCGTCTACAGAGTGAGCTGCTGTGTGTGTGTGTGTGTGTGTGGTGGTGGGTGGGGTGGGGGGCACTGACAGGAACAGGATCGACAAACTGGTGCAAAGATCTGGCTTCATTCTGGGAGTCTGTGTGGTGGGTGGACACTGCATTGTGTTATTGTTTTTAGTGCCATTTATTATCTGTTTGTTTTTTTTAGCTTTGATAAAACAATGTCCCCATGATGGGATCAATTGAAGTTCAGCCATCTATCCATCCACTTCTCTCTCTACAGAACCCCAGCAGAGCTGGAGGAGGCCGTAGATGCTCCGAGGTCATCTGGCACACAGTCCTTCCAGCCTTTCCTTAGTCTACCCTGGATGTCCTCCCTGGAACACCTCCCCAGGAAGGTGTCCAGGAGGCATCCAAAAGAGATGACCGAGCCACTTTAACTGGCCTCTGGATGTGGAGGAGCAGCAGCTCTCCTGCAAGCTCCTCATCTCTACGAGAGCCATCCTGCAAAGGAAACATATTTCAGCAGCTCGGATCCAGGATCTTCTCCTTTTAGTCATGACTCAGAGCTCATGACCACAGCTGAAGGTAGGAACATAGATTGACCAGGAAATTCAGTTCAACTTCTTCTTTACTACAACAGACCAATACAGCTGCTGCTGCCTGTAACCTCCTGTTAATCCCACGCTCTACTCTTAAGACCCCAGAGCCTTCAACTCCTAAGCTTGGTGCAGGAGCTTCCACCTACGTGGAAGTCTCAAACCACCTTTTCCTGAATGAGAACCTCAGATTTGGTCGTTCTCATTCCAGCCGCTTCAACCTCTCTAGTGCACTCTGAAGGTCCTGGTTTGATGAAACCAACAGAATGGCATCATCTGCAAAAAGCAGATATGAAATCCAGCAGTTCCTAAAGCAGACAGACTCCCTCCAGCTCCTGGCTGCACCAAGAAATTCTGTCCACCAAAATGATCAAGCGAACCAGTGACTGGGATCATCCCAACTGAGTCCAGCATGCACCAAGGACGGATTCAAGCTACTGTCGGCAACATAAACCAAAGCCTGGAAATACAGAGACCAGATGGCCCTTAGTAGGGGGCCCTGGACCCCATGTTACCAGACCTCCTCCCAGAGAACAGTGATGAAACAGCTTCTGTAAATCCAGTGTTCTGCAAGATGACCTCCTGCCGCATGTGCAAAGTGAGGGTCAAACTCTAACCCACCCCTCCGGACAGATCGTGTTCTCTGTTGTTTCACTCGTTTCTGATGGATCAACACCTGAACTTTTACAGTCTCTACATTGTCAAAAACGTGGGTTCTGTCATTTTTAATGTATTTGCAAGTTCTTTTATTTATCTTTAGGTTTTTTCCATTTCCTGTTCATCATACAACAAACTGGCCAAACCTGAGTCTGCACTTTTAAAGGCAGACACCCCGCCCACATACCTACAACCCTTTTTTTTTATTACAATGAATCCATTTGGAGTGAGCTGACAGGTTAAACAGGACAACCCTCCCCTGAGATGACTGACTCTGACAGCGCCACACCTTGGAGCGAGAGCGCCACCCCGCCAGAAAATGGCAGGAATGCAAAGGAAGAGTCCCAGCAGAGTCCCAGTATCAAATAAAAAGTCCAACTATGCAGGAAAGAATCTGGAAAATCAAACAAATGTAAGCACAACCGATCCAATCCCTGTGGGATTACAGTTTATCACAAACCATTTGGGAAACTGCACCGTCAGGCTTCCAGAAAGATGAAATCTTCTGTTATTTCTTCATTAAAAAAAGAGTGTAGCTTCCATAGATCAACTCAAGACTTTAAAAACAGATAAGAAACATTTCTATTGTCGTAAAAGACGGGAAAAATCTCAAATTTGTAGTAAAATCCTGGCCCATGTTTTGTTCAGATGTGTCAAACCTCTTTGTTAGCTGATATCAGCAGTACTTTGAACGGAAATGAAATGAACAATGCAGAGCAAAAGAAATGTGTAAAACATCATGTTTTTTACTGACAAAGGTGGGATTTTGTTACTTCAATTCATTTTAACTGCCTGAAAATTACACAAATAACTGAAAAAGTTCTTTGGAAGTTTCTTCAGCAAAGCAGAGATCATTTAAATTTGCCAGAACACTGATTTCTAACCCGCTGGTGATTTTCAAACAACCAGCAGGCATGCGAACTCTTTAAAAGCATTTTGTAATTTCTTCTGACACTAAGTGGTGATTCCTTAACAGCAAAATATATTTAAAAAATACATTCCATTTCATTGAAATCAGCAAAAAGACTGTTTTTTTCCATTTTTCTTATTTTAAGCAAAAAGTGTCTTATTTATCTTTTAGGGATGAAACGAATAAAACAATGAAGGATATTTGTGACATTTGGGCATTTTGAAAATGGTCTTTTGGTGCCTATATCTTAAAAAAAGGATTTTTAGATAAAAAAAAACCCAACAACTTGATATTAATTTTAAAAACTTTTTGTCATTGTTCATTCATTTATACATTGATTTTTTTAATTATTAGCTGTTAAATTAAAGTCCATCTCAAAGAGAAAAAAAACTGTCATTTCCTGATATTGCGTAACATGGAGGTTTTGGGGGTGTGGCCAAACCTCAGACTCAGCCCCCTAAATCTATTCGTGTGAAGTCTGTTTAATCTGTTTTACTGCATTTTAATGACATTTGAACAGAAACAGATCAGATATAAAAATAAACACAAGAATATCATATTTTGTAAGATTTTGTCCAAAAAAGTGAAAATGTTTGGAATGTGGATGATAATCTGAAGGTAAATTATAAATTATAAACCAACTCAAAGTTCAGACACACACCGTAAACATTTGAAACTGGATCTTGTGTGAACAGAAGAACTCACATCTCCGGCGAGATTCTGGAAAACTCTCCGAAACTGCTTCTCCTCTTCGTCCTCGTAGCTCTCAGCCAAGTGTGGGGGTCTGCGAGGAGGAGGCTGCACGCAGACGCACACACGCAGACGCACACACGCAGACACACACACGCAGACACACACACGCAGACGCACACAGAGGCTTATGTTAGACTGACCCCTCACACATTCCTCCAGACTGTGAAGCCGTTCACATGTCCTGCTTGTTTGTTTGCTCTTGAAATCTTCCACTGCGGGTAAGAAACTAGGCGTTTACAGATGGAGACAGAAACATCTCATCTTTCACATCTCCATTGATTATTGGTAACTGTGTTAATGCTAGCAACAATCACACTTGTCGTTTGTTGGTTCTTCAGCTCAAAGCCTTCAGCGGGCTGTCAGATCCTTCAGCAGAGTCCAGATTTGTTCACTTTTCTGAAAGATTTGACTGTTTGAGCTAAAAAAAAAAACAACAGGCAAAGCGGGATCGTGGCGGGATTTAAAATACTATTGTTGTTGTTGTTCTGGTTCTTTGGTTGACAGAGCGTTCATGCTTAAATTGCATAAAAAATATCAAACAAAAGGTGAAAATCATCATCATCATTAAATGTATCCGTCACCTCAACTCTTTCCCGTCTAAATCCACTAAACCTGCATGCAGAGTTTTATAGAAGGAGTGACCTTAAACAGAAACAAATTCAGTTTGAGAAGATTAAATCCATAACTTTGACTTTAACAGTTCATACTTACCGGGTCTGAAGGCGTGAACTGGGACGAGTCAATGTTGCTGTTTCACAGAGAACAGACAGTTAGCTTAGCACAAACGCTGGAGGAAAACTGCTGTTCAGAAAAACTCTTACTTGACAATGTTCATGATCCCTGAAATTACTTGATTTGCGAGAAACATTTTGGATTCTGTGCAAAGAAAAACAGAATAATATGATTGAGTACATGTATAAAAGAGGAAGCAATAATGAAAAAAAAACAAAAGTTTTAATCTTCTTTGTTCACAATAAATCATCGACCGATTGCCAGCTAAAATTGAACAACAGGAGATATTAGGAATTCAAGTCTTTTTAGTTGTTTTTACTCTTAAATACAACTGTTTCCTAGTAACTGTCATCATCTGAAATGCTAGAATTACAATTAAACTCCAGGAAAGTACCAGTGAAAGTCTGACTTTATGCAGATGATTAGCTGCTCTCTCACACATTTGATAATAAAGCAACTGCATTCATTCATCTGACACAACTTCAAAATGGCTTTTTTAAAAGCACACCAGACTTTTCCAACAGACCGTGGTTGTGACAGGAATTCAAAATTGTATTAATAAACATAAAAAGCAAAAATAAAAGCAGGACCAAAATAAACCACCAGGGAGCAACAAAAGCGAGGAAACAGTTAACCTGACCGGGATGAAACCCCATAAAATGATGGTAGATATTCAATCCTAGCAGAAACATCTGAGACAAACCAGGTGTGCAGTGACAGGAAAAACTCGAAAGAAACAAAATCTCATCAATTAAAACTAAACCAAAACAGGCAGCGATCCTCACCAAAACATCCTAATGCTCCCACGTCACGGCTTTGGCCAGCTTCATTCCCGTTCCCCTTGCAGAGAACAACTTCCCCACATTACAGTTCCACTCCAATTATCGCCACAAATAGCAATGTGAACGCATCGGAATGGAGCGGAGCAGGGAGCTTGTGGCCTGCCGATTGTAGCTCCTACTTTACAATCCGATCTTTTTCAAACAGAATTTTTTCGTCTGCTCCTGCTTCACAATGATCTGAATAAAGAAATAGTCTGGAATTTTAAGCTTAGCTTCCTTTATGTGCTCCATCTTTAGAAAAACGCTCCAAGAACATGTTAATAACAACAAAATCCCCCTCTTCATCAGAGAAACCCACTTGGAGCGGACCAAGCAGCGCAGTGTGAAAGCTCTCCCAGCGTTCATTTTCTTCCAGTCACAGGACGGTGTTTGGGAAATGTTCTTCTTACAGCTGTTTTCGGGAGTCTTTGGTTTGTCAAACGTTTCTGTTACGCTTTTATTTTTCCTGGATCCGGATTTGGAACTTTGGAACTGCCTTCTCCTGCTTTACCAGACGGACAGCTGGCCTTGATCATGAAGTTTACAGAGTTACAGGTGTTTTAACAACTCTAAGTCGTTTAGTAAAGTCGTTTTAATCCGTTTCTCAAATGTTTTCTCGGGTTGATGTTTAAATGAAATACTAAAAGCTGCGTTTTGACTGAAGAACTGAAAGCAGGTTTGACCGCAAACTGGACGTTGCTGCCTGCCTGCCGCTCTTTGGGTGGGACAACATTCAGACCCGACGAACATTATCTGCTCAGAACAAAAGACCCGGTTCCGGTTCGGACCGTGACCGGAGAAGCTTTTACTCACAGAGTTCGGCTTTTGCTGAGGAGAACAGGAGAGACGGGCGGAGGTCTGCCAGGAGCTGCGACTGCTGCTGAAGTTCAGGAGAGTCTCCTCTGTGCGTCATCGACCCCGCCTAAAACCCACACATACAAGCACGCACGCGGGCGGGCGCACACGCGCGCACAGCGGTTTGGGGTGGCTCCCAGGTCTTAAAGCCCTCCAGCAGCATTTCTGAGTATTTCTTCTGTCCACTCGTTGAGAATCAGGAGAAGACGAAAAAAAGCCGTTTGAAAAAGAGCTTATTTATGACGTAGAAAATACGCTGGGCGGGCAACAAACTTCCTGCTCCTGCTCACAGACAAACGGATCCATGAACGTCTTTATTTTCCTCGTCTGAGCTGGAATCTGGATCTAATCTGTACGGCACTGGTAATTTTGGAACGAGGCTGTAAATTAGCAAGTGTAAACAAAGGGATGATGGGAAGTGTGGACAGACTTACTCCACACCAATGGTCTCACTCACATCTCAGAGCTGAATTCCTGTCACTTTGCCCTAGAAAACAGCACCGTTTTTTTTTCTTTAAGTGGCGTAATCATAATGAAAAGACCACTGGGAACGCTTTGAAAATAGATCAAAAGATAATCGGGATGGTACTTTAACAATAATGACAGACAAAAAAAACAACAAAATGATGATGCCACCATCATGTCTGATAACCACAATCTTCTAATGTTGTAAAATGTCACCACAAATAAAATAAATGTTCATCAGCCAGAGGCAGCAACAAATACATACAATAATGGATGCCTGCATCATCTTCTCTCGGCATGATACTGCCACCGCTGTACTTTACTTCCTCTGCTTTCACCATTGGAGTCCCAGTTCTCACCGTGTTGTGTTTACGGACAAAATGAAAAATGAGTCAAGAATTTTAGTTCTTTGAGAACTTGGATTTTCTCTGAGTTACGACACTGTTTTTCAGCAGAAAACATAGATAAAACATAGATGTAGCAACACATCTGCCCACTTGTGAGGAATATTCAGCATCCATCTGAACACAAAGGGCCTCACAGGGCAGAAAACGCATCAAGCCATTCTAATTCCCTGATTTCTTGACCCACATTTCCTTAAAACCCTCGCAAAGCTCCCAAAGTCCAGACATAAACGGGTAGCTGGAGGTTTTGCATGGAGAACCCTCAAAGTAAAGCGAACATGAGGTTGTTTCTGGATCAACAGGCAGAAGCAAACCCCTCCCTGATGCAGGCATCTCTCTGCATGTGTTTGCTCTGCAGCTGGACTACAGAGGGTTCAAGTTTTCAAAGTCCAGAACTGCATCCAGAGGACACTTAGAAACTTTAAAATAATGCTCTGAAACATTAAAAACCTGAACTGAGGAGTAAAATAAAATAGAAGCTGAGTATCTGTGCACATCCACCTGCAGATTATGAAACGTAAGCTTTCAGAGTGACTCCTGCTGCTGAAATACGTAGGTGTGCCCGGCAGAGTTGAGCGACCTGTTTGAGTTCTGGTTGGACCACAATGTTGTTGTTTCTTTGGCTGTGTCAAACCAGACGATTGAATACCAAAATCGACATTGTAGGAACACACGATTCCAGAGGAAACATTTGACCACTCTTCTGCTTTTACATTTAACAAGAAAAAACGGATCCTGGAAGTTTCAGAAAAACATAAAGCTGTATCTAAAAACAGAAGAGGAATCATTAAAAATGAAAATGCTCTAGAAGGTTTTGAATTACAAAAATAATATGCATGATTCTCTCCGAAACCTCGGTATGTCAGCCACAAAGCAGATACCAGTAGTTTTGCTTTATTTCCCCAGATACATTGGTCATTAAAGAAAACTCTAAAGTCAGGGTCTACGCCTAAACCTAACATTTGTGACGTTTGACTTGGTGTGTTGTGATAAGAACGGCCTCCTCCGTTGTGGTAGCAATCTACCCAACACACAAACCCACGGGTCTGCTCCACGGATCCCATGTCACACCTTCTACAGCTGCTTAAAGAATCCGGATAATCTTCATGTTTTATGGGCACTTCATCGCCTCACAGTTGAGGTTGGGTCAAAACTTGTGAGGTTTGCAAAGAAGAAAACAATTTTTGTGTCAAACTTAAAATCTGAAGAACAGACCTGATGATTCAGCTGATTCAGAAACCGTACAAGTGCAACTCACTTGTTGTAGTGTGTGTGCATCGCTTATTTATTGTATTTGTTTTAATTAAAAGTTTGCTTCTTTGGTGTCTTTATGTCTTCGGTTTACAATTTTACTGATATGATTCAAAACTAAAAATAAAGGCAAATTAATTTCAGATGATTTAAACTGTTTACAACCAGCAGAGACGGCGAGTTTGAACAAAGAAGCGTAGTTTCCTACGATCATGAATGACCGCCTCTCATCCTGTTACGTCAGCCGGAACCCGGAAGTGTGCAGCTTGTGAGTTGGTGACTCCGCGGCTGCTGGTTCCGTCCCGGGTTTAGCTGAAATGGCAGGTTCGGGTCGGTCCGTGTCCGCCGCCCTGCTCGTGCTGCTGCTGGCGGGCATGAGCGGGCCCGCCTCCGCGGTGTCCGAAGCGGGGACGTGGATGCTGACCGCGGACAGCGTGAGTTTCCTGTTCTTCAGTTTGAGCTACCGTTCTGCTGACGGTAACTAGCGTACAGCGCGTTGGTCACGGATCCGGACCGCTCGGAACGCGGTTCCGTGATGACGGGTGTTGGTCCTTTTTAATTTTAAATTTTAAAATTTAATTTTACGCCATAACTTGTGACGTTAGCGCCTGTGACCCGATGACAGCCGCGAAATTCTGCGTAAAATTTCCTGAGTTCCTCATCCTGAGTGACCGAATGACCTTTTAGAGAAGTCTGAATTCCATCTCTGTGACGTTTCTGATGTTTACTTAAAGAAAGTCGCAGTCAGTCAAACTACGGAAGCCCGGAAGCAAAATGTAGATCATTTTTCTTTTTTTGGGGGAAATAATGTTTGAACCAACCTTTTTTTTTTTTTTTTTAACAGTTTTAAGCAAACATCGGGTAAAAACGCGTTTATCTCAACTGTCTCAACTGCTTTTTCTGTAGGAGTAGTTCTTTTTATACTCTAGGTAATGCATTTTTTATGAACCTAACAGTCTTTCTTGTGCTACATGTTAAACATGGACTGTTGTGATCTGTTGAAATCCAGCCAGTAACATCAGGACAAAAAGTCCAGGTATTTTTATAATCTACAGAAATGTCCAAGTGATGGCCTGTGAAGCAGATTCGTCTGCGCAGTCTGGTCTGTGCAGCTGAGAGCTGATGAGCATCAGAGAGCAGGTCGCTATGACAACAGATTGGTTGTTTCAGGATCCGGGCTGTCATTAGTAGCTGGAAGCAGGAGGAAGTAGCATCATGAAGCTACGTTGTGGACGTCTTTGTTAACCTGTCCTGTTTGGTAAAGAAACTCATCGGTTTTTGCTTCATACTGACGAATTATAAACGAGCAAATGTTTCAAAATCACCCAAAAGCCAGGTTTCACACTGAATATCTCCATCCAGATGAAGCTTCAGGTGTTTGTGTACAAGTGAAGGGCTTTACGTCGGAAATGTGAACTTTGGTCTTTGCTTCGTTATTCTCCCTGAAGCTTTTTTGGTGGATGTGGAGCTGTTTCGCACAAAAGTCAAACATGGTTTGCGCTTTTCGTTTCAGGAGAGCGTGAAGACGCAGAACCTTTTCTTATTCACCAAGACTCTGTTTAACAAAAGCAGCATCAGCCTGAAAGGTCAGTGCTTTGCTCTGTTGTGTCTCAGAAAAAAAGGAAACAAACTAACTTTATTTCTTTGTACATTGAGTAATAAAATTCTGGAACTGCAGATCTGAGGGTCACATGTCAATCAATAGATCCTGCTCTGTTGGTTTTCAATCTTTAAACTGAAGTAATAACAAGAAAGGACGAAGCAGATACACCCACAGCACAGTTGTCATGAATATACAGAAAAATATTGGTAAACTAAGCTTTTAGTGTGTTGATTTCTGTCGTGAAGTTTGACTGATTCACACTGATTTTCTAACATAACCCCACCCCCACCCCGTGGTTAGTGAACAGCACCTGGCTCCAGCAACTTTTATTTTGAAAGGGGCTTCAATCAGGAATCATTGGGTTCAGTCACAAAAAGAAAGTGTGAAAGAAGCAAGAGAAAAAAATTATGAGCAGGTTTTTCATTTAGAGAAGAAGCAACAGCATGTGTCAGAATCATCGACTGTATATGAGAACTGGACTAAGGGACCCTCCCCCGCTGGCGTTCCAAATAGGATGTACCTGCTGGTTCCAAGAAGCCAATATCCTGTCGACTTGTATAGAGAAAAAAAGAGCTGTTACTCAGTCATTCTATTTGTCAGAATAACCATTCTTGATCTGAAACATCTTTTAAACATTTTAATTCTAATCCTATTTTTATTCATAATATTTTTTCTTTAATGCAAGTTTTCAAGTTATAAACTGACCAATCAGATCTAACTAACAGATCACCAACTCTTCTCACTTTAGTTTCTGTTGGTCTGAGAGTCAGAAACTTCAGACATATGAATGAGGGTTTGTTCCCCTGAAGAAACCGGGACTTATGGGAAACAAAAATGAGACTGGGATATTCCAGATGTGTCTAAATAAATGCAGAGTGGGATGTATGAAAAAAAGTCTAATTTAAGAGGGTTTGACCAGTTTTGTTGTGTTTGTGTAGTTGTGTCACAGAACTGCTCCACGTCGCCTCCCGTCCTGCTCAAAGTGTCATGGTATCTGAGGAACTCTCACTGCTACAAGGAGATCTTCCATGAGGACGTAAGCTGCCGGGACGCCTCCTCCTTCACCTCCCAAATGAAGCTCTCCGTCTCTGAAGGCTGAACGTTACCCCAACAGCTCTGGATTGATGTCCCTTTGTTTAAACACAAATGATTAAAGTTTTGATACCTGAAAGAAAAACTGAAGTGACGTCCACACCCTTCAAACCCTTGAACCAATTAAAGAAAATCTGCAGGGGTTAGACTCCACTGTGGGTAGAGCGCCACCCTGAGTTCAGACGTGGCTTTACAGCTGAACCGCCCTTCTAAAAGTTCAAGTCTTCAAACTTTTTATCCAGAGAAATCGCATGGAGTGAAACCTGTAGCAAACTGAACACACCCAGATCATACCTCCCAGACCAGATCATACCTCCCAGACCAGATCATACCTCCTAGACCAGATCATACCTCCCAGACCAGATCATACCTCCCAGACCAGATCATACCTCCCAGACCAGATCATACCTAGCCAGACCAGATCATACCTCCCAGACCATACCTGAGGACCTTAGAAACTTCAAAGAGCTTCCTTTGTGATGTCATTCATTTGAGTGTGGACGTGGTGCAGGACACACAGACACGCGTCTTTACTAAAAATCTGTGTTTTTTTTCAGGCAAAGTCCAATTATTTTAAGAGTTACTTCAAATCCGAGGAAGTCCAATTGAAAGGAGGAAGCGGATATTTTATCTTCCATGAGTATCCCACCTTCAACTGCAGTTCCAACAAGAACTTGGACGTGGTGAGAGCGGCGCTCAGCGGCTCAATCCAGCAGCCGCTTCCCTTTAACTGAATGCTAAGACTGTGTTTGTTTTGTGTCTCAGTTCAGCGTGGACAAGTTTGACCAGAAAAAGCATCTGAAAGAAATACAGCAGACACCGGTGAGTGTCCCGTTCACATCCTTGTTTCCAAGGACACGTTAGAAGATTCCAATTCAGACTCACAGGGAAAACCTTCTTCTTCTAAAAACCAGAAGCTGAACAGCATCAATCTCTTTTTCTGCGTTCCTGTCCTGAACACCAAACTTCTCCATCACTTCCTCGTGTTCCTTCATCCAGTCACCATTCTCTCCCCTCTAGAGAGACCCCAGACCTCCTCGTCCGTCTCCCTTCAGAATTCCTCCAGCTCTCACCCATCCCATCACCCTACCCGATCCTGTCTTTACCTCCAGAACATTCTTGTCTAACTCCTCCTTCAGGACTGTTCTTTCCATCCACTCCATGATCAAACATCTTGAAGCTGCTCCCAAACTGTAAGCCTTTCTCCTTTTCCATCTGACCTCCTGAACACTGAAAGTGAGCCCCTCCTGCACTGAACGTCCAGAGCTGGAAAAGCTCTTCTTCCAACGTTCTGTGTGATCAGTTGATCTGTGGAAGTTTAAATATGTTCAAATTTTTACCAAAACCTACATTTTCTCCTTCTTGGACTCCGTTTTATGTCCTAAACATTGTTTTTCTCAAAAACTGCATGAAAAAGTAACAAAATGAGCTTCAAAGAGCTCAGAAAACCCTGCTGCTTCTTTAGATAAAAGTCTTCCCTTCTTCTACGTTCATTATCTGTCTTTCAGCCCGTCACAGTGAAGACTCCAGGGAGGAGAAAGAGGAGCCCAGATCCCCCAAAACCAAAGGTTTGCACAGATAAAGATCCATAGAAAAGGTCTGAGGAGGCCTGAACAGCCGTCTCCTTAGAACATTTAAAGAACAGCTTTGAGAAAACCAGGCTCGTCTGAAGGGAAACGGAAACACAATGATGGATGCTGCAGTGCTTCATCACTTTAAGCATTTATTAGCACTTAATGAGTTTCTGTCTTTCTTTGTCAGCCGAACACATCCGGAAACAACTCCTCAAAACAGGTGAGTTTGTTTGATCATGAATGAAAATCACATTATAAGCCGTTACAGGTTTGCAGTCAGAGTAAAACCTCTTCCTGGTTTGACTCTCAGGTGCCTGTCCATCGTCACTCGGACACCGTGGCTGAGACCTGGGAGGATGGACCGTACATGTTCATCCTCAGCATCGAAGACATCAGCAATAACCGGCCCACCAACACCCCCTGGAGTCTGCAGAGTCAGTGTGCACACTTTAATCTCACACCTGTGAAGAGCAGATGTATTGTTCTGTTTGTTAACCATGAATAGGTGCAGATGGTTAACAAGCGTGCGCTGCATTTTGAGGATCAGTGAGGAGGTCTGGGTTTGTGTCTCTAGCAGAATTCTTCCTTTAGGAGGAGATTCTTCTGACTGTAGTTTCTCGTTTTGAAATGTGACCGCTGTCCAAACCGGCCTGAAACAGAGAGGATCCGTTCCTCAGGACCAACAGGTTCTACAGTTCACTGGTGATGAACTAAGACGTGTTACAGCACTGGTCATGTACGGCTCCAATCTGACTGGTCTACGCATCAAGAAGAAGGAAAAACACGAGAAGTATAGAGTCTTTAAGACTCCAAACATACAAGTACTAAACACCATCCGTTGTCTCTGTTAAAGCTCCTGATTTAGTTTATCAGTAAGTAACATCCCTGTTTGGGTCACACGGTTGCTGGAGCCTATCCCAGCTACTGCTAGGTAAAAGCAGGGTACACCATGAACAGGTTGCCAGTCTATCACGGGGAACGTCTCAGCCACTGAAGTCATAAACTTTCACGCAGCCCTGTGGAACGCCGCCAACAACACTGCCCTCTGCCACTTTCAGAATCTGCCTCGGACCTGCTTGAGTGTCGGCAACATTGGATTCCTCGCCAACCTAACGGACTGTGTTTGTGTTTGCAGTGCGGGTCAGCATGAAGGGTCCTTACGACTATATATCAGCCTCTGAATGGCCTCTGATGGTGGTAAGAACGCAATTTCTTCTGTTCCAAAAGCAAAAGATGGCGCCGTTAACCTCTCAAACTGAAGATAATCAAAGATTAAGCTTTCAAACAACAACCTTCCTGTATTTCCTTCATGGCACGTGAAGCATGAGTCTGTGTCAGTGGGTGACGCTTTGGTAGTCATGGTGTCCTCGAGGAGGACGTCTAACCAACGTTGGCATCATTAAGGTTAAATGTGCTGAACGGACTTGGTTCTTTGCTCTGCAGCCTAAATGCGTCTCTGTCTGCAGTTCTACATGGTGATGTGCATCGTGTACGTGCTGATGGCGGTTCTGTGGCTGGTTCTGTCTGCCTGCTACTGGAGGGACCTGCTCAGGATTCAGTTCTGGATTGGAGGCGTCATTTTCTTGGGCATGTTGGAAAAAGCCGTGTATTACGCAGAGTATCAGAGCATCCGATACGAAGGCTTCTCAGGTATCTGCTGACCCGACTCTGGTCTGACTGCACTCGCAGACCCAATGCAGTAACGGGATGTAATGATGCCTCCTGCAGTCCAGGGGGCGGTGGTGTTTGCTGAGGTGCTCTCGTCGGTGAAGAGGACTCTGGCCCGAGTGTTGGTCATCATCGCTAGTCTGGGATACGGCATTGTGAAGTAAGTCTGCTTTGTGGTTTAGAAACCATCATTCCATCCACAGCAAATTCTACAATGTGTTTACAAACCAAACCTCAACATTGACATAAACAAAAACATTTAGTTTTGGAGGTTTCTTTGGAGTTTTTCTTTGGTAAATGTAGTTTTTGTGTGGGACACTTGAAGAACTAACTCTGTTCCCCAGAGTGCAGTGTTCCTGGCGGTTGTTACTTGTTTTCAGCACTCATTCGTTCTGCTTTGACCCCCCCAGACCCCGCCTCGGTGCTTTGATGCACAGAGTCGTGGGCGTCGGCCTGCTCTACCTCATTTTCTCCGTCATCGAGGGAATCCTGCGGGTCAACACTGTGAGTTTCCTTCTGTTCTAACCAGAAGATGGATTTTCACATCGTTGTAGGAACGTAAAGCCCAAACAGTCTAACAGCAGGCTCATGTGAAAACAGTCGGAGCAGGCTGTGCCGAAGGAAAGAGTCCATTTGACCTCTTCCACAAACTCTTCTTTCCATCTACATGTTGTAGATCAGCAGACATCACATACTGCTCCCTTTGGGGTGGTCAGAGGTGGTGGGAGTGAGTTTCAGTCACTTAAGAGACTTTAAAAAAGTTATAATCCAATCCTTAGAGTGGCTTTACTGTTTTGTCCTTTTCCACTTTACCAAAGTCCCTCAAACAAAAGCTGCTCTCTGACTCAGTGGGACTCAGCTTTGTTCCTCCAGTGACTCACTTTTCTCTGCACTAAACATTTGTACCGTTTAGTCTACTCATCAGTGAAAGCCTTCTCGTTTTTAAAAGGATTAAATGACACAAAAGTGCTCAATTTTCACCCACTTTCAAGGTTAAAATTGGATTTTTGGAAAGTCGTCAGTCAGACATTTTCCCTAAAAGATTTAGAGCTACAAGTCTACAAACTTGAAATTCTAAGTCATTGTTCTGTTTGAGATTTGTTTTACGCTGTAACGTATCTAGGTAACGTGTGCTGCTGACCTCTTGGCCAGGTTAACCTTGTAAAAGAGATTGTAATCTCAATGGGCTTCACCTTGTTAAATCAAATTAAAAAGTACATTTTACAAGAATGAGCTTCATGTGGCCAAACATCAGGGGTTTCCTGATTCCTGGTGGATTCCCAGGATCAGATCAAACTGACCTCTCTTTCCTCGAGGCGTTTGCTGCCCGACAGGACCATCTTTTTTCAGTCAGAACTGTCTGACTGGCCTCCTCCTCTGATGAAACTTTGATTTAACTTCTTTTGTTTGTGGGTGTGTGTTTATAACCTCTGGTGTTCCTGCAGGACCGTGGAGATAACGGCAGCAGTACAATCATTTGTCAAATAGCGCTGTCTCTCATTGACTCCTGTATTGTCTGGTGGATATCCTTTAAGCTTAACTGCTGCCAGTAAACCAATCCTCTTTGTATGGATGGAATTCCTGTTGATCCTGAAGTGATGGTTTAATCAGACTGAAGGCAAAGGTGCAGCTTCTGTTTTCAGCTGCAGAAACGTTTGAGATGACATGATAGGAGAATCAAAAGCAGCAATGATCTCTGCTTTAGGTTATTTTGTTACTGAAAGTCAAAGTTTTTGGTTGAACAACAGAAGTCGAGCCTCTCCACGCCTTAATTTAACCCTTCACCAACAGGACGCGGGACGTTCCCAGTGGAACTTTCTGTGCTAACGTGTTAAACTGGAGCTTCTTCAAAAAGTTTAGCTAAAGACCTTCGGAGCTTCCAGTGGAAAAAGCTTCTCACAGCTCCAAGTCTCTCAGAGGAGGTTCCAACAGAGAGGGTAGGCTCCATCATCCACAGAGGCGTGAAGGCGGGCTCTTTAGAGGAGTGATGCATGATGGGTGTCAGCTACAGGTCATTTTAAAGCCAGTGGCTGAAAGCAAAGAAGTGATTGACGAGTGAAAATCTCACCCACCGTCTTTCTGTTTTACAAACCTCCTTCCGTATTTTCCTTCTCTCTTTTTGTTGGTTTCCATCCTTCTCCTCCTTCGTCATCTCTTCTTCTCTCTTCAGGCTGATGCTGATGTTGTTCTGCTGGCTGCTATCCCTCTGGCCTTGCTTGACTCTACCCTCTGCTGGTGGATATCCGCTACTGCTGCTCCTCCTCCTCACTGTAGTGCAGCTGCTAGCTTTCCTCTGTCTTTCTGGTGAAGCTCTGAACTGTTTCTGGAAGCATCTGTATTCACAGAGAGGCAGGTCAGCTGTTGTTTCATGTCTGAGCATCTCAATGATCAGTCAGAAATGTGAGGAGTCAGAAGACGGTGCGTTTGGGTTTTTACGGCATGTTCCTTGACTGTGTCGTTACATCTTTGTGAGTCTGGCTCAGACTATGAAGCTGTTGAAGCTGAGGAGGAATGTGGTGAAGCTGTCGCTCTACAGGCACTTCACCAACACGCTCATCTTTGCCGTCATAGGTATGAGGTGTCCTTTAATTCCACTGCGCTCGGCGCCACTTCAGCTCTGTGAAAACCTGCTTCTTCTTTTTCAGCTTCGGTCATTTTCATTGTTTGGGCCACCAAGACCATCACTCTGTCCGTGTGCCAGGCTGTGAGTACCAGCATCTACAGGCTTCAACCCGATGGCGAGAAGTGATTGACTGAATCCCAGCAAAAAGCTTCTCATTTTTTCTTCTGCTAGCTTGATTTAAGTCAGAATATTAAGCTGTAAACCCAGAAGTTTTGAGCGGTTTGTGGGATTCTGTGAGCCAAACTGTTTATAAAGTTTCAGCTTTTCCTTTTCCTGGAAAGATGAGCTGAAGGTCTTTGTCCCTAGGACTGGAGGGAACTGTGGATCAACGACGCCTTCTGGCGCTTCCTGTTCTCCACCATCTTGCTGGTCATCATGTTTCTGTGGCGCCCGTCAGCCAATAACCAGAGGTGGGGTCCTCATCCTTTCTTCTGTTCTCCGTCTTCCTTTGTTCTGTCATTGAATCCTCCGTCTGTCTGGAGCAGGTACGCCTTCAGCCCCCTGGTGGACGAAGAGAGCGAGGAAGAGGAGAAAGAGCCCATGATGAACGAGGCCTTCGGTCGGAGCTTTTTCTCTGAAACGTCTCTTCCTTTGGTGTGCGTTTGACTCAAGCTGGTTTTTCTTTGTGCTCAGAGGGGATGAAGATGAGGGGCATGAAGGTGGAGACCAACGGCACGGCCAAAGCCAGTAAAGTGGTGAGTGTGCTGAACGTGGTGCTGGGAGGAGATCAACCAAACTGCAAACAGCCATCAGCTCTTTGGTGCAGCATTCACAGTTTGAGAGCAGATCCACAAATGAAGCTCTGTGTTCACAGGATGAAGACCTGAAGTGGGTTGAGGAGAACATCCCATCATCCATGGCGGACGTGTAAGTCGCTCCACACCAGGGCCGATCCTTCTGTTTACAGATTCCGTTTGAAATTTCCGTCTGTGGTTGAAATGAAGTTTGTGTCCCCGCAGAGCGCTGCCCCCCCTGCTGGACTCAGATGAGGTTAGACTTCTTCATCATTTGTTCTGGGGTCAGATGGTTGCGGTTTGGGATCTGTCCTGGAGGTCTGAGGAGACGTGCACACCAGAGCTGTGAACAGAAAAGTCTTCCTGCACGCAACACTTCAGGAAAACCCAAACGGCTTTTGAAACGTACAAGTTTCTGGCGTGGGATTTGCTCACGGATGAGAATTCCTTCTGATCGCGTCGTCTTAATCATCTGCGTTTAGCAGACTGCAGCTCCCAGTCTGGGCAGCAGGAGGCAGCAGACTCCATGCTCACGTCATACTGTTGTTTACCCCTGCTTGTCGTCACTAAGTGACATATGTGGGTTCATGTGTTAAAACACATGCATAAACGAGCAATTAGGGTTCGATTCCATCAGGAGCTTCTGTCAGGGACGGACCGTTGGTCCAAAGCGATCCAGACCTGCCTCTGAGGAAGTGGTCTCAGTGTGAAATGAAAAGTTATTTGATCTGTTTTCTGGCCTCGTGGAGATGTGCAGATGCAGAGAAAGCTCTCAGCGTCTTTGCAGTGGGGGGGTCAGACATCCTCACTGCTGGGATGTGCTGCACGTTTAATTGGAGGGTCACAAGAACCCCCCGCTGGTCCCCAAGGCGGGGACAGTTTTCCAAGATGAGTTTCCTCCAAACTCAGACACCTGTGCACGTTTGCACGTGCAGCGCCCCTTCCAGCACGCACGAGGGGGGGCTGCACGTGCAAACGCACAAACTGCAGCCGGGAGAGTCTGTCCTTTTACGCTCTGATGTGAATACGATGAAGAATATGTTTGATTGGAATTCAAAGGCACATTTGTCCGTTTTCAGGACTTCTTCTTTCTGATCAAATTCTCTGATTCCGTCCAAGTTTGTGATTGAAGCTGAGATCTGTGGAGCTTTTCTTTACTCCTTAACTTTTGTTTCAGGAAATCGTGACGACCAAGTTTGAGATGTCCAAGATGGAGTGAGAAATCCAACGAGGAGAGAGAAGTTTGAGGAAAGACTGTTAGAAGGCGAGGTTGCTGCGAGAGGCGGAGCAAATGAAGGCGCTGACAAGCACAACGGAGGAACTGCAGGGTGGAGGGGGGGCTTCACACCGGAATTGATGCGCTTTGTAAAGATGGTGTAAATACAGCAGCATCAGAGACGTTCAGAGCGCCACGCCGGTCTTTACTTTCCTTTTTTTGTCAGTTTCTATTTGATCTGTGTTCGCGCTTTATTTTGGCGGGCTTCTGCTGCTGCGGAGTGCCCCCCCTCCAGGGTTTTGTGTTTTCTCTGAACACTAACGTCTGCGTGCTCGGTCTCACCGCTGCGTGGAGTGAGACGCCATGAAGGCTCTTTGTTTTCTGTTTGTGGCTTTTTTGTTGCAGGTACTCCGGTTCTCGTGTTGTTTCAGCACCGAGATGTTCTGTCTTTGTGTTTTTTTTAAAGACCTGAAACCCCGTGGATGGATGTGTTGTGGTGACTCCTCAGTGATTGGTGGAAATGGGATCAGATCCACAAAGCTCTGGTCTGAAATGTGGTGGTTTCGTGGAAACGCATTTATTAAGCCACAAGAAAAGTTCGGAAATTAGACATTTATTGACCCAAAATCAGGATTTTTTTTTCACGAGTGAAAAAATGTGCAGCCAAACAATCATCACGTGTTTTCCAGCTGAAGATGAGCTGTCTGGAACCCTTCCAACTTTTATTTTGACAGAACTGTTATTTGTCCTGTTCCTCAACATCCTGTTCTCTCGTAGGTTCAGCTTTCAGCCATGTGGCGGTAAAACAGGAAAAACCTTCCGCTGGTGGGTCAAACCAAACCATTTTGACCCAAACTGCTTGTGCTGCTGTACTGAAGCCAGCTCCTAACCAAAACGGCAGAACTTTCTCCAAATAATGGCAGTTTGTAAGAAAATCCATCAAGTTGGTTTTTAATATGTCAAGCAAGAACTGGGCGGAGCTTATCTAGAGTGGATCAATCTAAGTAGAATGACCGGTGTCATGGAAACTAGTGTAAGCTCCAAGGCCCCGCCTTCTGTTACCAGACTTTAAAGCCAACCCAGTATGACAGACTGCAGTTCCTCAAATGACCACTAGAGGCTGGTTTCAAAAGGGAACATTTTCCCATTGAGCTCCATGTTGAAAGGTGAAATATTGACACCATAAATGCATTTATTCAGTCTGCTTCCAAAAATCCACCGGATGTTACGGCTTTGTTTTCTGTTCACTTTGGGGGGGGGGTCGTTTTTGTTTTGTTTTTAATCGGGTTCTTTGATTTTTATGAAAGTTCATTTTTTTTGTTTTATTAGAGGTGTGGGGTTTTATTTTACAGGTGGCGATGACAATGCTCTCCTTTACTTGGTCCTGCTCATTTTGTGACAGCCGTGGCAGTGGGCGGAGTTATTGTGGCCGTCCCACTTCAGGCTTGGTCTGTTTGACCTCAGAGAAGACGGGGTCAGTGCATCAGAGTTTGGAGTAACCGCGGGTCTTTTGTGTGCTTCAAGTGGATCCTGGTGGAGCATCTCTTCTACCTCATAACCAAACGTGTTCCTGCAGCGTTCTCTGGCATCACGTCCTGCGGGGGGCGTTAGTTTGGCCCGTTGTCATCTGCTCTCATCACTTCTTTAGCCAGAAGACACTATGCTGCTGATTTTTACTGACAGTAGAGAACTATGGTCTGCGACATGTTGGCGTGGCAACGTGTCGTAGTGAAGCCTGCTGGAGGTCAGGAGTCTGACCTTTCACTTTCCTCTTTGGGATGAAACTCGAGTCAGGACGCCATCCACCTTCACTGACGGCGTTTTGGTCAGAGAGTGATGCACTGGAGCCGCTAAAACATTCATCTCACACAAACACCGACAAACTGTTGGTTTACAGAACTTCACTTCTGTTCTTTTATGAGAAGGAGGGTCTAAGGGCAGGGATTAGTTTGGTTTAGCGACCAGCTGACTTTATGCTTTTGTACAATGACCGGTGTGATGCCCATTGAGACATCTGTATTGCAGTATTGGGATATAGAAATACAACTGAATTGAATTACGGTGCACCAGATTTACAATGACAGTTGTCTGAAGATGATGAGGTTCCGGGGAGGAGGGGTGGAGAAGGTGGAGGACTTGGGGGTGACCAGGAATGAATCCATCAGAGGAACAGGTCATGGTAGACGTTCTGGAAGCAGATGGAGATGTTTGGACGTGTTGAGAGGAGGAACAGTGATGATGATGATGGTTAAAGGATGCTGAGGTTGGAGCGAACAGGAAAGAACAGAAAGGCCAAAGAGGAAGTTCATGCATGGAGAGAAGGTTAAATGGAGGCAGATGATTCGCTGTGGCGCCCCCTAAAGGAAGCAGCCAAAAGATGAAGAAGAAAGGTAGTCTCTAAACCAGACTGGATTCCAGACCTTGTGGAACTGCATCCTTCTAGTTTTCTCAGAAACTCTTCCTCATCTGCCTCTGATTACCTGGATCAGATGTGTTTTGCTAATAAGAGGCATCAATTGCAGGTACATTTGAAAACATGAAGAGCACTGACCCTCCAGGCCTGAAGTTTGGGATCTGTGCTCCAAACGCTACACAAAAATGCAGTTAACAACCATGACAATCCATTTTTTTTAAAGAATAAAGGATTTCATGGTCCCTCTAAATCTGAATAGTTTTAAACAGACCAATCTGTCCTAACAGTAATTTAATAAATGCCTCTTTAAGTGATGGACAGATTACAGCATGGGTTTCTGGTTTAATACCTGCTGAGATCAGGAGGAAACCCCCACTGAAGCAGACTGTAAGGTTGACTGTCTGCAGGAGAGACAAACACCTGAACACTGGAACATCTGAGACAAAACAGGATGTCCTAAAAAAAAGACATCAGTGGCAACAGAGGCTTACAACGCCCACATTCCTAATGTAATCATAGTTTGGTTCAACTTGAGTCAATGATTCCTGTTATTTTTCACCATATTCCAGAAACAAAATATGGGAGCGACAGGGGAATGTCACGCGAGCTCGCCACACGAACGCCGTTCCGATTCTACAAACTTTAAAACCAAACAGCTTTAAATGACGCTTGATGAACACTGAGGCCATAGATCCAAAGGCTGCAGAAGGTGGATTCTTCCCAAGGTCAAAGGTCAACGAACTTCGTTTGTGGTGTAGACTCATCATGGCGGCGTGTATGAATTCTCGTGGTGATCACTCAAACAAAAGTTTTGTTTTCCCACATTGTGGGATGATCACCAAATTTCACACTTTGCCACAAAATGGCTGCCAAGCTGTGGGTCCTGTGGCCATCGTATAATAATTTAAAACTTCCTTTGGACATCCCCGACGTGCTTTTGTTTTTAGTAAGTTTTTCACCCCTGCAGCTGCTGCAGGACAGAATGAAGATGTGAAAAGACCTAAAACACAAACGCCTTTCTGTGGTTCTTGGCTCAGTCCTGTCACAGCTCTTGGTGGAAACCTGACCTCGGGAGAACGGCGTGCGTCCTCCTGACTCCTGGTGTGATTGAACATCCTTCTTCACCTGACGTTTCTCTTTGTTGTTTCCAAAGCGTCAGCAGCAACGGCTCAGCTTACACTGACAACGCAGGTTTGTGCTATGACTCAAGGACGGCCCCCTGCTGGTTTCAGACCTGACATGTCCTGTTCCTGCTATGTGAACGGTTTGGAGAGTTCAGCTCAATCTGCTCAGGCTGCTGCTGTGAGGGATTGAAGGCCAGCGTCCTCGTGGGTTTTCTTTTTCTACCTGCAGCTTTCATTCCACACAATCAGATTTGTACTGAAGGAAAGTCTCAGACTGTGAGGAAGCTGAGAATCCAGAAGCTGATGCCACTGCGGCATCAAAGATCACACTCTGGATGAAAAAGCAGCCCCTCCATTTAATCCACATGTGAGGGATGGGGGCAGCTTCCTGCCAGATAACACACAGATCTACTATAATACACAGAAATCTCGTATTATTCTGCCCATTACGCAAACGGATGAGATTATCGATACACAGGTTAACCAGCAAGCCCCGCCCCCTCACTGCGCCCGCACACAGCACTCCAATCAACCAGACAGAAATAGAAAAAGGCCGTTTTACTGCAGTTTAGTTGTTAGGTTTTAGTCTTTATTTTACTATGTTTTTTCTTGACAGTTTGCTAGTGGACATGTGAAAACTCAGACCAACAAAACATCATCATTATTCTTTTTTAATTACAGCGTCAGACTGCAGTAACAGTGAGATGTATTTAAAAAAAGAGAAAAAACCTCCAAACCAAACAGAGAAACAGCAAAGAAAGAAAAGATGTTTTCCTTTAATATCTGATGGTGGTTTTTCTCTTTTATTCCATGTACACAATAGAACAGTCTAAAAACACGGAACACACACGGCTGAAGACATCGCAGTGTTGGTCAGGAGGCGGCAGTCCTCAGGGCAGTTTACATACTGGGGCATCATGGTCCTGCTGCACTGGCAAATATCTACCGGGGAGGGGGGCAAAGACCAGGGCTGGGGGCGGGGCTACAAACCAAAGGGGCCGTCAATAGAAAACTAACTGTCTTTTTTTTCTTTTCTTTTTAACTCTTGAATTTGGGGGGTGGGGGGTCTGGAATGTCTCGATTTTCTTTTTTTTTTTTTTTTACACATTTTTCTTTTCTCTCGCATAACAAATATAAAATCTCACAGACAAGCAAAGAAAAACAAAAGAACTTGATGTACATGTGTTTATGCATGGACGGAGTGGGAGGGGCAGATGAGATGGGGGGGTGGGGCTTGAATTATTGCTTTCTGAGTAAGAATGATTTTCTCTGGTCTACGTGAATTGCATCTCTCATCTCGCCACCGCTGCTCGCGCTCACCGTGCTGATCTGTTTACATGCCATTACTCCACTCATTCAGGGGGGGTGGGGGTGGGGGTGGGGGGGGTGGAGGAGGAGCTGGGGGCGGGGCTCAGAGCTCCTTGCTCAGCGAATCCCGGGCAGTTCTAATCCTCTTTGTGTGGCCTCACACGTTTCCCGCCTTTTTGTCTGGTAAATGATAACAGAAGAGATTGAAAAAATGTATTAAAAAATAGGTCTTAAAAAAGAAATAATAACAAAAACAGTCATAGAAAAGGTTCAATGTGTGTTTAGTCGTTTAGTACAGATGATTGTTGAGTTGTGGGGTTAATTTTTGTGTTAATAAAAACACACAAAGCAAACAACAACAGGAAAACAATCTGCTGACATTCAGCCTGTGAGGACGCCCTTTGTGCTACGCTCTGAGAGGAAGACGGTTCCCTGAAATGTGGTCAGTAAGTGGGCCGGCCTTCGTCTGTCTGTCCGTCAACAGAAAACCATCGGCGTGAGGCGACCGGAGGAAGGCTGGCTAATCTGGCTTGTTGAGGAGGCTCAGTGGCTCTTTGATTTTGGGCGATAATCCTTTCGATGCAAAAGCAGCTTTTCCCTTCCACCTACAATAACAAAGCTAACCAGCCCAGCTACCACTGTCACCGCTAACAGCAGGCTGCCGGCGTGCCGATTAAAGGACTGAGGAAACATATCTGCGATTCCAGACTTGGAAGACGTGTTGAAGTTCTGGTTACTCCTGATTTGGTTTCAGATGTGCTTCCGTACCACACTAACCTCAGCACTAACAGAACTCTTCCAGGTCCTTAGACCTGTTTGTGTGGAGAACTCTATATGAAATAAATCGCCCCAGAAGACCTTGGAGCCAACAACAGACGGTTGCAGGTTCAAAAACCAGAGCAGAGCTACCGCCATGTCATGAAAAAGAACCAGGTAGGGGGGTGTAACCCAGTCGAGCCAAACTGAATTATTGTTGCAGGCCCTGAGCTGTATGACATCCGGGTCAAAGGTTTTTTAATCATGTTTTATGGCAGAAATTCAGAAACATTTCCGTTTACATTGAGCCTTTTCATTTATTTGCTTATGGATAACTAATGATTTTTTTAATGTAATTCTTTTTATCTTTTCTGAATTTGACCGATTTGACCGAAAACCCCACTGAAGCAGACTAAGGTTGACCGTCTGCAGGAGAGACAAACACTGGAACATCTGAGACAAAACAGGATGTCCTAAAAAAGACATCAGTGGAGCAGAGGAGAGAAGGTGGAGGAAACACCTGTGGTCTCTTAAGGATCCTCACTGACTCAGGGGCATCCAGTCCACCTTAAAAGGAACGTTTTAAGTTCAAAAGCAGAGATGGTTTCTGCTTCCTTAACTGAAGGCAGGAGCTGCCTCTACAAGAGGAGCCAGATGGCTGAAGGCTCAGCTCTCATTCTGGTTCAGGAAGTTCTAGGAAAAACCAGGACGACTACAGAAGCCCAAGCGGCGTTGCATGGCTCACCGACACTACCTGTTCCCCCCCTCACTGGCTGAGCCGCTACATGCCCCTCACGCTGCCCCTGTCAGATCTGCAATGATATGACACCAAGTCTTTCCTATATTGTAATAGAGCTGGAGCAAAACTCTTCAGATTTTCATCGCTACGATATCCTGCACCAAGCCTCTTTTGACTGTGGATGCATGTGCTGGTAGTGACGGTCCAGTGTGAACATGCCAGTGTAAACGTAGCTTTATACATCAGCTGTGGTGCAGCATGACACTGCCTCAGAGTACCAAACCAACAAAAAGTCTTAATCACATGCACCCATACGGCGGTTGACCCGTATGGATTCTCCAGGTTTTTGGGCTTTTGGGTGCGTGGAGGGTCACAGAGAGGAGAGCATCTTCAGGGGAGTACAGGTGTGTCTGTAGTTCCCTTAAGGCTCGCACCATCACCTCATGGGACGTCATGAAAATGGAACGTACCATTGTCGTGCGTGTTTTAAGTATATCGTGCTAATGAAAGTTCCACACACCTATGACATACAGGTGATGCTGTTGTAGGGGACACTTATGTCACACTCTAAACCAGGGATGGGCAACTCCAGGCCTCTAGGGCCGCTGTGTCTGTATGATTCCCAGATATCCAAGCCCTACTCATGACTGATTACCTGGTTCAGGTGTGTCCAGCCAATTAGAGCATGTCAGAGCATGGTATGTTGGAAAACATGCAGGAATGCGGCCCTCGAGGTCTGGAGTTGCCCATCCCTGCTCTAGACGTTGTTAAGGTGTGAGTACTGGCTCCCTACTGGCAGCGCACAAATGCTGCTTCACGCACGAGGTGTGCACGTAACACGTAAGATGGATGTCTCAAACTACACTTTATGACCTGTCGCTCGCAGCAAACATAGAAAAATTGTGCATGAACATTTTCTCCCTACGGATTCACTGATCAGTCTACGGCCTTGATATTTCCTGCAGGTCACCTGAGTGTCCCGTACAGGTTTGATCGTTTTTCACCTGCGGACAGCCCGTATCCAGCCGTGAGGACCGCTGGGACTGCCACCTCCCCAGCTCGGTGGAGCTTGAATGAGTAAACTAAAGTCAGGGTCTGCATTCGTTTCTACAAGAGGGTCAAAAGGTGGAAATAAAATCCTGAAAGTCCTTGACTTAGAACTGAATCAGACAAAAGTGTCTAAATCTCTTAGTAAGGTCTGGTAATCCCAAACGTGTTGATGTTGAGCAGCACAGTTGATGCTGGTGAAGCTGCTTTTCTTTTAATTTGCTGATTTCAACCAAATGAATGAAACCGCTGATGGAACTGAAACGTTGGCAGAGTCAGTTCTTTGTTTCTGCAACAACAGGAGCTTGGAGCTCCTTCAGATTTGATCAGAGCCGTTCTGGTCTTAGTGAGACCAAAGACTGCACACTGAGCCTAGAGGAGCACTTGAATGAAGAGGAGGCTGGGATTCATAAATAATGGAGGAGGTTCACAAGCACTTCACCTCCTGTTGCTCAGCAGCCCTGAGCGGCTCCCAGGTGGGAAGACAGGAAGTATTGGGAAATGGAACAAGAACCCTCTGCAGACCAGCTCCGGTTGAAGGACAACCTGCTGTTTTCCATCAGCTGTCAGCAGCAATCGGTTTGCACGCAGCAGCTTCTCTGCAGTATTTTCAGGCACGTTTCTGCTTCCTGTCAGTGCCTCGGAACTCCAGCCCCTGAGTCCTTCTGTTGTGAAGTGGTTTGGATGTTAATCTGTTCATGAAGTCAGTGCTTTAATGAAGTTCCCTGCTTAGGATTAGAGCTAACGCTGCCTTCTCTCTATGTCAGAGCGGTTTTACAGGATGTAAAAGGATGGACCTCAGAGAGGAGCAAACATGTCTGAGACAAACATCACAAGCGTCTAATTTGCATCATTTCTACTTACATTTGTGACAAAGCACCAGAGTTTACGGAGTATAACTGCACGAGTGCCTGTTAAAGCCTTAGTCACATGCAGAACCCCCATATGGGAGCTGTGGGTTGCTCAGGCCAATGGAAGGTTCTGGAGAGGAGTGGCTGCATTTTAACCCGTGAGCACCTGAAACGTTGTCGGTGACACCTAAATGACACACTTGGACATACTTTAAATATTCAACCAATTACACTGTGAATCAGCTGATTCTGACGCAGAGAAAAGCAACTTTTCATGTCGGGAACCTCGCAGCGAAAGTCGCTACTCTCCTTCCTCTCCTGTTCTTGGATTAACAGAATCAGCTGATTTACGTGGATTGCGTAAAACCTTCACTACTAAAAAGTGTTGCGTATCAGCGCAAGGCTGCTATTCTCTGCTTAAGAATTACGCTCATTTCACCAACATTTCAGAGTTACAAAAGTGGGAAGAATGTCATCACTGGAGGTATAACTCCGGTGTTAAAGGGTTGAGAGGAGCGCAGGTTTGTCTCGTTCCCTTGTGGTTCATACGACCACCTCAAAGGACGTCATGAAAATGGAACATACCATTGTCGTCCGTGTGGTATCGTGAGGTATTCATTAACATCCCACCCAGTTATGACATACGGGTGATGCTGTCGTACGGTGTCCTTACACCACACTCTAGTGGTGAGTAAGGCGTGAGTACTGGTTCCTGACTGACCATGCACAAATGCTGCATGCACGGGGTGTGCATGTGATGCAGAAGTGTGCATAGGATGTCCACACAAACTACACTCTGCTACCACACTTTCTGTACAAATTTAGCAGAAAACCTGCCGAACCAGAATGTTCCAGAGGTGACAGCAGGGTCCTAAAAAGACAGGTTCTGAGACCAGAAAGAACGAAAGATCCCGACCAAAGCAGTGATTGGGAAGTTTTCCTGAACCCCTGTAGATGACGTAAGATTGATCTGATGGTATCATTGCGTCTTGCTGGTGGAACTCCGATGTTTCAAGTCTTCCTCTGATTTTCTTCATCTGTGCAGGTGAAAAAAAGGTGTCACTGTGAGCGTGTGTGCTAAACTCCTTAATGTTGAATTTCGACATGTTTGAGTCGTGTGGGTTAAATTTCTGCATCACAGTCGCCATTAACACCGTCGTCAACACACAGCTCCTTCTCTAATTGGTCGGTTGCTGCTGACATCACGCTTTGAACGATGGCCACTGCAGCCTCTCTTAAATCTCTCTTCCTTATCGCCTCCTGTTCCTCCTCCTCCTCCCTCTCCAACCAAACATTTGACCCTGCACCATCATGATAAGCTCCATTTTGAGGAGACTCTGCCTCCCCCCGCAGCACCTCCTCCGCCCTGCTAACAGCTAGCGCTAGCTCGGCTTGTTTGTTAATGTTTGTCGCAGCTGCAGCTTGCTGTCTGCTGTCAGTGAGTCCTTTTCTGCTGCTGCTGCAGATGTTCTGAGGCTCCTCAGAGTCCCGCAGCTGCTTGAACTCACCGCTGTTCACAGCTGTGTCGTTGATGATCTTGGCGTTGGCCTCTTCTTTGACTCCTCCCACTTCCTTGCTCTTCTTTACTGGGCTGCTCTCTGTCGTCTTCTCCTCTTCCTCCTGGTGATTGTGCGTGGCGTTCTCCTCCACCGTGCCGTTGGTGCAGCCGTTCTCCCCATTGGTCACAGGAGTTTCGGTCGGTGTCTTCTCGGGCTCTTTAGCTGCCTCTGTGCCGCTTTCCTCCGCTGGTGTTTTTTCAGCCACTTCTTTGTCGTTGGCCTCCTCTGTGGCTGCTTCAGCTACGCCATCAGCAGCTCCCTCCTCCTTTGCTGCTTCGCCTCCCTCTGCAGCCTCCTCTCCCTCTTTGGTGCCCTCACCGTGGTCCACGCTGCTGGATTTACCCTTCCGCATGATGAAGTTTTTCAGGGAAACCGCTCGGCCGAAATGTGAGCGCTTGGCCTTGGCCGACTTTCCATCTTTTCCGTCCTCTGCAGCTGCGTCCTCACCTGGAGGAGGAGAAATCAAGAGTTACTCCTGTCCAGATCCAAAACCCTAACTCCAAACCTGACTTACAAAATAGAACAGGAGGACAAAGTAAATTGCAGAACGTTTGATTGGTTTTGCCAAAATAACAAGATGCTTTCATAGCAAACTGTTGTTTTCACCTTCCGGCACGTCCCGTCAGGGGTCGCCACAGCAAATCAGCTTTCACCGATCCGCACGTTTGGTTAGGCAGACTTGGCAAACTAACATGATTAAAAGTCAGGATAATTTGGTTGCTGTGATCACTTTGACCACCCCCATCAAGAAAATATTTCCCAAACTGACGACAAAGAGGGCTGTCAGGTCTGTAGCTGATAGTCAAATGGAACACCATTCGATAGCTTCATGACCAAAAAAACACAGATAAACTTCCAACTCATTTTGTTTTCCAGTTTAATGTGACAATCGAACAAAACGACAACAGTAAAAATAAACATTTCTAAATGATGACGAAGCCGTGAAGTGACAAAAGAAACACCACAATGTACGGCTCCGTTAGCTGTGTGTGAGTACGGATGTGAAGAGTTTCGAAGCAAGTCCGGGACGGCGAGCAAACAACACCCCCATCATGTTATCTGCATTGACGAATGGTATGCCCTAAAGACATTTTAAAAAACTTTGGCATCTCAGGTGTCCTTCCAAACTGAATCGGTAAAATCCAAATCCCCTTCTTTATCAACGTCCCAGTAAACCACAGATATGAATTAATCAACAAAATCAATTGAACTCTCAGCTCTTGTTTAGTCATCAGTTAGAGCTCTCAAACTAGTTTCAGATATTATAAACAGATCTTGTACTTTGCCTGCTTTTATGCTTAAATATACAAAACTTTATCATCAGTGTAAAGCCGAATAATTCAATTTAAAGCCTAAGAATTCCGAAAATTATTAGTAAATCCACCAAAAAGCCACATTTAAAGATTTGTTTACCCCAAAACTGTGATTAATTTGTGTCATAAGCTCCAGCTCTGCTGTTGACATTCTTTGAATTATCACAACTCTTCAACCGTTTATGCAATTATCGTAATTCCAATGGATTCTGAAGCACAGAAAAACAGTCTTGCACCATGAGAATCAGTTAAAATAGCAGGAATCAAGCATCACTTTCATCTGTGAAGCAGTTCTAACCACAATAGAAGCCAGAGCCACAGACAGCAGATCATCCAGATCATTACCAGTGATTCCCAGTGGTAAAACAGTTCCTTCTAAACACAAAGATGCAGAGAAAACTATTCCTGTTGTCAGGGTACTGGTTGCATCAATTAGCATCACCTACATTATTCAGTTTCATTTTTTGGTTCCTGCAATTTTCTAAGAAAACTAAGAAACAGATTTATAAACCCATCGAAGTCCCATTCCGATCATCTTCTGACCTATTTTCAAACCAACGCCAGTGGTCTTTTCATCATGATTACGCCGTTTTTAGTCAAGATCAGAAAAACCTAGATTGTTCTCTAGGACATAGTTTCTGCAGAGCGACAGGAGTTCATTAGAAATTCACCATCAGCAGTTCACTAAAAAGTTCTTAAAAATGAGTGTAGCAACGCATGAATGTCCACTCAAACTGCTACACCTTCCTAACCTGGAGGGATCGTTCCTCCTTTTTCCAGATGAGAATCATGGCCTCATACAAGGAGAGGGTAGAGAGGACTTTCTATGATCAAGAAAATGGAGACAACCCAGTGATTCATGATAGAAACTCTAATTTCCAAAGATCCACCACTACCTTTAGAAATGAGGCCATTGGTTCTTTTTTTACCAGCCAAAGGTTAATTCTAGGACAATGATCCCAAGCAGAAGAACAAACCAACATCAGAGGAGCAGAGATGAGGTCGGTAAAGTCTCTGTCCTTCAGCTTCAGGTGTTGCTGTGTTTGTGCATTCGAGATAGCTCAGCTCATCATCTCCCTTCTGAATCAGCTGCTTTGATCTCTGGAGGCGTCTGGCGGTGGGGAGTTTGTGTGCCGGTGTCTCACCTGGGGCGGCGGTTGCGGTGGCGTCCTCCTCTCCACTGGGGGAGCACTCTGTGTTGGCCCGCTTGCTCTTGGGGATGACTCTCTTCTTGAAGGAGGTCCAGATCTCGTTGGCATGTTGTGTAACGGTTCCTCCTCCAGCTGCTGCTGCCTTCTCCTCCTCGCCTCCCTCTGCTTTCTCCTCTCCTACCTCCGTCTTGGCCTCCTCGGCTCCTCCCTCAGCTTTGGCCTCTTCTCCCTCCTCAGCAGCCTCTTCCTTCTCGTCTTTTTCGGAGCCTTTGGCTTTGCCGCTGATGCCGACCACAGAGGAGTCTCTCTTCAGACCCTGGAAGGTCCAGGAGCGCTTCAGCTTCCACCGCTTGTGCCCTGACTCTTTGGAGTCTAGGGTGGAGGAGTCTCCACCTCCTCCTTCTCCCTCTGCTTCCTCCTTGCCATCCTCTCCTCCGCTGCTCTTCTTGTGGGCTTTCTGGGCCATGAGCTTCTTGAAGGAGTGCCAGCGCTTCATGTGCTTTGTGGAGGCTGAGGCGGACGAGAGCTTCTGCTCCTCCTCTGCTCCTGGAGCTGCTCCTCCCTCCTCTACGTTGGAGTCTGTGGTGGTGTTGAGTGCTTCAGGATCCTCTAGACGATCCAGGGACCTGGACCGAACCTTGACTTGCTTCTCAGGTTCTGCGGTGGTGGCAGCACTGCCATCCTTTTTCTCGGTGCTGCGATGGGAGAAGATCCTCGCCACCGGCTTCCTGATGAGGTCTCGGACGGAGGACTTTGCTTCTGCGGGTTTGCTCTTCTCCGTCTTCTTCTCCTCTTCTTTCTCTCCATTTTCTGCAGGCTTTTCTGCCTCTCCTCCTTCTTCACCTCCTTCTGCTCCCCCCTCTGCTGCAGCGGCCTCCTCACCTGCCTTTTCTCCCTCTTTCTCCCCTCCTTCAGCCGTGCTCTCGTCACCTCCTCCTGCGGCTGTGCCATGCTCCTTCTTCTTCCTCCCTCCCATCACCTTCCCCAGGCCACTCTTGTTCAGGAAGGAGTCCAGAAACGAGGTCTTGGGCTCAGCAGAGGCGGCGCTTTCTAAGCTTTGGGGAGGAGCAGCTTCCTCACCTGCTGCGGCTCCCTCCTCGGCACCTCCTGATGCCGCAGCTGTGTCATTATTCACAGTCTCTTTGTTTTCGGTGGCGTCGCTGTTAACGGCGGGGCCGTCCTTTTCAACAACCTCACTGTTAACCATCTCTGAGTTTGCGCTTTTAGCCGGTTCTTCTGCCTCCGCCGGCTTGACTTCAGGAGTCTTCCCGTCTTCCTGGACCACCGGCGCCGCACTGGCTTCAGTCGCCGCCATCTCAGAAAGGAAACACAATGACAACAACAACAAAAAAGGCGTCTTTCTTCTTCTCTTCCTTCCCTGGCCTTCTGCCCTCCTCTTCCTCTCTTTCTCTGATGTTTGGTTCCTCCCACAGTGGTGGCGCTCTCAGGTCATGGAGGGCAGAGCAGAGAGCATGGGCGAGGGCGAACGATACTCAGCATCCTACTCGTCCTCCTAACTCCTGCAGAGAAGAAAAAAGGAGGCAGAGGCACAGATGGTTAATGGTCTAATCAACACCGCAGACATTCAATTAGTCTGGTCTGAAGGAAAAGCATCAGAAGGGAGAATCTCAGAGGGAACTGGGGGGCTGTTACACTGTTTAGTTCTGAGGTGACGTCTGTTTCATTATGCGGCAGACTGCGGTGGTGACGGGGAAACTTTCCACAAAGTCCTGGCATGCTCTCTGAGTCACTTCTGCTTATTCTGTTCCTTCAGACTTCCGGATGGAAGCTGACATTTTTATCAACTTCATCATCAACTTTTAGCAGATTTAAGAAACAAATGTGTTGGTTCCAGAATGATACAAACAAACATTTAAAGGATTAACATTTATAAAACTAGTTCAAAAACTCTGAAACTCTTTGCAGGAAATCTTACATTAAAGACCCACTCTGATGAAAATCCTGTTTTGGGTGTTTTTAACTTTGCATCTTTCTGAAGACGGAGGACTACGTCACAAATATGATCCTTCTTAAGCAGCACTGTTTCTTCTGCTCCTGATTCACAACCTCTTGAATAAAGAAAAACTCAGAAATCCAATTTTGAGCTTCATTTTCTTTCCATATGTTCTCCATCATCAGAAAAATGCCACATAAACATTTTCAAAACACCAAGCCGGAAAAAAACGAAGCTGCAAAGATAGATTGGATATCATTCAAAGACTGAAGCATTTATTTCTGTGCTTCCAATCGTGCGCACACAGGCCCACAGGGTTTCCTAAACCGTGAACACCTGCAGCCTTTTTCTGAGCGATGCTTCATTGTCATCAATTCTCTACCCGCCAGCACGGCTATCCTTCAGCCTCAGATGGATTCACTTTCCTTCTGAGCGTGAAGGAACTTGGCGGACGGGCTGAAGAAGACCACGGCATTTGTGCTTCAGAGGACACATCCCAGCAGTCAGACTCAGTCTGCTCTCTGATTTATGTTGCCGTTTGAGCAGACGGCTCCCGTCAACATTTGGGGGTTGTAACACCTTTGAGAGCAGAGTGAATCAGCACCGGGGTCTCGGGGTGCTGAGGAGAGTCCAGACACTCAGACTGAGTCAGCCTGGAGGCTGGGCGCAGACGGATGATGAGCAGAGTGTAAACACATAAATCACATGCTCCAGATAATCCCACAGCACGCTGCTGTCACAAACGGCTGACCAGCTGCTCGGCTCTCTGCTTGAACGATGCCCAGCTGATGGGCGGGGCTTTGGTGGAGGTCTGGCTGCAGGACTCCAGTGTTGTTTCACACCTCTGCGGCACAGATTAGAGACGGATCATTTGTTGGAGGCTAAATTAACCAGACAGATGATCCTCTCCTCTAAAAACGAGCAACACCAGCCGCCATGTCCCCCACCCCCACCCCACCCCCAAAAAATCCCAAGTGAGCATAGCAAAGAGCAAACAAATGCATCTTTATGCTGCAGAGCGGCAGCTGGAGCGGATTTTCCTTCCACCTCTGGTTTTTCTGTTTCTGACACTGAGGAGCTCTGAGTGAGGATGTGCTCCCCCCTGGATCCCAGAGCTGATGTACATCTGAACACCTGTCAGGGGAAGCAGCCGCCTCTGACGCTCCTCAAACACATCACAGCTCATGAAAACCTCGCTGGAATCACTGCAGAAACCGTGACCTCCAGCAGCGTCTGCTTAATCCTTCTGTTCCCATCCAGACGCATTCTCGTCAGCGTGAAGTTCAATTTCAGGACTTTGACCATCAAGACGCCTGTTTGGCACTAAACCTCAAAAGGAGTCTTTGAAGAGTCTCTCAGGTCAATAATTCAAATCTGCTGTTCTGCTGGAGACTGAGACGGCTTTCATCGGGGACAGAAAATCCTGCAGGTTTTTTCTTCCCTTCGTCTGTCAACTGTCTCTGAAAGGAAGAACCGGTCTTTCACACTGAGATGGTCTGGTACAGTTATTTAAAGAATACTCATAAAAGCCCCCCCAACACACAACCAAACCGCCGGAGAAACCCTGAAGCTCCAGCAGCTTCAGCCTGAAGCTCTGAGGAGGAACCACCAGCTGCTCTCCTGTCACATCAGGTCTTTGGACAGGAGCAGCGAGTTCAGCGCAGTGCAGGATCCAGTCAGTAGGGAGCACTAAAGACTGCATACGTTCTTTGAGTTGCAAAAGCCAGAAACTCATCTTCTGTTTAAATGTTTCCACGACCTTCAGCTCTCTCAGAGTGCTGGGATTAGAACCAGCAGCTCCCTCATTTCCATTTCTTATTCTGATATTTCAGGACATTTGGAGCTCCTGAAGCATCAAACAGGCTTTGTGTGCTGCTGGACCGGGTTCTGCAGCTCGGTTTCTTTCATCAGCTTCTTTTTCTCTCCGCTTGCCTCGCGGCGGCGCTGCAGCAGAACGACGAGCTGGATGTGAGGCTGAAGCCTGAGGAGCTGGAGCAGCATCAGACGCAGGAGGACGACAAAATGGAGGGAGGGAGGGATTGATGGGAGGAGGATTGCAGACTCTGCCTCCTTGCGTCTTTTTCCACTCTTTCATTCACCTCCATCCATCCATCTGTCTGTCCTCTGTCTGGTTTCTCCTCCTGAGCGTCTGCTCCTCACCTCCTCCTCCTCTTTGTCTGGGTTTTAAACTGTTTTCTCGCCTCTCTCTCGTGTTCTCCTTTTTTCTCAGGTATTTGCATCCCTCTCTTCTATTTTCCATTCTTGGACCATCTTGATGTCTTTCACATCCTCTGTTTCTCCTCCTCAGCCAGTTTCTCCTTCTTTTCTCTGCTGTCTGTAACTCATCTTCCCTCCTGTAGTACTTTTTAAATGTCAGACAGGCAAAGCTCCAGAAGGAGAAATTCCAGAGGGAAGATCAAACTCTGAGGAGTTCAGAAGAGGAGAGCAGCCCGGCAGGTTCCTCCTAACGTGCACTCGTCTTTCTGCAACAATCAGGTGCAAAACCTGTTCCCTCCTTTGTGACTCCTCCAAAGCTTCTGACCTCAAACATCTGAAATCCTCATTTCAGACACAAGCTCTACGACTGGAGAACTGATGATGAGTGAACGGGAGGAGAAACCTGCTGAAGGTGGACAGATTTCATTCATTTAACATGATCCCACGGAATTCAGTGTTTATTAAAGCTGCAGTTCAGACAGAAACTCACCGACCTGAAGATTCCTCAACCGCAGCTAAAACGGGACACCCCCACCCCCTCCATGAATGCATGCTGAGCTGCTAGGATTCATGCATTTGGATTGCTGACCAAAAACACCAGAGAACTGAGCTGAACAACGGCTCTTTTCTGAACTCTGAGAGTGCAAAGGCAGCTGGAGATGTTGGTGCTGCAGCGGCAGCAGTGCAGCCGCATGCAGCAGTCTTCTGCAAACACAGCTCAGGATGGAGGAGCTTTCCTGTCCATCTGCAAGGATTGTTCTTTACATCAATGTGAGACAAACATCTGAACGAGCTGATCTGAAAAACACACAGCGTTTCGCGGCGTCGCTGCTGCACTGAGAAACATTTGGATCAGGAACGGTTGCCGCTACTGTGAAGGTGACGAAGGTCATTCAGAAACAAAGGCATCTCACACGCCGTCAGTGGAGATGAAACGTTTTTGGCGTTTCGGGGAAAGGATGAGAGGTTCCTGAGAGATGAGGATCCTCAGGTGTGTTTCACTGAAACCAGAACCTGACTGTCAGAACTTTGCAACACTTCACCGAGAAAAACGCGGCCAAAGATTCTTTCAACACTCGGTCAACGGTCCTGCGTGTTTGTGCCAGAGGTGTCAAACTCCTGCTGGTTTTCCAGGCACCTGCCTTATCTGCTGCTGATTACCTGGGTCAGATGTGTTTGGCCAATAAGGAGCTTCAATGGCAGGTCAGTTGGAAAATATGCAGGACACCGGCCCTCGAGGCCTGGAGTTTGACAGCTGTGGACTCTTTCACACAGACACATCCAGCTTTGATCCAGATTTTCCCCAATAAATCCAGATTCTTAGACCGGTGTAAAAGCTCTCAGAGGAGCACACGGGGGTCCTCCTTAAGCTAAGGGACTCATTTGGAAGTAAACGCTGGTTACATGACAGCACATGTTCAGTTGGTTGGTCTGCTGTGATGGCGCCATTCCGGGCTTGAACATTTGAACGGTGACCTCTGCACCTTTCATTGTAAATCTAGGAGATCTTTCCTCACCACGCCCACACGGTTTCTAATTATAGGTGGCTAGCAAACCAATAAAAAGAGTGAGTACCACCTGAGTGGCCCAGGGGTGGAGTGGTCACCCTGAGACTGGGGATTTTGGCTCCACGGTTGGATCATCATGCAGACCCAGTGACCCTCAGCGGCTTGAACTGGGGGAGAAACCATCAAACGGTTCCTGAGCTTGGCTGTGACTGCAGCTCCCCTATTTGACTTCATTTGACCCCTCCTATCAAATGAGGTCAAATTCTGCCCCCCCAGGTGTGACAGCTGATGGGACAGTATGGGGGGGGGGGGCTGAAACAACTGAAGTGAAAGCTCTTCTGTTTTGAGTGCATTTCAAAACACACCAGAAAAAGTTTTACCTTTGTGGATTTGCAAACTGAAAAGTTTCTGTGATCGTTCTAGATCTGAACAGATGACCCCCCCCCTCTTTTCAGATAAATCTATGAATGATTGATAAATGAAAGGGAACGCTAATCTGCCTGGGAGGCTTCAGCTGTTTCCTCCTCTGCTGCAGAGCTTCAGTCGGTTCTGTGTCTCGGTGTCTGTGATCGAATCCCTCAGGAAGCTCGTTAATGTAGTTCTAATGGGGGTCAATGGGGGTGCGACGGAGCAGCCCATCTCCACGTCCCACTTCACGCGGCGATAATGGCTCCCATCTTCACACATTCGCTTCCTCAACACCTACAGCATGGCTGCAGCGCAATCGTGTGCTCTCCCCCACCACACACAAACACACAGACACAAACACACACACACACACACACACACGTAGCAGTCCTTCCCTGCAAACGGCTCTGATCCGGTTCACATCTGACCTAAGTCACAGGTGGGTTTTTGTTCCTGACAGAAATGTATTCCCCTCTTGTGGATGAATCCATTACCTGTGGTATCGATCTGAAACCCTCGTTTGTGTCCGAATCAATGCCGGAGTTTCAACCCAGAAATCCACAGAGTAAAACAAACACTTTTACCGCAGAGAAGGTCTCATTGTTTCTCTGGTGATGGTGGCGGCCGTCGTCCGCACCAATCGCTCGCTCACAGGTGAAAATCTTTCTGATCCAATGTTTAAACAGCACGGCTTTGCCCATTCTCACGCTGCAGCGGGACATCTGGGTCACGGTTGTCCTTTAAATCAACAGAACCCCCCAGCAGAGGACAAGGCTCCATCAGAGGGCGGCCAAAATAACAACAAAAAAACAAATCATTCAATCTAAATTTAGAGGATTTCAGTTTGCTGTTAATTAGACCAGGACAGCTTTACATCAGCTGCAGTGGGAATCCAACCCAGAGCGGTTCCAAGGTGTAAGACTTTGATCAGCTTGTTCCCTGTGGCCGTACTACAGTTCTGTGACCAGACTAACGGCCATGCAAACATCTGATCAGAGCAGCGGCTGAGTCACTGAAGGTAACAAACCATCTTAAGGTGCTGACCCGTACGGATGGTGGTCCCGGTTCGTGAAAGGTTGTAGGAGAAGCGCCTGTGCCTGCACAGGTGTGTCAAGAAGCATTCGTGTGGGTAACGGAACTTATACGCACTGTCATACGGTGTCCTTACAACACACCCTCATCATTAGTAAGGTGCTGGCTCCTTACTGACCGAGGACAAATGCTGCACACATGGATGTGCACGTGATCTGTAAGTGCCCGTAGGACGCCTGTAGGATGTCCACACAAACTACACTGATTGTCTCGTTCCTCATTTCTAACAGTTGGGCTGCAGCGAGGAGCGCGCACGTATCACGTGAACAGGGGAGGGTTGAAAAAAGAAAGATCTGTACGACACGCCTGCGTCTCACATACTCCCCCTTACGTGTTGTAGAAGTGCTCACTACGACCCGCAGCATGCACAAAGAAAAACCTGAATGAAGATTTTCTCCCTATGGGTTCACTGAGCGCTCTATGACCTTCATGTTCTTCATGTTCCATACGGGTCACCTGCGTGTTCTGTCCAGGTTTGACTATTTTATCACCCACAGACAGCCCACATTCACCCGTAAGGACAATCAGGACGACAGCATTAAGCCTTTAACACTGGAGACGCCATCAGTGACCCCTTTTTAACAGTCTTTGACATATTGTACATTTTCAAACGATCTACATGAATCAGCTGATTCTGACGAGGAAGAAAAGCAGCTTTTTATTTCACCTGGGTGCCCTTTTGCAGCACTTTAGGTTCCCGCTGCTTTTCTCAACAGTAGAAGAGTCCTGGTGGTTGAGCTAAAGCTGCAAAGGGTTGATGTAAGAAGAGCTTCTGTGCACATAAAAAAAGAAGTGCTACAGAGTTAAAACAGTGTTTCATATTTTCTATTATGGTCTGTCTTTGGAGAACGTTGTTGTTTTCAGTTTGGTAATGTTCTGGTTTCTGGTGATCTTTAGAACATGACACATCTCTCAAATTGGACCTTTGCGAGCTCACCTGCCGTGTCCAACGCATTCAAGTATTTAGAAAACTTTGATTTCAAAAAGTAAAAAGCTAAACAGTAAATAAAGCATTCAATCACTGTAGTGTTCTACTGATCACTAACCATCTGAACCATAACAGCAGCTTCAGCAAAAAGCAGCGAACCAGCGGATCCGCGGCCACTGAAGCTTTTAGCGGTTCGTGCAAACACCAGCTTCGGGTCAGCCGAAGAGGTGAGAGTGACGGGGTTGGGGTTAGTGCAGTAGACGTTGTGAGAATCCCTGATGCTCCTCCTCTGGTCAGGAACAGTCCTATCTGATCCCTGATGGTGTTTCCTGGCACCGATCTCTAACTCTGACCGGTGCCAGGAAACACCATCGCTGGCCCAAAGATGGCTGCCACCAACAAAGCATCATCAGCATCATCGTGACTCCCGCTGCCTCTGCCTGATCAGAATCCTCCCTGTTTCAGGCAGATTTTTGAAAATATGATCCATGAACAGCTTTGGCACGTTCTGGTGGATTAAA
>BSAI01000072.1:1743690-1809964 GCA_036245035.1 Adrianichthys oophorus | reverse complement strand
TTCGTCCCATCTTTCTCATTTTTGTCTCATATTCATCTCATCTTTGTCTTATCATTGTCTCCATCCCTTTAACTCAGTTTCACCAAGTCAAATGTGCAAAACATTTCTCACGAGTTCTGAATGTTTCTACAGACGGGAGAACAGTTCTGCATCAATACGCCTGTGACAACTGCAAATGTGAAAAACTTTTTTTGGTCAATTTTGGGGAATTTTCCAGGAATCTGAGGATGAATTCTTGTGGAGGAACTTTGTAAACTCGGAAACATTTTCAGAGCTTTAGTAAAATATCTCAGATGCAGTTCAGATCAAACCCGTTCATCCTCAGGTTAACCGTTAAGAACTTTCTTTTTTTTTTTTTTTTACTTTTTTGACACTTGGGGTGTATTCAGACGGGGAAACTTGTCTGGTTCAGACCAAGACCACTTAATTTGGTCCCGATTGATTCCTGAACCTTGCATTTGGTCTGTATTTAGACTACAGTAAAGTGGAGTTTCCTGTTTCAACCTAAAGCTTGTAAACAAACCCACATGACTAAAGATCTCTTCACTCAATGGGCAGAAACTACGAGGGCGGGGCAAAGCAACTGGAAATTATGGAAGTCCCGCGCTTTACTATCCTTGTCGGGATATTTCACTGAATATTTCACCGATTTAAACTTTATATTTCGATGACCAGTTTTGAACGTCTGCATCAATGTGAGGTATCCCACTTTTTACTGCTGCTTTGGTACAGTGGAGGCATGCTGCAAATCGGTTACTGGCAAGACAACAGCTTTGAAGGTAGGATGATAAGTGTTTCTGACATATGGATTGTTGGGAAAACAGTGAGAAGCAATGTTTATCACATCACAGCAGTGCATGCCACGCAATGAGACCCAGAAAAGCACGTAAGAAGCGTTTCCAGCTGTGTTAAAGCAGACGTTCAAAGAAGTAAGGAGTTGGACCATTGTTTCCTGTTTGATAACACAATCGTTTCTTTACATTTGTCTGCGGCTCATCCATTACATTATTCCTATTCTGTTTACATGATGTGACTACCGGATACGGTGGTCGTTTTGGTCCAGTTATTGTGCTCCAGAAGCAAACTGTATTCAGACTGAGGAATCTCAAAGCGAACCAAAGCTCAGTCTGACTGGAAACGAACCAAGACCACCCCAGAAGATGGGTCCAAGAGCGCTTCCTGGTGCCGGAGCAGGGCTCGCTTTGTTTCAGATTATCTGAGGAAACAAACTCTGGTTCACTTTAAACGAACCAAAGGTGTCCAGTCTGAATACAACCTTAACCTCCAAAAACACCAAGATTTCCTGCTTTTCTTCAAAGAACATGAAAGCAACCAAACTACATGAAGATGTCAAATTCTGATCCATTACCCTGAATCTGTGTTCCAGTGTGAACCTTTCTCTATTGGTTTGTGAACCACACCAGAGTTCATTTGCAAGTGAACAGAAACGCTCTTTCTCAGGAGAACCAGAGTTCAGGTCCAAACCAGAATTCTGGTGAGCCTTCACAGCTGCAGAACCAAGAGGACCATCAGAAGGAAGCAGCTCTGGTAAGAATCAAACAGCATGAATGTTCCCTCCGTTTGAAAAATGAAGCTGAGTGGAATAATCCATCACAGTGAGCATCACATGGCCTGTGTTTGCTGTCAGAATGTGTGCTAATGCATTTGTGCTGCTCACAGTCATCTGTGCTGCGCAGCAATCACTCATATGCGGTAACAGCAGCAGCAGACATGCAGGAGATGATGCAACTTAATCTGATTTGGTCTGCATCTGAACTGATCAGAGGTCAGTGTGGATGGATGGCTGCGCGATGCTCAACTCGCCTGGCATGGCGTGAAAAGGAGCGCCATGCCTGACGGAGCTGCAGTGAGGTGAATCGCTTCATCTCGCTGACCTTAAACTCATGATGCGCATGTGATGAGAGCGGATCTGAGAGTGGAACCGGTTCCTCCCCGTTCCCTTCCCGTTCTTCACAGCTTTTCCCGCTCTGACATCTCCAAAACAGTCTTCTATCATCTTCCATTTCCAATTCCTCCTCAGACATTTATTACAAAAACTTTCGTACATTTTATTTCTCCACCTTCTCCCATCAATTCTCCTTTAGGGTTATTTAATGACCGTTCAGTTTTTTCTTCGTCGCTTCGCTCTGCTGGCCTTAGAAAATAGTTTTATTCCTTCTAAAGGAAATGACTCAAACATTTTAATTGAAGTATTATGTTCAGATCAAACACTGATTTTCTTAACTTGATGATTCAATTAGAAGTGTTTTTTCCTGCTTAGATCTGTGGGAGGAAACTTTTGAAAAAGGTCCTGGTTTGCTGGTGATAAAGTCCTACACAGGACTGTCCTGGTGTGTTGCGCCTTAGAGGCCAAACATGAATCATGAACGTAAACTACTGTATTTTCTGCAGTATATTGTGATTGTAAAGGGCACCGTTGATAAATGATCTATTTTCAAATTTATTTCATATAGAGCTTTATCTATGCTAAATGAAGTGCAGAATGAATCCATATGTAAGGCGCACCGGATTATAACTGTTGTTTTTTGTTTTTTTTTTAAGTGGAAGTTTTTTTCTAGTTTTTATTCTCATGTTTTAATTTGTAATTTTTTGGCTGCTGTTAATTGCTGCTTCCCAAAATGAACAAACAGAAAACAACTTTTTGTTTGGTTCTCCAGTGTATTTAAGTGTGCCCTAGAGTGTGGAAAATACTAAACAGAAATAACTTATTCGTAAACGCAGCACTATGGATGTAGGACTTCTATAAATCCAAAATTATTTTTTCTTTAAATAAATCAATTTGGATCCAACTGGTTTGGAGAAAATTCTGGTTTGAGTTTTGTCTCTTTTGAAGCTACGTTGACAGCGGCCTCGGAAACATGCTTTCAGGCAACCCATCCATTTAAAGTCCACGTAAACACGTTAAGCTGGCGTTTCAGGCTTCCACGTTTAAAACTCTTGCGTTCCTGTGTTTTAAGTTTTAAGTCCATTTTCAGGCTCTACAAACATAACACATGTTGAAAGTTACACCAGTTGAACTCTGACCAGTCAGATTGGACAGTGACGTATGGATTACAACCCTTTTCCTTCACGAAAGTGCTAACCATTTGAAAACTGATCACGAAAGAGAACGCAACAATTGTGTTTGTGTCTTTCATATATGGGAATCGAGCTGTGAAAGGAAAAGCCTGGAACTTTCCCCAGATTTGCACTTCTTCCACATTTTGCACCAAGCCTCTTCCAGCTGTAGCTACATGCGCTAGTATCTGGTAGCAGCAATCCACTGTGAAAACCATATGCTAAACGTACGTTTAAGAACCCACGTTCAACACGTGAACGCGCATCACAAAGCCGGTGTGTACGTGGCGTCACAGTTGTGTTTGTCAGACTGCAAAGCTGCTTTAGTGCAGAGCGACAGACATCATGAAGATGTGGCTCACAGCCAAACTTCACTCTGAGGTGAATCGCACCAGAGTTCATCTGCAACAATAGGGACCCTCCGTGGTTTAGAACATATCAGGACCTTTTCATGAGTGACAAACAGAACTGTGGAGCTTCGCAGACCTCCTCAAAGCTTCTTCAGAGATCATTTTCAAACCTAAACCTGGATTTTCCTCTAATTATTCCTGTTTGGTTGCTCCTGTCATCACTTGTTTGCTTCTTTTAGTTCCATCCCTCCTCCTCATCATGATTCAGTCTTCTCTACTCTTCCTCTCTGATAGGACCTGTCGTCCTCCGTCTGTTTGCCATCTCTTCTCTTCAGTCACATTCTCCTCGTTTTCCACAATCTTTTGCTCATCTTCATTCCCCTCCAGTCACGCTCCTCCTCTTCCTCTCATCTTCATTAATTGCTTTCCCATAAACAGCTCCCCTTTTCCATCCCTGTCCACTCGCATTTCTTCTACCAGTCTCTCCCTCCTGTCGTTCACGTCCAGCTCTTCCTTCCTCTCATCAGTCCCATCCCGTTGGACATTTCACAGCAGAGCAGCTCAGTGTTGAGAGTCAAAGCTAAGCGTCTTCATCAGTGAATTGGAGTTTAGTGACGGTTGCTTCAATTGAAAAATCAAATTTTGGGCGACATGGTGGTATAGTGGTTAACACCCACCACACAGGGAGAAGGTCTTGGTTCAATTTCCAGCTGGTTTCCTTGCGTTTGCAATTTGTCTGCGATGGACTGTAGAACCGTTTTGGATGAAGCCAACTTTCGCCCAACAGTGAGTGGGATAGGCTCCAGCAACCCCCAAAGGCAGTTAAGTAGGTTTGGGAATTGGGTGGACGGAAAATCAGTTTATCCTAATTTGGTTGCTGTTTAGCTCTATTTGATAGAATTTTTAACAGAAGATTCATCCATCCATCTTCCAAACCCGCTTTATTTCCATTCAGGGTCACGGGGTCACTGGAACCGACTCAGCTATTGAAGGGTGAAGGTCGGGTTCCTTCTGGATGGTTCTGCTGTCCATCAAAGAGCCAGAGGAATATTACTAATTTTCTCTTTGTACCGAAAGAAAAGAAATTTTGAGTATTTTTGTTTTTATAGAAAAGCATCTGGATGTGTATGAATTAGTTCATGACATCAGGACAACAAACCACAGCGCCACCTGCTGACCACACCACAGAGCAGATGGACTCCAGCTTCAATCGGGTCCGGCTTGAACTTTCAGTGAGAGGATGTGTCAGCAAACCTGCTTTAAGTTTTAGAGTTTTCCTTTTAGAGCGTTTCCACTTTGAGCACAAAAACAAAAACATTCGGTTCTTCTGCTGCTCTGCTTCCCTTATTTCTTCCTCTCATAGTTCTGAAAGTGGAAAATGTCTCAAAACAAGCATGGCTCTGAACAATGACTCAGAAGAGAGAAAAGTTAAGATTTTTCCCCCCAAACATCATGAAGAATCTCAGACAAAAGTTAAACAGCTAAAGATGGTTTTTTAGGCTCTGGGTGGTAAGTGTGAAATAAACGCTCGTGAAGTCAGAGAAACTCTCACTTTGGGTTCCTCGTGGCTGAAACTTTCTTTATGCAGGGATATTTGTGCCACCGTTTTGCAAGCAAAAGTCACAGTTTTGAGATCAAAATTTTCTAAATTGCAAACAAAATGTAAAGTTTTATAAATAAAACTTTGTTATTTGCAAATGAAAATATTAAATATTTGTTTTCAAATTTCTTTTTTTTGCTTTTGAAAACTATTTTTGTGTTTGCAGCACAAATGTTTTCAGATGCGTAGTGTCTCGTCTCACTTTTGTCCTATCTTTGATTTTAAGTTCAAAACTTTGAGTTGAGGGTTATAGTTGTGCCACCAAACAGCCAATCCCAAACAAGAGGGTTCATGCTGATTGGCTTAGATTCTATCCATCAAGTGTCTCTGCCTTTCACTGACGGGGCTGGGAGGGAGACAATTGTATCAGTTCTGTTGGACCGGGATTCTGCAGTCTTCAACCATTCTGGCCCGTTTTTCTTAGAGCAGAACTCAGAAGGAGCAGGAAAGCCCAAATATCCAAGGAGTTCTGTATTCATGTTAGTGTAGAGACCAGTGTGTTAAAAATGTCTGCAGCAGAAAAACCGTCTCAGCTCCGCCTCCTTACATCATCTTACTATTATGATTTGTAAGAATGAAATGTGTTTTTGACGAATCAAATGTTGAAATATTAAGAGAAAATAGCATTTCTCATGAATTATTTTCTTTGTTTTACTTTGGACAAAAGCATACATGAGTTTGTTTTTTGTCAATGCTTAAAAAAAGTATGGATTATTTTTAAAATGATTTCTTTCTAAGAATGGAGGGTAAAAGAGACTGTTCGGTTTGAAATACAGAGATTTGATTGGATAGAATCTAGACCAATCAGTGGGCTGTTTGGTGGCACAAATAGCCTATCACACTAAACAGAAACTTATGAACGCAAAATCAAAGATAGGACGAAAGCGAGATGACGCATCTGAAAACTTTCGTGTTGCAAACGCAAAAATAGTTTTCGAAAGCAAAAAAAAAAAGTTTTTTAAGCAAATAAAAAATATTTTTATTTGCAAATTATTCATTCATTCATTGTCCAATCCGCTTTATCCCTTTCGGGGTCACGGGGTTGCCGGAGCCTAACCCGGCTACTCATGGGCGAAGGCAGGGTTGCAAATTATGAAGTTTTATTCTTAAAACTTTACATTTTGTTTGCAGTTTAGAACATTTTGATCTCAAAACTGGGACTTTTGCTTGCACCATGGTGGCACAAATATAACTCCATATTTCTTGACTTTACTTCACAGAAATGTTCAGATTCAAACAAGAGTTTCATTTGTTTCATGATGAAAGTTTGAACTCAATTCTGCTTCAGGGATTTATGTCTATGAATCTGAGTAAGTTATTACAAACTGTAAATGACAAAAACAATGAATGAATTCCTGGATCTTTTTCTGCTTTGATGAGATGTTTCCTGAGCTTTTCCTTTCGTTTCTCCATCGTTCTTCTCATCAGATCTTTTCCTTTGAAATCCTTCATTCTGTTTGTTCTCTTCTCATCTATATTTTTCTGTATCTACTCTGTGAAGACCTGAGCGGAAGAACAGAACACAAAGGTGCGCTCACTGCTCAGGACCTCGGTTACTGCGCATGCTCCAGACAGCAGGTGCCCGAGGATCGAGTTGAGCACAAAACCCCTAATTAGCATTGCTAATGAGCAGCCCAGAGCCCCCTCCACCTCCATTTTGGGGGGCAAAAGCAGAGCCTTAAATATGGCGCCGCGCGCGCTGCTTTCCTCTGTTTGTAAACACAAACTACAGACAACAACCATACAGACAATCTGAGTCCCCCCACCCGCGGGAATAAAACCCGCAACAGCCTCCAGAGGGGGTGGGGGTGTCAGGTTTGCTCAGAGGATCGACTGTTTTGGTCCCAACGTGCGCGCGCGGAACAATAGAGGGCTGCCCGCGACACCACATGTCTGCCGGGGAGGGGGTGTCTACCTGGCGGGACGATGCTGGGGGGGGCGCTCAGCATCAACCACAACGGATCTGCACCGATAAAGCCTAACCTGCAACCCACTGTGAGGGACCGGAATGGTCACAAGAACCGAAACAAAAGGAAGAAGCTGCTCTTCCCTCCGCGCGCTGACCTCCTTTACATTTCACACGCGCGCGCGCCACCGATGGGATTTTGTCTGCCCATGAGCACGTGCGTGTGCTATTACACGCGGCCCATCACCCCCCTCCCTTTGGTTATTATGCTCAGTCCGCGTGCACAGACAACTTCAATGCTGCTCGCGCCAAATGCACAAACAGACCTGAGCGCGCGCACAGACGGAGCAGAATTAACCGTTGAGCTGCGCGTGCCTGCAGGAGCACCGCGCGGCTGTAAACGCGCTCACATGTTGGGGCTTCAGGGCATTCTTCTACTTCTGGTTTGTCGCTTTTCTGTTCTTTTTTTTTTTTTTTTTGGGGGGGGGGGGGGGGCAGCGCGAGTTTCTCTAATATAAACCCTCCAGAGGCTTGCACGCGCCGTCGCCAAACAAATACCCGGTTATTGTACGGCCCCGTCTCACTGCCCTGACGCGCACCGGAGATCCTGCACCCTAAACAACAGAACCGGGTCCTCCGGGTCGGTCTGACCGCCGCGCGCCTCCCGGTGCGGCTTGACTGACGATCACAAACGCTCGCGCGACCTGTAGCCTTCAGGTGCAGCTGAAGAACATGCCTGGGGGTGAGGGGTGGGCGCGCGCTGCGAGGATGATGAAGAAAAGATGAAAACAAACCTTTTTCCTGCGTAAATCCGATTCCAGGCGCGCGGAGGGAGAGCTAATAAACCTGCTGCGTCCGACGGAAAAGGACCAAACTCTCGCTCTCTCTCTTGCGCGTGCGTTCCCCCTCTTTCTCTCTCTCTCTCCTGCGCGTGCGTTCCCCCCTCCCTCTCAACCAATTGAATGAGCTGGATTTGGCGCGAGGCACGTCGCACAGTAAAGCAAATGCTGGCAAGTTCCGCACGCGCGCCCACTTGCATCCGCGCGCGCGAACAGGACGCCCTTCGCTTATGGTTGCCAGTAGCAACAACAAAGACACCCCCCACCTCTCATATCCACTCCTCCCCGATTGTCATTGCCGTCGCGCCAAGACGCGCGTGCACACCAGAGGGGGGGAAGATGAGCGCGAGACACACAGAAGCTGACATAGTCCTTCTGGGCGCCAAAAACTCACTACTCTCCATTCAACCTTCAGGCATTGTTAGGGTCAGGCGCGCGCACGCGCGCGTGCGGGAGCTAGAGAACAATGGGGCAACATCATGAGGAAGGGGGCAGAGGGAAGGCCCCCCTCAGCTTTTATTTGGAAGCATGAAGTCATGAGAGGTTCCTGTCAGTCCTCCTCAGACTCCTCCCAGTCTGTACGCCGTCATGATGTCACTCAGGGGTCCATGTTGGATGACTCCTCTGATCCTGTCACATGGCAGCACTCATCCTGGTCTGTTTGTTCTGAAAAGGTTCGGTCTGAAAATGTAAGCCAACCCACACCAGCAGAGTTCTGGATGAGCCCAGAAGAAACGTCTGCAGATGGAAACGGTTTCACGGTCCGTGTTGATGCCTTACCGGCTGTCCACTGAGGGGCTCCAATGGGCAGCAGATGATTTTCTTCACACTTTCATTTTAACGGTGTTTAAAAAAAGGAAGGGGAACCGTGGTCCAGTTCCTGCTTACCCGTGGTCGGTTGATGGTTTTATGTGGAGCTTACAGCATCTTCTCCCTTTGGTTCATGGAGAGTCCGTCTACGTTCACACTGAAAGGAACCACACCAGAGTTCATCTGCAAGAGAACAGAGACCCTCATTTTCAAGAAGTTTTTTAGTTTTAGTTGACCAGAACCGAACCGCTCTGGATCAGAGAAAGCTTCTCTGAAGAGCTAAATTAGTGGAATGAAAGCTGCTCAACGTTTCTGATGATGACGATGATAATCTGACATCCAGCCGCCTGCTCCTGTTCGCTCCCATCTTCTGAGGGAAGAGGAGACAAAAAGGAGAACTGATTTTTTCTGCAGCCACCGAAACATGACCAGAACCTACAGATGATTTACAGATGTCCAGACTGACATTTGAAGAAACCTCTAACAAACATCAAAACAAGGCGGTTCCTTTCCTCCGTTTACAGAGCACATAAAACCCTCTGCTGGTTCATGAAAGTAATCTCAGAGTGAAGTGAGGCGGACTACTGAATCCTGACTAGTCCCATCAAAGGTTGTGGAGCTGTAATTCAGCTACAGGAGTGCTGAGTCAGACTTGTTTCCCCGCTATCACCAGCAGACTGCTGGCACCTCCATGCATACGCTCCCCTAATGAAGCTCTGAGACCAGGAGCAGGAGTCAAACCTCCACAGCCAGGTCTGGACCTCCTCTGAGGAGAACTCACAGCTACACCAGACAGAAATCAAGAAAAAGTTTCTTCTTTCAGGTCATCAATGAACAAAGCGTCACATGACCTGCTGTAAACTCTCTGTTTGAACTTTGTCCACATAAAAGAAGACTGTTGGTGGAATCCAGGAGCTGATAATCTGTGTTGATCATGAACAGGTGTGCTGACGTTTTCATAAAACAGAACACCAACGTCTGCAGCGGCATTAGAGGAGCAGCAGCTGGTCGTCCGCTTGATAAAACCAGTCTGTAGTCTGTTCATCTACAGTCAGATGAGTTAGAAATATTGGAAAAGAATAGACTTTATTGTCATTGTGAAATGCAATAAGCACAACAAAATTCCAGAAAGTGTCATTCAGTCGCAAATTCAGGAAGAGTTAACACAACACCACGTTATGATCTATACCGGGGATGGACAAGTCGAGGGCCGCGGTGTCTGAATGATTTCCTGATAGCCAAGCCCTCCTCATGACTGATAACCTGGTTAAGGTGTGTCCAGCCAATTAAAACATGCCAGAGCGTGGAATGTCGGAAAACATGCTGGAACACGGCCCTCGAGGCCTGGAGACGATTTCCTGATCTATATTAATAAAAAGGAATATTCCAGACGGCTGCACGGTGGCGCAGTGGTTAGCGCTCCTGCCTCACAGCAAGAAGGTTCCCGGTTCAAGTCCTGGCTGGGGGACCTTTCTGTGTGGAGTTTGCATGTTCTCCCCGTGCATGCGTGGGTTTTCTCCGGGTACTCCGGCTTCCTCCCACCGTCCAAAAACATGCTTCATATGTTAATTGGTCACTCTAAATTGTCCCTAGGTGTGAATGTGAGTGTGAATGTGAGTGTGTGTGATTGTGGCCCCTGCGACAGACTGGCGACCAGTCCAGGGGTGTCCCCCATGAGTAGCCGGGTTAGGCTCCGGCAACCCCGTGACCCCGAAAGGGATAAATTGGAAAATGAATGAATGAATGAATATTCCAGACTAGTTTCAGAGCCCAAACTGCTATTAGAAACCTAGAACGTATTTGTAACATGATACATGTTAGCTTTGCTAGAAGATTTAGCATATTCACTCCCATGGAACTCCCAACCTTGTTTACAACACGTAATAAAACAGAATGATATGACTAAGACAAACCTCAGTGTGACTACGGTAACACCTTAAAAAACAACCAGTCCAACACCACACGTTAGCCATGTTAGCATATTCTTTGACATCAGTGAGCTCAACCAGAATTAAACCATAAATACGAAACTCCAGATGATGAAGCACACTCCCGTTTCTTGAAAGAAGATGAGGCTTTTAAGTGCGCCTTGTAATCCAGCACTCTGGTTTCCAAAAACATGCTGGAAGATAATTGTCTGTGTTTGCTTCTAACATGATGTGACTGTGACTGTTTTAAGACCCAGTCTGTGTGGGTTGAACTGGGATCTGATTAAGTTTTGCTGATGACTGGAAGGTGTCCCTCTTAGTTTCAATTGTCGTCATGGAAACACAGTTGTTGCTAATATGGAGACATTTCCTTGGATGAATTAGAGCAGATGGTTTCACAGGTTACAGTCTGGATTTGTTACTTTTTGTGTCATTAAAGAATAAAATAAAAGTTTTTATATTAGTGCTGAAAAATATCCTGGCGCCATCTGCAGCTTCAGCTTCTAGGCTGGAGTCCGTTTTTCGGCCTCCTGCAGCTAAATGAACCACCTGAACCCAGAAAACGATGCCCTTGTTAGAAAGCATCCCTGATGTGTGTGAGCATCACTGGAAAAAGTTGATCACTACAGATGTTTGAGAGAGAACGTGTGCGCTTTTGTAGGAAGAGCTTCTAAACAAGACCTAAGGAACACGTTTGAAATCCTTTTGCTCTTGTTTAAACCTTCCACACGCCTTTCACTTTTGTACCATTTAGTGCTTCAAACAAGCTGAGTGGATCAATAAAATGTTTATATTAGAAAAGTAAAAAAGGTGAGGTTTAAATTGAAATTGCTGAAGTGGTTTGCGGCACAGTGGTATGCACGCGGTACATTGTGTCTGAGAAAACGACTTTAGGGCAAAGAAAGTCTCAGAGGTGTGTTTGTTGTGTTGAAATCTGTCCCTTCAGGTTTCAGTTCACGCACCTGAGCATCTCTCCTGGAATGGAAACGAAGTACAACGTGAATTTCTTTGTTTGGCTTTTGGAATTCTTTGTGAAAGGCTGAAGATGCAGAGTCTGTGGAGACGCCAAGAGGCACAAACAGTCAGATGCAACAAACTATAAGGAAGTCCTTCTGAGACACATTTAGAAAATCATTTCTTTTTCTAAAGTTACAAAACTATATTACTAATCTGTCAGAGATAAACCTCTCAGAAAACATTCAAGACAGCATGGCCGTCTCTTAAAGGGCAGTCGAAGGATTTCAGTTCGGATGCTGTTTAAAAAAATATATCGGAAGACAAAGTTAACTTGGCAGTAGAATATTTAGAGACTGATTTAAGATGACTGAAGCAGCAGTTTCATGCCATACCCAGAATCATATGATGAATATGTTCCATCCCGAAACCTTTTTTAGCTCCAATGTTGACATTCTTTTGACTACCGTAACTCTTCAACCATTTATGCAATTAACGTAATTCCAGCAGATTCTGACGTGCAGAAAGGAAGCTTTGTAACAGTTATGTAACATTTGATGTTAGTTATGTGTTGCATTTTGGTGCAAAGCCGATATAAAAGCTGCTTTTCTCCGCGATTGTGTGAACAGTCAGAGTATATCAAAAAGCGTGTTTTATTCAAGTGTTGCTGGTGACATCTCTAATGTTAAAGGGTCAATGTTGCTCTTAACTACTGATTTATAAATCATAAGCCGCCTAGCAGTTGTCATGTATTGTAAAATAATTCATGTTGTAAAAATGATGGGGTTTGGTTCTGAACCAGCATTGTCAAGTTAAAGGCCAAATCCAAATTCTTCCACTACCCTACCCTTCCCCTACCCCTACCTTAACCCTACCCTACCCTACCTTACCCCTACCCTACCCTACCCTACCTTACCCTTCCCTACCCTACCCCTACTTTTCCCTACCCCTACCCTACCATACCCTACGTAACGTAGCTGACCAATGACTATTGATGACATCATAGAGGCACTATTCGGCCAAAGTTGTCTCACATCTAGGTGTGTGAAAATTGTTCTCCACCTTTGACCCCTCAAAGGCTGCAGACAAAGACGCGTTCAGGAACCATTTGGTGGTTTGACTCCCCTTCCAAAAAAAAAAAAAAAAAAATTCAACCCCTTAGTCCTGTAAGTGTCAAGCAGGGAGGCTTTGGGTCCCATTTTTAGAGTCTTGACCGTGAATTTGAAACCCACAACCTTCTGCTGTTGTGGTTTCTTTAGAAGGGGGATAAAGGTGATGGGCTAGGGTCTGTGGTCCCCATGATTAATCTGTGGTGACTGATCAATGATGTTTTGGTTCATTATGTATCTCCTGGTGGTGGCTTTATTAGAACCACATTGTTGTTCGGGCCAAACCATCAGCCACTCACCCAAAACCTCCCCCTCAGACCTTTATCTAAGGCTCAGCCCAGGGAAACCTGATGCAGACGTGCACGAGAAATCTGGACTGCGGACTGATTCTAGATTTAAAAACAAGAAAAAAATCTCGGTCTGTATGACAGACAACAGCTTAGCCTGTCTGTTGAGAATGAAGTAAACATGTAAACCAAACACAGTCACACACTACCTTCATATCTGTCGTTTTTAGACATTTTCTGAAATATTCTTATATCGTTTCCCTGGTGCTCATCTCTGTTCACTGCTACCAAAACTACAGCCCCACTTTATCCTCCCCAGAAGATCAGGCTCCTCCCACTTTAGCCCAGTGCTAGAAATCAGAAACGGCTGCTTTGATTCCCGTGGAAACCTGACTAATGAGGGTTTGTTGAAGGCTGATTGGGCTCTGTGACAGCAGCACACACTCACACATGCACACACACATGCAGCCTTTAGGCAAAGTTGACAAACATGGTTTGATCTTTAATTCTTTTTCCAGTTCCTCTGCCTCCACCTTTGTTCCTCCTTATTGGCTCCTCCTGCTTCTGGTCATCTTACCCTTTGGCAGGGAGACGTGTCACCAGTGCGATTGTCCAATAAACAGCATGGTGAGAGGACCACATCTTTGCTGGCTGAAGTTTTGTTAAAGTGAAGACTGTCAGCCATCATTGAAGATGCTTTTAATGTCCTTTTCTGATTCCAACAAATATTTTCAGTTATTTGTGAGTGTTTAGTGAGGACACTGCTCACATGACAGGAAGATGTTTGAAACTCTTCATCATCCTGCAATAAAACTGAAGAGAAAAAGGAAGATGTGAATGAACCACCTAGCTACCTTCAAACCATCAGCTCTGAAGACATGACGAGCTTTGGGCATCAGCTCAAGATGCTGTTTGGATGACCGCTGAGCCTCAGACAAGCTTTTATGGGAGTAAGCATCAGATGATCCTAAATCTTAGATGTTGTTTTTAACTCTGGTTTGCCTTCTGAGGTTCCAAAAAGTCTCTAAATTTTATCTTAAGCCCTTTAGGCTTGAAGACAGTCAGGATGACCTGCTAAGACCTAAACCGGACATCATAAGGGTCAGGAAATATGAGGTTACCGTGGTTACAAATGTCTCCAACTTCAACTGTTTCAAATTTATACAATCTTCAGTTGGTTTTGGTCATTAAAAGCTGAGGTTCATCAAGACGGGACTTCGAATCAAAAGGGCAGCAGAGACAGGCCATATCGGGACAAGGCTGAGGATCATCTGCTGGTAGGTTATCATAAATGAAATAGTAAAAATCCTTTTTGCTTGAGAACAGTTCTTAAAACCACACCTATTTTTTCTTGTTTGTGGTAACCCTCTTCATTTCTCATTTAGAACTGACTGAATCACATCTGGTCATTTTCACCACATGCTGCTCTGCATTGAGCTGCTGCCATGCAATTAGCCAATTCAATATTTACATCAATAGGCAGTTGAGTCAGTGAAAAGGTAACAAAGTGGAGCTGGAGCTGTGTCATTATATGTGCCATTGTATCTTGAGTTAAACTAAATGGAGTAAGTCCAGAATCTGCATCAACACAATGTGTTGTGTGCATAAAAAACAGCAGCACACGTCTGCTTGGTCCAGGTTTTCCCGACATCCCTGGGAGATGGAAGGCTTCATTTTTGACTCTATTACTTGTGTCTTTTCTTCTCCGTCTGGTTAGAAGCTCTTTTTTTGCATCCATCCCCAGTAAACACAAAACTAGAGGAGAAACACGCCCCCCCCCGTCAATCACTGACACACACACACAGACAGTCCAATGTCGTCTGGATGTCAGCAGACAGAGAGGTTGTCTGGAGCGAGCCCCCAGGCTCCGGTGGCAGCGGCGTGTTCGAAAATGATGCAGACGAGGGAACGGGAGGACAGAACGCACCAGGAAAACAGAGATCAGACGGAGGAAGAGACGACACAGACAAGTGTCAGTCTGTGGGGTAAACGGGAGATGGGGAGAGGTGTTGATGGAGGGAGACAGATGGGTAATACGACAGATGGGTAATGAATGAGAGGGAGTTGGCTTGAGGACAGAATGACCATCAGCCTTGTGTGAGTGGCTGCAGCCAAGGTGGCTGGTTAACATCCTTCATGCCGGACAGACAGTTAGGGAACATTTTGAGCAGGAAATGGGATAAAACTTCACAAGCTGAACATAAAATGACAACAAAATGATCGAAACAGTCACTAATATCCTTTCTTTGCCCCCATCCCACCCAGAGGAGCCATTACACGCTCTAGTTTAGTTTAAGATGCGGTCAGATTAACAGAATTGTGAACTCGAGCTTTTAAAGTGCAGCTTTGCCTTAAGGGAAGCTAAATTTGTTGATCACAAGTTTCTGAAAGTGCACAGTCTGCATCAGGCCAGCCCCGGTCCTCCAGATCCACCACGCTGCTCATCCATTTATCGCAGCTTTCCTTTCGACAAATTACCTGGACCAGGTGAGTTCAGTCTGGAATAATTATGGCTGAAAATAGTGGTAGATTTTGAGGGCCAGCATGTGCCTGACCTGGTCGGCGTGCACACTAATATAGCTGTAAGTCAACAAGTCCAAGTTTACTCTGTCCCTGAATGCCCCTGCAACCTGGTTTTTGGATCACAACAATTTATGAAGAACACAAAAAAGAGCTGAACAATGGACGCAATCTTGCACGCTGTAGACCCTCAGGTCTCAGTTACATTCGGTCAAATTCCACGTTTGGATGGGCGTTCTTGTTCTGGTGCGCTCAGCAATGGACTATCAAACTGTCCGGGCTGTTCCCACCTTTGTCTGACAGTGACCAGGATAGGCGCCAGCAACCCCGTCATCCTGAAAGGGATTTAGCAGGTTTAGAAAATGGATGGATGAGTGTTCTGGAGAGAGACCAGTTAGTTGATTGTTAGCTCTGTCGGTTCATGCCAAGTTGTCTTTAGATGAAACATCCAAGACGGGGGCTGTTTGGCTGATCAGACTGGGTTTAAGTATCAGAGGTGATAATTACCTGTCAACCAATCAACAAATCAACGACAACAAGATACTCATTCAGGAGGCTTGCAGCTACAAATTGGATGTCTTCTTCAACCGGTTTGCTCTGCTCGGCAGCAGATAATATCTAGTTCCCCGGGGCAGAAGCATAAATTTACCCCACAAGGCTTGAATCAACAAGCATCGATCTGACCTTCTTCAAGGGCCTTCCTCATGCAGGTCATGCAGACGCAACAGTGTCATCCATGTCAGGAGATAAAAAAGGAAAGTGCTGAAGAGGAAATGGATGGAGAATGAGTGTGTTACATGAAGTCTGGGGTCATCACGGGGTCCAAAGTGTCCCTGGACATGAAAACAAGCCCGTCACCACCAACTGCCCTGCTCCTCACATTCTGCTAAAACATACTGTGTGTAACATAGTACAATAAATAAAAATAGAAAAAGCTTTGTGGACGTTAACAGAGATGGTGTGTGGAGCTGTGCACGAGCAGTAAGAGGTCTTTGCAACTGAATTTAGAACTGTAAAATGGGGTTATCAAATAATGTTGGTAATATAACTGGAATGAAACCGTGTAGGTGGTGCTGAGTCAGTAGCTCAGGGAACTGTGTGATAAAAAGCTTGAGGGGACAGTAAATTATGTCTGCATGAGTAGACAGTTATGGATATTAGAGAAGAAGGAAGACACACAAGATGGCCTTCAGGAGAAAATCAAGTTTTCACACCTAATGTCCCGTTCGTGCCCCACAGACGAAACACACCAACACCTACAGGGAACCCAGTCAAGTCCAATTCCAACCTCCTGGATTCTCCTTCACCACATCCTAACACAAGGAGCACTTCACTTGTGTTGGTCCAATCGTGAAAGTTTCCAAATATCTGCTGTTTTCTGAACCTGACATGTTTTGTAACCAAACGCCAGCTCGAGAGCTGCAGAGTGAATTCATTAAAACCGCGAGACTCAGCAGGTCCAAGGTTGGTCACAGGTAACCCTGTTTGGATTTAGACCTCCTGACTCTGAGCTGCAGAAAACCTTTCTGCTAAATCAAAAAGAACATTTACTGACAACAGGACCAAAGACTGTTTCCTTGACGTTTTTAACCCTGGAGAACCCACAGGGTCAAATTTGGCCCTCTCCTTTTTTGGGTGTTAATTTTTCTTTTTTTACTATTATTTTTTTTTACTGTTTTTATTCATAATGTTGTGGCTGCTGTTAATTGCTGCTTCACAAAACGAAGGGTAAAAAACAGAATCTGACTGACAGAAGACATTTTGGTGGAGCAAGGTTTAAGTTACCAAACGTAGAACCAGTCAGACTACAATGAATAAAAAAGCTGAAATTCCGATAGAGATGGAGGTGAGAGATTTCACAGAAATGTTTGAGATCTGTGGTGTCCATGCGATGGATAGCTCTTAGCTGTGTAAGTCTAAATGATGAGAAGATGAAGAACATCACAACAACCCATCTTCTCTGAGCTGCTGACTGAATGTTCTGCTACGTTCACACCAGGCTCGGAAACTCGGAACTTCAAGCTGCCACTTCCAATGAAAAGTCTTTGTAAAGTCGCGTATATTTTCCATGATTGGGGCGAAAGGTCAAAGCGGTGCAAATCTTGCGATTTTTATTCACGGAACGGAAACGGTTGGGTTCATTGCTAGCGTCCTTCCAATGGTGAATCTGGATAACTCTGATTCCCATTATCTTCAATAGAAAAACAAACAAATATGGCGTCAGGGCCGTCACCGTTTCTGGGTTCACCAGATAAACCAAATCCAAACATCACTACCAAATCCGGGTCCCTGAATGGACAAAGCTCCATCTGGTTTAACTGGCAATGCGCTTTTAACGGCCATGTGATTTGTAGGTAGAGCCAAAAAACAAGAACAGCTACACGTGAATGCGAGAGTTTTGAGCGCAGAAGCCCGAAACACTTTTTTTTTTGGAGGTGGTCACTTGAAGGCGTGTTGCAGAGGGCGGTGGGAACGTAGCTTCAGAGTTTTAGTGATCACAGCAGGTCCATATGGTGCCAGTTTTCACCAGCAGTCTTTTGGACCTCCGCAAACCCGGTTGACACGGTTCACTTAATGGTGCCCCAGTATGGAACAAAGTGAACGCTGCAAAGAATTAATGCAGACTTTGAACCTCAAACGTACCCTGGCATGGCTCAGATTGCCTGGCAGGAGAGAATTCTAGGAAGCAAAAGAGACGGAATTACAAATGAGTGGATCAGAGGGTCGGATGTTCTTGAGACCAAACTTTGGTTAAAGGAGGCGTAGAAGGAAGAAGACTAAACTGTCAGCTGCAACGTCAGGCTGAAAAATGAAAACCAGGAAGGTTCCTGGGCTCGGAGAAGGGAGGGAAGAAGATCCCGGTCAGATGGAAACTTCTGCTTCCCGATCAAGACGCTTTGAAAAAATGAGAAGTGAAAGGCAGTTGTTGAGTGTAGCTGGCTGGGGGGGTGCCTCTCATTAAGGAGCCTTTGAGTGTGTCCTTATGCCAGCGACATGGATGAGTGAACGTGTGTGTGTTTGTGAGTCCATATGTGAGTCGTATCGAGCTCTCAGTGCTAACTGTCAGGTTCGTTTCCCGCTCTCCCATCCCAGCTCCTGGTTCTCAGTCACTGCAGCATGCGCGTGCAGCGCCACGCAGCCCGCCACGGCCAATGAGGATGCAGCTTGGATCCTCTGTTGACAGCATGCTGCTCTGTAATTGGTGGGAGCAGGGCTTTAAGTGAAGCAGTTTAGCAGGGATTAACTTGAATATGTAATCAATGTTGACTGGTAGAATATCAGAAGAGGGAGGAGATTAGAGGAGTGGATGGAAAACGAGAGAAAGAAGAGGTGAGTGAAAGGATGAAGATGGAGAGGAGGAAAAACATGAAGAAAATGATGACAGACAGAAAAAGAGGATGATGGTTCCAGGCAGGAAGAGTGTGAAGAAGAGCATCAGCGCTCCGTCATCAAAGAGCTGTGAAACGTCGAGCGCCTGCTGGCAGCATGGCGCCATGTTGTGACGCCATCGTCACTTGTTGTGTTTTCTGCTTTGCTGTTGTCATGAGAACAAGATGGACGACGTGGAAATGAGGTGTGAGACGTGCAGAAGAGAAAACAATAAAACGCAATCCAGAAAAAAGTTTGTTTTCTGTTTGAATATTGATGGTGAAAAAATCCCCTCAAATGATCCAGATTTGTCACATCCCGCCATGATTTAATCCAGATTAACAACACAGTGATGAAAGCAAAAAAGGTGCAGAACTGCTGACACGGCGAGGTCCTATGACCCCCACAGCCCTCCATTCGGCAACTTTCAGAGGATTCGGTGTTTTATTCCCTAAAGCACATCTCCACAGATTGTTTACTGCTCTTGAAGAACCACCGAATGTCAGAACCAACAGACCAGAGAAGGTGGAACACCAGGAATTCAAACGCTCACGTAAAAGAGCTACTTTTGCTGGACTCATTTCAAAAGTTCACTATCAGAAGGATTTCTTTGGAGCACTGGGGCCGAAAAGGAGATGAGGAAGGAGGAAAGAAATGGAGAAAAGGCGGGAAAGATGGAGACCAGAGAGAGGAGCAGAAGAAAGGATGGATCAAGGAGGAGAAAATCCGGCAAAACACAGAATAACCGGGGAGGAAAAGAGGGACTGATGCAGGAGAAGGCGGGGTTTTCTTTTCTGTGCTCTCATGCATGTCAGCACCCCCCCCCCATTAACCCTCTGCGAACCTCTCAACCCCCCCATCTCCATGAATTAAAGCCTCTGTGTGTCATTGTCACCCTGAGCGGTCCACGCCATTCTGAGCAGCTGAAGAGCGCCAAGAAACAAAAGTATGAGTCATCACGCTCACATGGGGGGGGCGCGGCATGAGGTAATCACTGAAAAATTAGATGGAGAAAGAAAAGCTTGGGGGGGAGGGTGGGAATCCAGACACAAGTGTGAAAAACCGGTGAGCATGACAGATAAAATGTGGGAACCTGGACGTTTTCAGGGTCAAAGGTGACGAAGAACAACAACCTGCAGGTTTGCGCACAGACTCAGATGATCTGCAAGACCTTGTGACCTATTTGTTTGCCTAAATGGGTAGCAAACCGAAATTAACTTGTATTATTACTTAAAAACAATCTTACCGAGAAGTCTTGTGTCAGGCGCTAAAATTCATTGATCATGAAATAGAACTTTTTCAAATTTAATGACACATTTTTCACTCTCGGCTAAAATGTAAAACAAAAGATTAGAACCATCTTTTTCAGAGGATAAGTCACGTTTTTTTGCAAAGCTGGGTCAGGGGCGCAACTTATATTCAGGAGTGACTTATATAGGATTTTTAAAAGACTGGTAAAAACACTGGTAAAAACGGTAAACGTTACCATCACGATTTTTGGCTACAAAGCTTTGTAAAGATACGTTTGCATGGATTCAAAGTCAGAAAGCCCACAAAGCTGAACAGGAAGTGTGTGAAAACTCAGCTTGATTTCATTTGTAAGTTATTTGCTCCTTAAAGTTGCTCAGCACCCCCCCCCCATGACTCAGCATCTTCCAAGAGGCGTTACATTATTCAGCCAAATTATTGAACTGCAATTAATTTCAATAAAACCCAATGAATCAAAGTTAACTGGTGAGAAAAAAGGAAGGAACAACCAGAGAAACGGAGAAAAGGAGTTATGGCTTTGACACATCTAACGAGAATGAGCGAGAGTCACTGAAAGATGACAGGGAGAGAGAGTTTTGGACAGTCATCCATTAACATTAGAGTGTGGAGCATCCTGCAGTGTAATAGTCCCTGTGTCTCTCTGGGTAACCGCTCTCTGCACGCCACATTAATCTGTGTAATTAGGTTTGAGCCTTGTTTCACCTCCTTTTTTCCTCACTCCTTCCTTCTTTTTCCTCCTCCCTGCAAGCATTCCCCTGGTTCTCCCTCTCCTCAATAATGTATCCCTTCTTTTCATCTTCATTCATCACCTCTGTCCATTCTAAAATCCCTCTTTTCTTTCTGCCTCATTGCCCGCCTCTTTTCTTTTCTTTCTTCATAAACTCCAGCTCCTTTTTTCACAGCAAATCTGTCGGACAGCGTTCACGTGGAGAACGCCCTAAGTCTTCATGATGGACGCACACGGCGAGCCAGTGTGAGGCTCGCTTTACGGTTTCACACTGAGCATGTGCAGAGCCCCCACCTCTCCCAGTGATGGCGCTGGTGAAGCCTGAGGGGCGGTGCAGTAACCCACGTTGGTGTACGGTCCCCCAGAAACCATTAGTGTTTTTCACTCTGGGACCGTCCTGTGGATTCGATTGAAATATAAGGGAACTCCCTCCAGACCCCTATCATCTGGTTTGGTTTGCTCTCACAAAAGAACCAAAGACTGAGGCGGACTAAACCTTCTCATTTGGGGGTGCTACTGTTCAAAATGAGACGCAGGAAGTAGAGAACTGACTAGAATCAGACCTTTTTTTTATGTTGAACATGTGTAGACTGCCCCTGCAACAGACCAGCAAACCTTTCCAGGGAGTACCCCGCCCTGGCCCAACAGAAACTGGGACAGGATGGATGGATGCTCATACGTCACATCATCTCAAAGAATGAGTCCCGTAAGAAACCTGATGAACAAACGACAAACAGAACTTCAGCTCAGCAATAAAAGAAAATGCTGGTCCCACTTAGTGGTTCTCCTCTCTTTGAGAAGTTTGTCTGCGATCACACTGAAGTGAACCGTACTAGAGTTCATCTGCAAGTGAACAGTGACCTAAGGTCTCAAGAGGACCATAGTTCTCCTGTTTGGTCCAAACCAGAGTTCAGGTGAACTTTCACACTGGCAGAACCAAGAGAACCATCAGAGGAAAGCAGCCCGGCTGCAGATTCCTTACCTGCTTTACTTCTTTGGGTGTTTTGAAGGTCAGTAACATTTAAGGATTTGAATCATTCTCTCACCTTCACACACACTGACGCCAAGAAGGAGCAACAAGGGACTTGGTGTCTTTCCCAAGGAAACTTTAAAGCCATGGACAGGCAAAGTGGGAATCAAACCTGCAACCAGAGGACTTTACCTGTTAACCTTGGTTGCCCAATCAGGGGATTTCATGTCTCTGTGTTTTTAATCAGTTCGAATTGCAAAATATGGGACAAAGTTTGGCTCCAAACTGCATTTTCTAGATAACTGAAAGTGTTGGATCACCTGAGCGTCTCTGTGAGCAAAGTGCTCTTCTCAGAATGTCTTTGAGTCCGTGTAGGTAAACTGGGTCGCCAATGAGGACAAAAGTGAAGTTTCAAGAACAAAAAGTAATTCTATATCTGAGCTTTTTGCAAAAGTGAGCAACAACTGCTCTTTGGGTGGAAATCCTTTCTGAAGGGAAATCATGTTGGTCTTACGGGCACTTGTGTAACACGTGCACACCCCGTGCATGCAGCATTAGAGCCTGGTCAGTAAGCAGCCAGTACTCACACATTACTAACGAGGTAGCATAAGGAAACCGTATGATAGCATGACCCGTACGTCATAAGTGCGTGGAACTTCCATTGTCCTTACAAATCCTTCATGATTCACGTACCACATGAACGACAATGCTCCATTTTCATGGAGGTGGTCGTACGAGCATCGAGGGAACTGAAAGACACACCTGCGCTCCCCTTAGATGGAACCGCTCCTCTCTATGACCTTACTACTTCCTACTTTTAACAGAAGCTTGTATGACTACCTTTCAAAATAAAAGACCCCTTGTACAAACAGGTCCCAAAGCAGGTAATGTACTCCTACAATGCAAGACAAAAATGGAATTTTCTCTTACCTTAGGTCTACTTTGGTAAGCCATCATCACTTTTCCTACTTCCTACTGCAGGTAACCTGAACTTCAAAGGTGAATTTGTTGGATTATGATCAAGCAGAAAAAGTACATAATAAAAAGTGGAAATCTATTATTTTAGCAACTCCCTGCTGGAGAGCTACTGACCATTGTTGTGCAGCATAAGACAATATGTGCTTTAACTCATCAAATAAACTGATCAAATAGAAAAGATTGGACTTTTTTTTCCAAGTTTTGGTTAGTATTTAAAATTGGTGGTTTCTGTAGGAACCGTGGAGGAACAAAGCCTCTTGAGATCAGCAGGGATGTAAAAACCTTTACATAGTTTATTTTCTCAGCCATACATTTATAAATGTAGCTAAAAAAATACTATGATTTTAGTTTTCTCCAGTCAGAGAGCCACAGAGGGTCTCACAGAAACCCCCTGAAATAAAAACGTTCCTGCAGTTGTAGTTAAATAACAAAATCTTTGAATCTTCAAAAGTTCCCACGCAAATCTCTTCATTGAAATTTGGTTTCATCTTTTATTTTCTCTGTCAGTTTTTAAAAACCAAACAACTTTATTTGTTACCTTTTTACCGACAACAAAACCTGCCAGAGTAGTGGGGTTGATTGACATACTATGATCCAAACATCGGGATCTGGATGCTGATCAATGAGGACAGGACGAACAGAGATTCATATCACAGATTCATTCTGGGTGCTGAACGGTTCCAGGATTTTTTGGCCCATCAAACCCAGAACCGTTCTGATCAAACATGTGAATGTAACCTGTTCTAACAGAAAACATTGACCTTAAGTAGAGAAGCCGTGAGCGGCTGTGCTCCCACAAAAGCCCCGCCTTCGCGCTCAAACTGCCACTCTGCTGCCACTCTGCTGCCTGTCTCTCTGTAATCCCATTATGTGTAGCAACAATCTGTCAGCGTCAATCAGTGTTGTTGCCATGCCAACCTCCTGCCATGAGCAGGCCCCCAGCCTTTCAGCAAATGGGAAGCCTTCCTGCTGATTAGCTGCGGGGGATCTCGTTAAGCTGCCCCGCCCACTCTGAGGAAGAGGAGCTGGAAAATGTGGAGGTGATGGATGGGAGGAGGGGGCTCCAAAACCAACAGAAGGATTTTTGGGTGACGTAACCCTCCTGTCTCTGGATCTCCAGGAGATCATCCAGATTTGAGTCCTGGAGGATCAAACTTCTGCTGATGGTTTGGTAAAAAAGAAAACGTTTGATCAAATCCTTCTCTGTTCTTCAGAGCATTCATCAGTCCTCAGGAATTCCTGAACCTGACAAACGCTCCACATTTAATCATATGCTCTTACCTTCTGTATGGATTTGTCCTTTAGAAGGATTCCTGCAAATTTCTGCGACCAAAAACACGACTGCGATACAGACACGGCAGCGAGCCACGGCTTATTATGATCTTCAAGAAACACGTAGACTGAGATGTCTTGCTCAAGGACACAGTGACTGCCAGATTTAGACCCCTGACCGACTGGTTGGCAGATGACTGGTTGACTGGCTGGTTCACAGCAACAAAATTAAGCCTTATCACATGCACCCGACGGGGGGGCTGACCCTTACAGATGCTGCAGGTTTTTGGGTTGTCCGGGTCTCTGGAGGGTTGTAGAGAGGAGCGGCTGCATCTTAAGGGGAGCGCAGGTGTGTCAGCAGTTCGTTTGAGGCTCGTATGACCACCTCAAGGGTCATCATGAACACGGGACGTACCATTGCTGTACGTGTGGTACGTTTATTGTTATGAGAAGAATGGAAGCTCCACGCACTCAAGACCTATGGGTGATGCTGTCATACGGTGTCCTTATGGCACACTTTAGTAGTGTGCGAGAACTGGCACCTTACTGACCACACACAAATGCTGCAAGCACGGGGTGTGCACGTGATACATTAGTGCCCGCAGGACGTTCGAAGGCTGTCCACACAAACTACACTCTGATTGTCTCATTTACTCATTTGTAACAGTCAGGCTGCAGCAAAGAGCGCGCACGTATCACGTGAACAGCACTAACAGGCTGTTTGTACAGTTCACAGGATTTGAGGGGATTAAAAAATGAAAAATCTGAATGACACGCCTGCATCTCACATCCTCTCCTTCCTCACCCTTCCATGTCATAAGTGCTTCCTGTCGCCTGCAGCATGCACAAAGAAAACAGTTCACAAACGTTTCCTCTACAGGTTCACTCAGTGACCTATGACCTTGATGTTTCCTGCAGGTCACCTCCGTGCCCCGTACAGGTTTGACCATTTCTCACCTGCAAACAGTCCATACCCACCGGTAAGGACAGCTGGGACGAAGGCTTTAAAGTAAGACACGTTTTGGGTATTTTTACCTTGACATGTTTCTATAAGAACACCCACTGTCACACTCTGTTGTCAGCTGCTTTTAATGGGCGGGGCCATAAAAGAACCTGTCAGGTCTTCTCATTATCTGAGGTCTTGCAGGATAAATTCTGTTTACTTGAACCTTTTTTTCTTGTTTTTCTTCCTCAAAAAACGGATGTTCCGACGTGTTCCGTCTTCCTGATGTCTGCTTCAGGCTGAGCTCCAAAGTAAGAGCTTTCCGACCTCTGCAGATGCTTGTATCAGATGCTCCTTTGTGTTGGTGACTGAGATGGAAGCAGATAAGAACCTGAAAGTTCAATCCTCTGAAATCATGGGAATCTTCTCTACATTATGGTCAGCTGGGATTCTTGGAAAAGAAAACCAGATTCCCTCAAATTGAGTTTTGTTAAAGTGCTTTTTAACTGTACAACATGTTGGCTTTATTGAACCAAACTTTTTTTTACATAATCGACCACATGTCTTTTTCCTTTTTTGATGTGGAATTGAAGGAGTTTTTTTAAAGCTTTACTTAAAAACACCTGAATTAAGCCAAGGAAATCTTTAACTTCGGCATTCATCAAATCTGATGTTTTGATGAACTGAACTGAGAACAAAGAAAACTGAATTATGTAAAACAACTCTATCAGAAAGTTGACACAAACATCACCAGAGAAATGTTTAGACCAAAACCATCGACTCGTATCCCAAACACATTTGAGTTTGATCTCCAAAAACATTCTTCTTCACGCGGGAGTCAACATTCTGGGATTTGAACCTTCTACTCTACGACTGGGGGCTGACCTTTCCAAACCACAGTCACACAGATCAGAAACGCTCTGGGTCAGGTCCAGATGAGCTTCTGTGGTTCTTCCTACCAGAGAAAAGAAAGCGGATGAAAGTTCTGGAGGGATGAAGAGCTTTGGACTGAAGACAATTGGGTTTATGAAGGAACATTTTCTCAAAGTCCTCTGACAGAAACGTCTGTTCATGCTCTGCTGTTGAGTGATGCTGTTGTCTTCAGGTGAACTAATGGTGAAGACTCATCGACCGACCTTCCCAGGTGCTCCTCCTGAAACGGACATTCATATTTGGAGGATTTCGTTGCCCGTTTTCTGCCCCGTGTCTGCTCTTTTCATCCTCAGATTGGGAGGTGAGTAAAATTCCTGGCTGTAAGTGGATTAAGTCCAGATGACTGTCGTTGGTACAGAGAGTGCCAGCGTGGTAAATAGTAATTTAGGTCACCTGGATTCAGCTGTACACATCAGGTTAAAGGTTACTTCTGGCTAATCTGTTGGTGGTAAACACATGCTGCCCCCCCCCCAAAACATCAGAGCAGATTAAAGAGTCACACCAGGACGACACAGTTAGTCTGTAGAATAATATGGAAACTGACACCAACATGGAAAACATGAGTAATCTGATTACAGACACTGATGAGGGTTTGATTATTTACAAAGCACAGACGGTGTCATGTGATTCCAGCCAGGGACAGACCGCAATCATTAGTTTCTCCTCCATGATCCTTCATCACCGCAGCGTTGGAGCGTTGACCGTTCAAAAGTCTAAACTTTGGCAAAGATGACAAGCTGTGTAAACCAATAAGGGACTCAGCTTTGGCCCGTGATGGGTTGATGACACAACGACACACGTTTGGTGAAGCGTCCAGCAGCAAATCTGATGTGTATCTAAAGAGAGGCATCCGCCATGAATTTAACGTGCCAATTGTAAACTGTAAACCTGAGTATGCATGAAGACCTATGGAGATGCCAGTGCTCTGAGGACCACGACAGCGGGCCTGAAGAAGACTAGATGGTGGGTCCATGCATAGTTTGTCTCTCCTTCATCTTAGTTTGGGTCATGGGGGTCATGTGGGTCACTGGAGTCCGTCCCAGCTGTCATCGACCAAAGGTGAAGTCCAGGTCATCTGGACCATCATCCATCGCAGAAAACCACTAGATGGCGTTTATTCTTCTTTCTGTGGACATTTTGATGAAACTGCTGTCAACTGAAGTTTGATTTTCTTTTGAAATAATCCAGTTTGTTGCTGTCTAGACCCAAACACAAGCAATAGAATATCTGCACCATCGTTCCAACTCCTGGTGAGATCTGTCCCTGAAGCAGACGTACTGCTGAGAACACACGCACGCACATGCACAGCTTTCATCTGCGAGTGTGAGCTCTGAATTCTGTTTAACTGGGACATCCAGGTCTTAAGTAGACTGGCCTAAAAATAATCCTTTCTTCTTCTGCTGCTTCTTCACATTTGTTCTTCTGCTCAGTTGGAATCTGGAGGAGAAATCAGTGAACTCTGAATGTCCTCACCCCCATCAGAGTTGTCAGTCATCCTGCAATAACCATTCCCTTAAACAGGTTTTAGGAATCAGCATTTTTTAAAGTGCATTTCATGTTATTTTGGAAAACTTCAGATTTACATTTTTTAATAACCTTATGTCTGGAGGGAAACTGAGACTCATAAAAAATCCTTTTACTTAATAATTTGCATGGTGGTGGTAGTGTGATGGTCAGGAGTTGCGTTCCATCACTGATGGCATGGATACAATCCCTGCTCAAAGCAAATAATCCGTGATGGACTGTTCCTCTGTAATGATCCGCGTTTGAGCGCAGAAGTTTCCCGTCTCGTGCAGTACTGTAGGCGACAGAATCATAAAAGTGTCGTAAACATCATGTCACGACGTAGAACAGAGTAATCACAGCAGCCAAACAAACTGTGCTCAGGGATCAGACCACAAACACGTTTACGTTGGGGCGCCCGTGATGCAGCGGCCCACCCATGTAACAACAAAGTGTTCTTGGGCAAGACTCTGAACGCGGAGCCGCCATCAGTGTGTGAAATTGTCTCTTTTTCTAGTTAAACCAAACATATTTTGATTCGAGAGAAACCTCCGAACTTTTAAAGTTGATCTTTGAAGGAACTGTTGTTTTTTTAAGCTGAACGGTGTGTTTTTGTGGGTGTTTGTTTATTGGAAGTCCTGATCCGTGTGCTGCAGATCTCAGGCTGGAGTTGTGTTTGGTTACATAAGCTGTTACTCTGTGATGTCCCTGGAGTCTGCTGCAGTAGTCAATAGGGCTCCCGATGTTGTGCATTTGTCCATAATGCCCCAGGGAGGGGGCAGCTGAGTGAGCTCATTGCTGTTTGACTGGTGGAGACAGGAGGATAACAAAGATGATTAAAATGTGGAAAAACAGTCAAAGTCACTGCTGAAATACCACACATGTAAAAGCAAAGGCCACAGAGACGTTTTTAGGATGAACCTGCTGTCGCTCAGAAGAAAAGCGTTTATTCTTCACGGAGAAATAAACAGATTTGTGAGGAAGTTGTCAAACGTTTGTTTGTCTGATGTTCAAAACCATCTACCACACAGAAACTGCAGGTCGGACTCGGTGAAGGGGGGGGTGAGTCAAAAGTCACCAAGCTCGTCCCAAACCGGGACGTCTGGAGAACAGGGCAAAATGAAATGAAGAAGTCATCCTGAAAAACAGCATTTGAAATCTGAGTTTCTGAAAAAAGCCATATAACTATAATAACATTCAACATGAATACAAAATGAACATTTTTAAAATGCTGTTATGAAATAATGAGCAGAATGAAATATATTTAATAATATTATGGATAATTTAAGATCTGTGTGCTGGTTTTTCACAATTTAAGGATCTTTTAATGTATTTATGAGATCGTTATTGGTTGAGTGTCTGATTGCGCAAAATCATATTTCTTTATTTAACTATGAACAGTTTGGGGCTCCATAGACACTGAGGAGCACAAAGCAGCTGGAGATGCAGCGAGTTTGGATGGAGAAGAGCAGGAACCAAAACACGCAACAGAATCATTACAGCCAAAGCACAGACAGATCTGAAGAAAAACGAGAAAAGAAGTTGAGTTTTTTAAAAGCTTATATCAAGTTTTTCTATTGCCAAGAGTTTGGAGCAATTATATTAATAATTTCCTCATTTCTAGATCTTAGCTCCTAATGAGACATTAGGAGACAGACCTAATGTCTCATTAGGAGAAAAGCTCGGAAAGGTGTGGAGCAAGGAGAGATTTAAACAACTTCAGAGCTGGTAAAATAACATGAATGTTTTTACATGAAAGGCTTGAAATCTATCAATATTTGACATTCAACATAGTTCAATCACTGAGCTCATTCAGTTTGTTCAGTAAAAACATCTACATCCTGAAATAGGAACCACGTGGAACTGAGGAGCCTCTGCGTTTAGATGTCATCGCTTCTTTTTAATAGAAATGAATAAACTTGTTTGGATTTGAAGTTTTAAAATATTCATTTTTCCTGAAAAGTGAAAATCCTTTAGAAAAACAGGTTCCCATGTCTGACCTTCAGCAGGCGTTTGAGATCACAGCAGCTTTCTTTGTTTTAAAAACTTGCTGAGATTACTGGAAAAAGGAAGGAATTGACTGGTTTGCATCACCTGTAACCTGCAGGAAAGGCCTCTGGAGGCTTAAATCTCCTCGGCGAGGCTGAGCACTGTACGGTAGCTCAGATCTTCATCCTGGTGAGTGATCGCACCCACGGGAGAGACGGCTCAGTCCTGATCTGCAGCCCGGGTCTTCTCTCCGGGGAGCTGGGTGAGGTCCCGCCTCTCAGAACCACAGCTCCGCGCCGCCACTGTTCATTAGGAAATGTTCAGATCTGTTGCTGATGCCCTGAAAGCCTGTCTCCTCAGACAAACCTTAAATCTTCACTCATACTTTGATGCTTCTGTAGGAAAACGTCGGATAAAAATGCTCCACAGCAGGTTTCTGACGTCTGTGAGACAAAAAAAAATACTACATTTATTTGATGGGACCTTTCTGACCCTTAAGGGCTTTATACAACATTTAACAACAAATAACAAACAAATCAGACCAAAAAAGGGCAAAATCATGATGGGACTCTAAATGAGAGGCTGCTGTGATGTTTGGACAGAAGAGCTCTGAGACTGGAAAGAGTGAGAGAAGATCTGATCTGAGGTCAGACAGAGCAGCTTTGTACAGAACTGCACTGAATGGAAGGAAAAACGGCTAACCTGATCAACATTTGGAGACAACTTATGAGTTTCAGCTCCTTTAAATTGATCTGAATCACATTGAAACTTTTAGAGCTTAAAGTTATCATTGAGCTGAAAGCTAGAAATGCCCCAAAAGTGAGGAATTTCTTCTCCAGCTTCTCCAGACTCATGAACATCTTTACGTTTCCATGGTGGCTTCTCCATGTTCCAGTCAGTCTGTTCCACTGCCAGTCCTCTCACATTATTCTAAAGAATTACGTCCCAAAAGCCTCAAACTCCAGTCCTGCTTTCTGCTCTGGATGCAACTCAGCCTCCATGCGCGGCTGCTTGTGCCGTTGCGTTGCCGGGAATCAGACGTTTACACCCAGCAGCTGATTGGTCGGTCCCGTCACTGAGCCTTCTGTAGCACTTTTGATTAACTATATATGGAAGTTTAATTGGGCTAGGCAGGTTCATCTCAGGGAGCAAATGTGGAAATTCAAATCACACCAAAACTCACTTGGTTTTTGTAAGATGACTGTATTACAGTGAACAGAGAGGTGATAGACAGTATTTACAATATGGATGGAATGTTTGTGTCGACTTGTTTTTCCTACCGCCTCGGTAGGAAGTGTTGCTGGTTACTTGGTCCAGGTGGGCTCAGCTAGCTCGCCATCATAGACTGGAGGAAAATTCCCCCCAGTGGTAAAAACCTGGCCAGTATCAAACCGGACGGAATAGTAATAATTCAAACTACTGAATTACTTTTTATCTGATTAATCCCAAACAAATGAATCAATCGACAAAACAAAAGTCACAATAATCCACGTGGTCATAATTCATCATTGTTTCACAGTACTCATAATGCGAATTCAAAGTAAATAAAAATAACAAAAAAGGTTTCTTAATGTTCTTGAAAACATGGTCACAAACCGAGACGTAATGACTCACACCAATGGCGTCACTCACCAGTGAAGTGTGAAAGTACGCTCGACGGCTCGATTGGTGCACGGCTGTTCTGCTTCGCCATTTACTCCCCATATGTGCACACACTGTCAAGCTTCCTCGCCACTTATTTATAATAACACAGAATGCAGTAGTCAGCTTGTTGTTGACAGAAGGATCGTTCATTGACATCTGCAACCATTCTTGGAACATTCCAATCAACCCAGTTTCAAGTGTAGCTTGTAACAAAGCAATAAATATGAGATATAAACGCATGTTATGCTGACAAATTTAGATAAAAACAGTAAAAGCTTAGCACAGCTATGTGTGCTGCCAGATAGAAATTGAAGGCAAAGCGGTCTAATGCTTGTTGGTTGAGTACATACCTCCTGAAGCCAATCAGATGATCTTTGTTAGGGTTTCTGGATGTTCAGAATGTCAGCGTAGACAAAGCTGATCAGTCGTTCCTTTGACCAGGTTCCGTCAAGCCGTAAAACATCAACACATGACTCCTCTATGATTATGATGTGTTTTAAATACATGGGCCAAACGTGGCCATCGAACAGGCCAGGCGGGTCAGGTCCTGTGTAATTCCTGGAGTTTTGCATTCTTCATACGGGATGGAAATAAAGTAGCATTGGTTCAGCCCGTCGATAAAAGCTCTGTAGGTGTACAACAGGAAGTCTTCCACAGTAAGGATGTGTTTCTCCTCATCCTCCTTGTTGTCAGACATCTGGATAATCTCAGCATCGAGGTTTTTATTCACGCCATGAGACTTCTCAATCTTCTCCGGATTCTCTAGCCTGCTGGTGAGGGTGGTTTTCTCTCTATTGGTTACGCCGCAGACGCCGATGATCTTCATGGTTCTTTATGGTGGTTACAGTTGAAGAGTTTTCAAAAACGTTAAGGAACCTGATGAGGAAACACAATGACCAGACAGGAAGAAAGCTTAAAAAGAGAAGGTTGCTGCAGGAAACGCCAACCACGACTCCTCCATGGCACTTGAGTGAGTAAGGTAAGAGCAGACACGAGCAGACGCCCGACCGCGGTCTTCCACCGAGAGAGAACGACACTTCTACACATACACACACTACACATACTTTAGTCAGTTGTGAAAGCTTGCGTTTAAAATCTTGCAATTCTTCCTTAGTGTGTGTGAGGCGCTATGCAACTGTTTAAAGGGACAGACGGCATATAAAACATGTGGGATGCCCTTCAGCCAGGAGAATCAGGACTTTATCTGTGAAACATGAAGGCAGCACTGGAGCACACACCTGTGCCTCACCTATAGACGAGCTGATGGAAGGCCTAATTGGTGGATTTCTAGGCTGAGTGCTATTATTAGCTGGCTGGTTGAAGCTTTTATCTGCATTAAGGCTCCCTTCAAAGTCAACAGGGCTTTTATTATTACTGAGCTTAACGTCTGAACATCAGAAACACAACACAACTGCAGGTCATGCAAGAGAAGGAAGTGTGGGAATCTGTGGGATGTAAGAACATCTGCACAGAGAACAACATCTGGAGGTAAAACGCTCCAAAGCTGGGCTCAGATCACAGGATGAGAGGAACAGTGGAGACTTCTACGGGTCAGCCCCTCTGTAGCATAGACAGGACTAAGGCTACTTTTATTATTTCTGTCATTATTTCAGAGCAGCTGTTTGATTCAACAGATCTGAACAAACTCAGTCGGAACTCTGAAGTAATATCATCTACTGTCCCTTCAAAATAAAACATCCATCGTCCTTTTTGTTGGGTTTTTATTTGTTAAACTTAGAAGACGAAGGGGAAGTGGGACAAAAGGTGATCTTCTTCAGACGCTAAAGTGTCCAGATGATGTTTTGGAAGGTTCTGACTTCTTCAGAATGGATTGTTTCTGGAGCCGCTGAGCGTCTGCTGACAAGCACACAGAGGGGCCTGGCCTCACAAACATCTCATTCAGAAATCCACTGGGAGTAAGAAGGAGGAGCAACCCCCCCAAACACAAAAGAAAACGGCATTTTCTGCTTGTGTTTTTACCAGAAAACTGAATCAACGCATTACTCTCCCATTAAATCAGCAGAGTGCTTGTATCTGACATCAATTTTCTTTAAATGACACTAAACCTTTGTGTACATTTGAAATCAGATTATCTAAAGTGGATGCTGCAGCTTCTGCAGGATTTCAATTCAATCAGTTCAGCAGTTTGCTGCTGCGTTCTTTTTTTTTGGAGTATTTTGTGACGTGGAAACTGTGGCTCTGGCCTTGGTTTGGAACGAGGAAAGCTGCAGGTTTTCCACAGGACTGAGTTCCGTCGAGTATTGAGGGTGTTTGTGAAAATCTCTTGGTATCTTGAATTCCAGAAGGCAGATCTGGAATGTGTGACTGTAATTTGTCCCGTGAGTATGCGCTCGCTGTGGTTTGAGTCTTCAGGGCAGGGCTCTGTCATGAATGTGCTCCTTCTGCTGCACACTTTCACAGATCGGCTCGTCCATCTCAGTGAGAAGGTCGTCGGCGCCTTCTTTTGATTGGATCTCCACAGGAATTAGCTTCAGTCAAATGCCGGTCATTTGATTTCTGTTCGTTTCAGTCAGAACGTCAAATCGTTGCAGATTTTTCTCAGAAGGTTCAGATCCACCTCTGATCAGGTTTAGCACCAACCTTCAGCTTTCTCGTACAAACCTCAGGATGCTCCGCAGCAATGGTTCTGTTGTTCTCTTCATAAACAGGTTAACTACCCAGTTTGTAGAGCGTCTGCCCCAAGACTGGAGATGATAGATTTGAATCCATGGATCAAACCAAAGATCATGTGACCCCACACTTTCTTTGAGGGTAACCTCCATCGTCACAGAGGCCTCCTGCTCTGTCTGAGAACGACTCAAAAGGGACAAATTTCAAACTTTGGTTCAGTAACAGCTAATGAGACTTCAACTGACCACTGTTGCTTTCTGGACATCTTTGCCAAAACTGCTCCTCAATTCCTGGTTGGACATTAAAATGGAAACGGTCATGGCTGGTCCAGGAGGTGACTTGAGGTGACCTTCACGACCAGCTGAGCTGCCTCCTTTACTGAGCTTCAGCTGGCAGTGAGAATCCAGTCCGTTTATGTTCCAAAACATTGAACACGGCAGAGGTTCTTCCAACTGTAAATCACAGGCTTCCTATATGGTAGGAAGGAAGCCATTGTTACACCATGTCCAAAACCTGAACCTGGTGGACAAAGAAAACACTACAAACTGTGTAGAGGAAAACAGAACTCTTCATGTTTGGTAGTAAAGTGGCTTTACATGTCAAATAAGCTGAGAACCCTAAGAATTAGAAATCTTTCTTCACAAATAAATAACAAAACTTAAATAACAGTGTATACATCATACAATAGTAGAAAAGTACAAAAATGATCACAAATAATAAAATACAAGGGGCAGGGCGGGTTCAAACCCAGAAGTACAGGTAGGATTGACAGAAAAGTACAGGAAGGGTTAAAACTGGTTTGGTACTGCACATGTGACACAGAGGAAGGGACATACAAAGTACCTTTTGTACCAGTATTATGAAGTTCTGGGGTCACTGAAGCTACTGTCAGGAGTTCAGTAGTCTGACAGTCTGTGTGTGCAGGTAGACTCCTGTACCAGAGGCAGCAGACAGAACGGTCCTGGTTCTGGATGAGTGTGATGTTGCGGGCCTCACACAGACCCCTGCTGCAGTAAATGTCCTGAATGGAGGAGAGGCAACTGCCAGTGATGTCCTCTGCCTCTCGCACCACCCTCTGTAGTGCTTATTGGCACTGAGAAGTGCAGGTTCAAATTCGTTTTATTTCTATAGCCCAATATTACAGCACAGCCGTCTCAGTGGGCTTCACACCGGTATTTATGCAAAGAACATAAAGTCAGTCATAAAACAAAAACAATAACTGGTTGCTAAACTAAAGTGGCGTCCCTGCCCATAGACCCTCCTTCTCTGAGAGTTTCTGTGAGTAACTGCAGAGTTAGAACCTTGTACTGCCCCCTTGGATAGTACCACAGCTTCTAAAGTCTTTTTGTAGCCAAGAGTCTCTCAATTCTTGTTGCAGGTATCTTCATCCATTCTTCTTTCCAAAAGTCTTCCAGTTGGGAGTCTCTCCCACTCCGAGATGCGAGACGAGTTCCAGGCCAAGAATAGGAGCATGGAGGAATAGGATTCATGGTACAGGCCTTTTGATTGTAAGTGAGCAGTTTAAGGAAATGTCATTGGAGTGGGATTAAAACAAACAAATGTACCTAAATTACTGTGAATTTCATATTTGAAGACCAGAATTAAAATAAATAAAAAGACAATCTGGAAAAACAAAAACTTGTGTTAACGTTTATATGAACCCTGTAACCCTGAAAGGGGCGTGGCAGGTTAAGAAAAAAAAGCATCCATGGGTCTTTAAGGCTCTGATGGTCAAGGAGCCACAGGTTGTCACAGGTTTAGCCAATCATAATCAGGACACGGTTCACACAGCTATGAGAAAATGCTGGCCTGGGGGTCGTATAGTTTATAACGTTTACGGCAGGAGCCTGCGGGCCGGAGCTGCATTGGCCCACGGGCTGTACTTTGGACATGCCTGACTTCTCCAGCCAACAAATAATTCATTGGGTGTTTCATCCAAGTATGCTATTTTTCACCCAAACCCCTTGATGCCGGCTTTGGATAAATATCCTCCAGATCAGCTTCAGCTTCCACAACCAGACTGATCATCAGAAGGAAACTTTTCCACTCATCTTGAAACGTAGTTTCTGGTTTCCTCGTGAAAGATCTCCAAAGCTGTGGAGCTGGAGGATTGGCTGGAATTCCGTGTGGTCTGCATGTCTCAGGATTTCCTCTCTTCCTTTGTATTTCTGTCTGTCTCAGGGCAGCCGGGTTAAAAGTCCACTGGGAAATTCCTCTGCTAACATGAAATTATTTGCCCTCTAACTGAATTGGAAGCATTTTTCTCAGATAAGTGAAACAATCCCACCCATTCATGCATCTTATCGACCTGGAGCGCTTTCCTCCTCCCCTCGCCTCCATCCTGTTTCCACGCGCAGAGACTGAAAAACCCGCCTTGTCTGTCCCAACATACGCCATCTTCACTGAACAATGCACAGATTTACATCAGATTCCAGCACAGCGGCACAGATGTGGCAACATCAAAGAACCAGAACACGGAAGTCCTTGTTGTAATTCTCTTTTTCTAACGAGCTTACGTTCAAGAAAGAAAGCCGAGGAAATCTGTCTGCTTCTAGGCGTCAAGAAAATTACCATAAAATAAAACATTTTTGTTCTCCGACTTTCAGGACTTGAGTAAAGGAAGATTAAGAGCTTTTCATTTCAGAGCACATTTCATAATCATCAGCAACTGAGCTGCAGGCCTTCTGGGGCTCATCGAGATTCGACTGTGGCGCTCGGCGTTTGGCGAGACTGGCCCTTCATCATCACATCTGCGTCACCAACACAAATAAATGATTCAACTTCTTTTTAGCAGATCCCTTTATTTTTTCAATTAACATGTGTGCAAAAACAGAAAGTATTTAAATGTGGTTTTTACAAGAAGGAAATAAATGTACAAAAAAGTTTACGATGGCGTTTGGTCACCACTATCCACATTCATTCTCTGAGAAGATCTCACACGTTCACCTGAGAAATCCTCTGAAACACAAAGCCTTCAGAGAAAAGCTGTTTGATCCAGGAGAGAGGAAGACGAAAGTCCTTCTTACAGCTTTACCTCCACACTCTCAGAGATTGTCTTCAGCAACAATGAAAACAAAGTAAGAAATTACCAACAAAATCCCATTTCACTTCATACACAGTTCATGCTTCTCGGATGTTTTAGACCGACTGGAAGATTGCATCATGTCTGTCCTTCAACTAGAACTCGGGCTGACCTGACGCCTGGCTGCATTCAAGATCCACCAGCAGGAAATCTGGAGCTTTCGTTTCCTGTCCAGGTTTCTTTTTGAGGAAACTTCCACGTCCTAAACAACCTGGTTTTAAATTGCGCACGGCTGTGTTAGAAGCTCGTCATGCTGATTAGAAAACAAAAACATCCAAAATAACATGAATTCAGTCTGAAAAAGCATCAGCACTAGGAAGCTGCAGACGGACAGAAAACAGGTCATTGTTGCACTAATACATAAACGTGATAATCATGAAGAAGCTTTGACCTGAACGTCACCACAGAGGAATAAAGGTGTGTGGTTCCAAGATATGAAACGGTTCAGTTTGACGGGACAGTTGGCGGGCAGAGTGTTCAGAGTGGTTCCAGGACAGACCTCAGAAAGTGAAACCTGCTGCAACCCAGTTCAGACAATAAAGCAAAGTAACCAGCTGTGCCAAAGGCAAAACAACAGGACAACAATCAAACATTGAAACTTTCTGACCTTTTAGTCGCTTTAAAAGAAGAAAATCAAATCAGCTGTTAGCTTAGCGTCAAAACAAAAAAGAAATATCTAAGGCCATAAAGTTTTCAATTGAATTTTATACAAAACTTTTATTTTTTTTTATTCCACGGAAGTGGAAGTCAAACTTGTTATTTTTTTTTAATCTGGAGGACGAGCAGACCTGAAACTTGATGAAATCGACTGGTTGAGGAAAAAAACCCAGACGATCCTTTTCCAGATCCTTCTTTCTTAACTCGGCTCATTGGTGTGTTTCTCTTTTCTAATTTTCTTTATCTTTTTTGCTAAATAATTTAAGGTGTTTCCATATTTATCCCTCTATGTTCAGGGTTTTTAACCTTTTACCAAAACAAAATGAGCTCATGGATATACATGCAAAATAAAGTTAGTTGAAGTCATAGAAGAAGAGCTGCTTTGCAGACATGTGACCCTAAAGTTTTTTGACACAGCTGAGTTTCTGTCTTTCTCTACACTTTGAATTAAAGCCTTTGGCTCTGCTTCCAGTTTAGGTAGGCGGGGGTCCGTTGATGTATCTGAGAGTGAAGTGGAAGGTCTGAGATATCCTGTTGCTGCGGTGGCACGGCTGCTCCATGCTGATCAGGACCAGGCTGCCCAGCAGAGCCACAGCTGTGGCCAGGAGGAGCCACAGGAGGCGCGAGGAGAGCAGGGAGGAGGAGAACCTGCTGTGGGAGCTCACAGTGGGAGCTATAGAGGAACACCTGGAGAAAAAAGAAACAGTTGACTCTGAGGATGACCAAAAAAAACCTGTATTTCCGTGTTTTCTTCCGATATTTCATCATTTCACTTTTACAGGTAACATCTGAGATGATCCTTGATGCTTCAAACTTCTTTAACACCTCAGAGGAGTTGAAGACTCATAGGTAGACATTCAATTCTCTTCACTAAATGTCTTGTTTGAGATCTAAATGAACAGACAAGTTCAAACGAGGGTTGGATGAGGAGGACTAATGCAGCTCCACAAACCAAACTCTGGAGTGTGAACCCCTTCAGTCTGCATGAATCTGAAGACTTCTCTCTGCATGGCTGGATAGAAGACCATGCTTTGCCTTGAACATCTGAAACTTCTCACCCCAGATGAGGAAGGAGATGCTCAGATTCCTCCCGACAGGACGCCTCCTCTTCCTCCTAAAGAGCAGAGCTTCTGTTAACACTCACTGTTTTCGGGACGCTGTTGAGGAACTCACAGAACTGGTTCAAAAGGTCTGCCTGTAGAAGCTTTCATCAAACGCCAGAAAGATCTGATGGAAGAAAGTCCACCTGTGATCTGCCCTGTCGCACCTCCACTCACCGGATCTTCTGACAGATGAAGCTTCCGGTTACGTGAGGAAGCTTTCAGCTCCGAGTCGTGTGGCAATGAAGGAAGAAGGACATTGTATGGTTGCTGCGTGTTGTCATGACGATGCTGGCGGCCATTGAGGTGATGGTGCAGCTCCAAAACCTGAATACAACAGACAGCAGGGAGTGAGAAGACAGAGTAACGGTTATTAACTATGATGTTCCCCAGACGGTTAAGCCCTGCCATCTAACTATGTCCATTTCTCTAAAACTGTTTTTCAGAGTTTAAAGATGTTCCATTCTCTGTCTGGACTTTAGTTTAGATGAGATCTTTTCAAAACTCAATCTACTGATCTTTCGTTACAACATCTTGGAAGGAAAGGCAGTGGTAATGGTCCAACAAGACAAGACTCAAAAGATGTTTTGTATCTCGAACAAGACCCCAAAAAAATCTTGTGTAGATCCAGTTTCTTGACAATTATATGTAAAAATAATCTTTGGAAATGTCTTCTCAGTAAAAAGGAATGTTAACTTGTTGCTGTGGTTTGGTGGTTCTCTTGGCACGTTTCGGTCTGGTGTGAAATCCACCATAAAAGCTCTCAGGAAACAAACTTTTCCAGATCCATCAACTCACAACTAAACTGCAGCACTAAAGCATTCACACTGCATCGTTAAGACTGCAAAAAAAGGAAACCTGCTTCCTGAATTTACATCCAAACAAATCAAGAACCTGTGAGAGCATAACAATGACAATAAGTTCAATTTTACCTCCAGATTTATTAGAGTTTAGTGTCACTAATGTGAAAGGATCCAAACTTTTGCTTTAATTTATGACAGAAATAATTAAGCAGAAGAAGACGATGACACTTAATGCGACTCCGAATTGCTCACAATGATCAAAATTACTATTTGGCTTCACTTTGTCCAACGAGTACAAGTATAAAGAGAAGAAAAAACTGCCAATGCAAACTCATGAATAGTAGTTTAGAAAGCAAAAACGTGTTTTATAGAAAGCACTTTCTAAATTTATGGGGAAAACAAATTGCTTGTTAGTTTCAACCTTCCTTAAATAGGTTGGTTGCTCTGGGAGTGTCTGTCCCACAGCAAATTAGTCAAAAGCAAATTCAAGCAACATGGAAACATTGCTAATTTCCTGATTTTCTCCATCAGTGATCTTAATTATTGATTTTCTGTCGGCTTCTGTTTCGTACTTCATAGTTTTTCAGGTAATGGCCTCCCATTAGAAAGCATCAATGCTGTTAGCTAATAAAACCTCTTTAAGTCAAACATTCTTCCAGCGTACAGAGGAGCTAATATCTGTCACTCCAACGGCAATACGCCTCATTTTTGTGTTTTGTCAGCGTGAATCTGAACTGGTCAGGCAGGAAAACAGATCAGCAAAGTACAGGGAGAAGTTGGAGCGTTCCCCTCCGGTTATAGAGGCTGTTAAAATGAAGCCAGACTGGACTCATAAAGCAAGACTGCATGGATTTATTCTGCAGCTGCAGACGGGGGAATAAATAGATGCCTTTGCCAGCAATAAAAAGGAGGAGAAATAATGCCTGCAAGGAGGAGGAGGACTCGTATTCAGGACTCATCTTTACAATAGCTGGCAAATTTTATTACAAGTAGCAATATGACGGAAGTAAAACACAGAATTTAACAACTTTTTCTGTTGTTGACTAACATACACACTGAAAGTATGGCATTCTTCTTAAAACGTGTTCTCCAGTCAGAGATGATGGGAAGTTTTCAGATTTGAGTGATGTCATTAATCCAATACATACATTCTAATCCAAGTAAATACATTGAAGTCAATCTTATTCTTATGGATATGGCTTAAAAATGAATCAACAGCATTTTTTCCTTTCAAGTCACAGCATTGATGATGTTCCAGAGAACTGTTTCAGGCTGCAGAAGATCAATCAAAACATGACATTTTGGTTTCATGGAAAACCTTGGTTATTTGTTTACATCAGATTGTAAATGGTGAGACTTTTATGGACATTAATCCTCATCTACAGTAAACTGGATAAAGTAGAGAGCAGAGGATTCCTGGTGGGACTTTGAGAACAAAGCTGGAGCCACAAGGGGAAGCACTGAGCTCATGACTGAGGAGACTGCAGCTCCACCACATTCATGCACTCTTCTGCTGCTTTCCTTCTGTCTGTAGGGTCTTCTGTGACACATCCAACAATTTTACCTCTCTGCATTCAATACAAAACTAAGAAAACATGTCAGGAAAACTCTTAAGGACAAAAATTAAGAAATAAAAGCAAGAAATGTATTCTATCTGGTGTGCATACAAAACTGGATTCTGCTGCACAGTTTGGGATAATGGGCTCAGGATCTGAGGGATGAGGACCTTCAAAGTGCTTGATGTGGATTTGGACTGCAGTGAGAGGACCCAAACATCAAACCACAAACAGCAGTTTTCCAGATTCTGATCATTGACTCTCGCCAACATGATTTCCTGTCAGCATTAATTAAGGCTCAGTTTGACATGACCGGAACACCTCCTCAGGGAGGCGTCCAGGAGGCATCCCAGCCACCTCAACTGGCTCCTCTACTCCGAGCTCCTCCTGGGTGACCGAGCTTCTGTCCCTGTCTCTAAGGGAGCATCCAGCCACCCTACAGAGGAAGCTCATTTCAGCCATTTGTATCCAGGACCTTGTTCTTTGGGTCATGACCCAAAGCTAATGACCATAGGTGAGTATTGGAGCAAAGACAGAGCTTTGCTTTCAACTAAGAAAATCCAACATCTTTAAAACCATGAACTGATTTTCTTGTTAAGAATTGTTTCAATAAGAAAGCTCTGTACTGTGCCGCTTCACAGAGCGATGTCCTGAACCAGCGCTGTAAACCGGCCCGGCATGGTTCAAACCCAAACACACTTTGGTCTTGTTTAACTTGTTGTGTGATGGTTTGAAGTGCTTCCGTTAACCCACCTTCTCGTCCCGGTCAGTCTGCACAGCTTTGGAACGCGTCTCTGAAGGGGCGGAGCTTTGGACTTGAAGCCACGCCTTCACCCGCCCATCACCAAACCGGATTGGTTGCGGATCTTTTCTGTCAGGAGTTGATGTCCAGGGGTCCTGACAGTGCAGAGCCTGATCCTCGGCAGGAGCTGGTAGGAAACTGGGGGGGTCCGGCCATTCCTCTGAGGTCTGCAAAGCAGAAGAGTCTGAGGAATCACTTCCACTTCTCTGGGGTCTTTAATAATTGTTATACCTGGATTCTTTTTTTTTTGTAAACCTGACTCTGACAGACTCAGTACCTCATCAGTCACAAACTGGTCTGTAGGGAGGGGATTTCAAATCCAGACTTTACCCTGGTTCCCTTCCATCTCCAGGTACCATAATTACAAATGTGGTAAAGTGAGTTTTTCATTTGTTTCGGGTTAGATTACATTTGGTCTGTCTTCAGACTGGCGTCTACGGAAGATTTCTGTTTCGGATCAAAGCTTGTAAACAAAACCACATGACTATAAATCTCTGTCATTGGCCAGGATCTACGAGGCAGATCAAAACAGAAAGAGAAAGTCTGAGGTGCAGCGTTTTAAAGTCCTCATCGGGACGGTTAACTTATCAAAACTTTATATTTTGATTACCAGTTTTGAACTTCAGGAACAACAGTTTTTACTTGTTACTTTGGTTCAGCGGAGGCATGCTGCAAGACGGTCACTGGCAAGAAGACCTGCTTTAACTCAGAGGATGTTAGCAGCTGCAGCACTGAGGAGACGTCAGATATGAAGATACGCCAAGTGATGATGACATGTAGATGTCAGGAAAACAGTGAGAAACGATCTGTATCAGGTTAAAAGTTGTTTTAATGAGCCTGAATTCATCTGACCACATTTCAGTGAGTTGCTGTTTCTCATCATTGAACTACAAGCTACAAGTTAGCTTTTAGGATGACGTCACAGCGGCACGTGCCGTGTAACGGGGCACAGGAAAGTATGTCAGAAGAGTTTTCAGCTGTGTTAAAATAAACGTTCTAACAAGTAACTAGTTGGACCAGTTATTTCCTCTTTGACAACAATCAATGCTTTACATTTGGATCACCGGTCACTTCATTCCTAATATGCTTACATCACATGACTTAGAGCTTTGGTGGCTGTTGTGGTCCAGTAATTCTGCTCCCGGAGCGTTTTGTATTCAGACTGAGGAATGTCAGAGCAAACCGAACATCAGTCCAACTGGAAAAGAAACGGGACCACCTTGAAAGATAGGTCCAAGAGCGGTTCCTGGTCCCGGACCAGGGTTCACTTGCGTGTATTCAGACTGAACATTTGTTCCAGGTTATCGGGGGAAACGAACTCTGGTTCACTTTAAGTGGACCGATTGTGTCCAGTCTGAATAGCCTTATAACTTGTGACTTGCAAAACAATGACTTGGTCCCACCTCTGCACATTAGCCACTTTAGCCACTGCGATTGTTCCTCTTCTTTTCCATTTAGCAGTAGATAGTTTGATCGATTTACTGTATGCAGGTGTAAAATATTCTGGATTATTGGGATTTTCTATCTAAAAAACCATGCTAATCCCTGCAAACACCAAGGAATTGTTGTCAAGAATTACCATCCGCAACATGATGACTCAACGATTCTCAAACATTTAAATAAAAACTCTTTTTTTCCTTCCCCAGTTTAAGCCCCTCCTTAGTAAATCTGAAGAAGTTTCTTTTGTGTGCAGCATTGCTGTTGCCATGGTTACCCACCACACTGGCATTGGTAAAATGCCAGAATTACTCGTAGAAGTCTTTCTAGGGTTAGACGTAGAAAAATGGTTTACAAAAAACCCAAAGTTTGGTACCACTTTGGCCTCTTTGTTCAGAAACATTACAGTTGAGAGAAAACGAAGATGGTAAACTGAATTTAGGATTATCCACCTTTTTAGAAATGAAATGATAACAAATCTGAATAGACACAAGACCAAAATGACAAAAAAACAGCAGTATTCATAACAATGTATTCCCTAATTTTTTTATCAAGTTTAATTCTTATTAAACACTTTATTTTAATCACAGTTTGAACAACTAATTACAAGAAAAAAACATCTCTAACTCATTTCCTTTATGTCTTCTAAATATGGTTTCCATGGTGGTTGAGAGACGCTTTCCTTCCAGCTGTTAGAAATAATCTGCCTGCACAGTAAAACATTTGGATGACGTTGACTCACCACGTCTGCTTCCTGGTTGGTGATGTCAGAGAAGGCGTCCAAAGAGCTGAAGTAGCTCCATCGTTTCTGATCCTCTCTGAGACAAAGACCTAAAACAAGCAAGCAAACAAGCGATGGACTGAAAGAACTTTTCCTGTTTCTTTAACGCCAAGAAAAGTTTGCAAAAATGTTGAGCTGCAAAGAAATTAAACTAAAGCTTGAACTCTCCATGCTGGCAGAGAAAAAAAAATAGAGTAAATAAAAAAACGAGTAAATACAGGCATTTTATGAAGACTTTTTATGAATCCACTGTGTTATTAAGATGACAACTCAGACGGTTTATGAAAAAAATTATGACTTTTTTTCACAAAAATTGTTCATATGCAATGCATTGTGGTCTATGTTCACCAACATAGTGAGTATTGATGCATTATGTATGTATTGATGTTTTTTTGCAGAGACGTCTGGGAACTTTCTAGGATTTTGGATCTGTTGATTCGGATAGCTTTGCAAAATGACGCACTACAGCGTGCACCAAGTAGCGAAAGAAATCGGACACAACATCCTTTCTGAATAAAAGCACCTGCAGCGCCGCCACTGCTTTACCCAGCATGCATTTCCAGACTTCTTCAGTTTCCGGCTTCTTCCGATTCACGCCGTGGCTGCTTCTCCTCCAAACACACAGAGCTTACAGCGCCTTCTTTTGGTTCTCTGCCTCTCTTTAGTCCATAGACTATCAGAGGAAATCAGCTCTGCTGTGGACCAAACCAGGATTAAGTGGGACGGGTGTGAAAGCACCCTTGGTGTCCAGAACCATGATCTGTTTCATCAGAACCAAATAAAAGCGTCATCACCGGTTAGATCTAGAGCTGCCAGAACCTTTTAAGGAACTAGAAGGCCTTTTGCTTTATTGGATCTGTTGTCACAGAAGGAACCAGAGGATTTCCTAAAAAAAAAAGACCCTGAAAGGGGGCAAAAAGGCTTTGTGGTGGGGCAGAAACACTCAATCTTTTGACTGGTATGGTGTTCTGTTGCCCGTGCAGCTCAGTTAATTCTAAAACGCTTCTCAATCGTTTGCAAACGAAGCCACTAAAAATGGAATGGGTTCCATTTTAAAGTGTAACACAGGTTTGCGTCATCGACTGAACGTTTTCTGGCCAAAATTATGTTTCCTTTGGATAACATCAAAGCGCTAACTCATGTTGGTCAAAGGTCACCATGGAGACGACCCTTTAACAAAGACCTAAAGATCAGCCTTTTTTCACACAGTTGTCAATCAGTTGGTTCAGTACCCAGCTCATCTCTGAAGCTTCATTCCACGTCTCATCCCTACAAGAACTCCATCCCTTCATCCTCTGTTCAGTAAAAACTGTTTCACACCTGAAGATCCTGTTTCTACTCATGTGTGTTTGAACTAATCAGAAAGCTCGTCTGAGCTGAAGGAACCATGGACAGTTCTGTCACCTCGTACCTGTGCCAGCACTGAAATATGAGGAGTCTGCGTCATCGTGGGAGACGGAGCGCCCAATGTCGACTGAGGGGTCCCACTCCAGCCCCACGTGCTCACTGGTGTTTGGGGGGGGAGAGGGAGGAGGAGGATGGTGAGGTCGGTCTGAGGAAGCAGAAGCTGGATGATCAGACTGTCTGAAATCTGGAGCACAGACTGTAGAAGCTCGTATTTAGTCTTTATTTTATTGCGTTTGCTCTCATCCTCTAAGGCCCTGCTTTACCTTCTGGATGGTTCAGGACTGAGGGGGGGTCCAGGTTACGCTTCCTGGGAGCTCCTTCCTCCTCCAGCAGAGACTCGGAAGGACATCCAGAGTCTGAGGCCTGAGGTAGGATCCAGTCATCCTCAAATACCTGAAGAAGGAAGGAGAGGGGAAACATGAAGCTGAGCGCAGCTCAACATGTCACTTCCTGTTCTAAAGGCATTCAGCTGACCTGCTAACCTCTGATAACAGGATAAACAGTACAGAATCCCACTTTCACGCTCGGTTTTTAACACTAGTTTCCACACACCCCCTCCCCGATAGAAATTATTCAGGAAAGCATTTTTAAAGGATGGACTCCTGGGTAAGACACCCCGACCTGATTTTAGATCTCCAGACTGAATTTGATTTAATGCCATCTTTTCTAAAACGTGGTTTTCTTCAAACCAATGAAAAAAATGCCTTTATTTGACCGAGTTTGACATGCTTTAAAATAGAGAACAAAGTGCTTGTGTAGCAAGCCGCCCTAGTGGTCAGCAGGTAACCTGTCCTGGCTCCACTTACTTCCTTGAGGATGTTTGGAAGTTGCAGGTGTACTACTGTTTCCTGGTTGAACTCCCAATCCAACATGTATCAAACAGGGGATTTCCCCCATTTTCAGGTTTTCTTTTGACTCAGCCCAAATAGAATGAACCAGAAGAGTTCTCATGTTCAGACTGACCTGCTGGGAGCCTTTAGTCTTGAATGGTTTCAAACTGTGTCCTCAGCCCTAAATCCTTTTAAACTGCGTTTATGTTGAACATCAATGGAAGGTTTTATGATCTTACATACAGAATTGTTCAAACTTTAAAGTGCAATTCTGTATTTTTAAGCCTTGTTTGTTGTTTTGGGACAAACCAAAAGGTTTACTTCAGCTGCTGAAAAAAGTCCAGTTTGAGGGCTGGCAGCCCTTTTTGTTTTGTTTTGTAGTTTTTGTGTGTACCAGTCTCATGCTGAGGAGTCGGGTGTGTGTTCGCCCGATGTTGTTGTAGACGTGGCTGCAGAAGCGCAGCAGCTCCAGCAGTCTGCTCTCCACCAGATGAGCGTCAGCGGGGTCACTGTGCTGGATCAAGGCCTCCCCCTGGTACAGCAGGGCGTTCACGCGAGCCGAGTTCTCACACACACACTCCTGGAAAGACTGCACAAGCCAGAACGTAACACAACATGCAACAAAACGGAGGACATTTACAGGTTCTGAAGCAAAGAGGCGCTTCGGAGAACTACAGGTACTCACTTGCAGCCGCTTTAGCTTGTCGCATGTACTTCCTGTGAGGTGATCTATCTCAGTCAGACGGACATCCATCTCTGCCAGCCAGAGTGAAAGCCCCTCCCTCTGTTCTTCAAACTCCTCCCACTCTGCAATGAGGAGCTGTGAAAGTCATCAAATCATCTTTAATGTACATTTTAGGAAAGACAGCACATCATCAGAGTGTTTTGACTAACAAGTAAGATTCTGAAAGGGATAAAACCTGTAATATTTAGATAAAGAATGTTCTGAATGCTGCAGATCAAACATGATGAATGATGGCTTATAGAAAACCACACCAGAGTTAAATAAGGACTTTATGATGGTTCTCAGGACCTGCAGTTTTCCTCTGATTGATTCTAGTTTGGCGTTGACCTCATCCCATCGCTGGCCACAGTCCCGAGCTATTGCCAGCAGCCGGGCCTGCATGGTACCCTGAAACAGGCAGGTCAAAGTTCGGTTTCTCTGGGTCAAACTGTCCAACCTGATGACCCGAGATCCAGCTTCACTTCGCAGCCACTGAACAGACAAAGGAAACACAAAACTCAGCCAGGTTTAGAAACAAAGATCCATCAACATTCAATCGGTAATCCATTACCGTGGAAACGGTAATGAGAGAAAGGCGCGCAAGACCATAGAAAAAGCTGTTCAGAGCTGACATTGTATTTTATATTTTCCACTGGGATCTGTCTTTACAGCACAATGTTTAAGTTGCAGTTTAACGCTTTGTCAGGAGGTTTGACTCTACTGCTGTCTCGCTTTAGCAAACGGCGTCCTTAACGACCTCAGAGACTGAACAGATGACCTGGTGTGACCCTCTGACACATCGTACCACAGTCCTCACCTCCAGCTTCCGTAGCTCCTCTTTGGCAGTACTGTAGGTGAAGTGGGCGGAGCTCAGAGCAGCGAGGGCCTGCTCTGTGGACCGGAGCCAAGCATCCAGTTGGGCCTGTTCGTTCATGAACTCGTGCCAGAGCCTCCACCTCCTTTCCAACCTTGAAGAGTCACAGAATGGTCATACAACCTGCTCACATGAAGAAGCATCACGAGTTTGTGAGTGGAAATGACGAGGTTCTCTAAAGACTTCTCTGATGCTACGTTCACACGTTCAAGTGGCCACTTCGCGCTTATACGCACGTTTCAGGCTTCTGCGTTCAAAATTCATGTTCGCGTGTTCTACGCAAGTTTTTAAGTCTGTTTTCGGCCCTACATACAAAAGACGCAGGCACTGAACGCACGCCAAAAGTTAAACCAGTTGAACTTTGACCAACCAGCGACTTGGATTTGGTAGTAATGTATGGATGGCGTCCCTTTAATTCTCTGAAGTACCAACAGTTTGTAAGTTTGTCATGAAGGAGAAACTAAATTGCGGTTTGTGTCTGTCTGGAATTCTTAACACCAAGTCTTTCATTTGTCGGAACAGAGCTGGGAAAGAAAAAGTGGGAAGCAAGATTCACCAGATTCACATCGCTTCCACATTTTTATCCAAACCTCTTCCAACTACATGCGCTGGTATCTGGTTACAAAGGTGAACACCGTTTGCTAAAAGCACGTTTCTAGAATGTCCATTTAGCACATTCTTGAACGTGCATCACATGCCCGGTGTGCACGTAGCCATACAAGCTCAGGAGGTAAAAGGTTTCCATGACAAACACTCACTGGCCGCTCGTTTGAAGATCTCCATCTTGGCTGTAGTTTCTGTTCCTTTCTTCCTCTCCAAACAGAAGAGGCTGCTGGGAAGGATCCAGAAGTAGTTCCATGTTCCTACCGTCCGTAGAATCAAGGTCATCACTTTGCAAGGTGGGAGGAGCCTCTCCATGGTGGTTAAAGAAGGCGGGCTCTTCTCCAGGCATGCTGACTTCACATCAAGGCAGCCTGATGGGAAACGGGGGGGCATTTATGGTTTTAGAGGAGAATCCATGAAGGTTAATAATGTTGGATTCTTTAAATTATCATTTTCACAAAGAAAAGTAAAAAAACATCCAGTTCTGAACATCACTGGAGAGTTTTCATGAAAGCAACATGATCACAGCAACAGGAAGCCGTTACTGCCCGTTATCAGCTCCACAAGCACCGAGCTCTACCTGAGGCCTTGAACTGCTGCTCGTGGCTTATTCATGAGTCAGTGTGGATCTGCGAGCGCCTCACAGCGAGAGCGGAACGATAGCAGAACGCTGGCGGCCAGATTTATGCTCCTGAAGGGCCTCACAGTCAGTTTGTGCTCAGACTGTGTGTAATTATCTGCTGATTTACGCTGGCTGTAGCTGATCACACACTCCGCTCCGTCAGTGACTCACAGGATCCGTCTCTTCAGCGGGAAATTGCTTTGAGCTCCTCGAGCAAAACCCCCCGAATTAACTGAATGGGTCCATTAAAAGGTGCTGCAGTAAAGATGCAGCAGATCCAAGGTGGAAGGTGAAGATTTACGCTTTCCTCTTCCTAAATGAAGAAATTCTCTTTTCTGAGAGTTAACTTGTATTTGTTAAAGAAGGGCAAACATAATTTGTCTTTTAAAGGAACTAGCCCTCCTCAGGGGTCATTTTACATAGAAATCAACCAAAGCTGAGGTGAAAAACATCCTGAACTTTAACTTTCAGCTTTTTCAGTTTGTGATAACAACCTGTTCATATGGGACAGATGTTTCTATGTCATCAATCTCAGAGTCCAGGGCAGATTTCCCAAAGACAAGGAGGCCAAAAAGTCCGAAAGTTGCCGCCAAAGTCTTTATCACCGCCATGTGGACCTACGGTGCAACATGCTCTACATCCTCCTGTCATGTCATCACTCTTCTTCCTCTTCTTCTTCCCCTGAGGCCGAAAACACTCCATGACACACACAAAACTGCAACGTTTCTGCCTGAGAAGCTTCGGCCTCCCAGACTCATAAATCAAGCTCTCCTCGTGTCTCTGAGGAGGCGACGCCGCCTGTAAGTGACGGTGCCTGTGTCTCACCACAGCTGCAGGGTCGAGGCTTCACCCTGAACGTCCCAGAGGCCACACAGATCCCGGTCTCTGAGGTCTGAATCCCATCAGAGCCGTCCAGCCTCAGAGACGCTCGGCAATGTTTTACCTCCGGAAAACGTTCAAACTAACAGCATTGTGGTTCTAAAAACTTGGAGATGACAGAGAACGCCAACATTCCCAACAGGAGCACCGACGTGACTGGAGCCGCCCCCCCCGGTGTCCTCAGGGGGGGGCAGGGAAGACCTGTACAGGTCACCATAACACTGCTGTTTAATTCAACAAAGTCCTTTCATACTTCAAAAACGTCTCAGCAGCTGAAAGCAGTTTCCCACTTTCCCTACCTGTAATCTATCTGGATTACAAATGGGAATGTTTCCAAATTTAGAAGAAAAAAAAAGTTTGATACATTATAAAAAACTGCCTGCTTTTATCTGTGCTTTTTAAGTCTTTTTAGTGCACATTAGAGCTGGTCTGGTGGTTGCTTCTAAAATCATAGTGTCTGTGAGCAGACATGGAAAATGCTGTTAACTGAACTCTGCACTTAAGAAAAAAAAGATCTTTAAAACATTTCCTCCTGTTTTCAATGATAAATGCAGCAGAGGCTTTGACTTCTGAATCAAATTATATTTTAATGAAGCAAACCTCCATAAGCAGAGACACGTCTCTCCAAAAACACCTGACATGACCTCTGAACCAATGAGAGACACGAGAAACGGCGCTCGGACTCTTGGGTTAGGATGTCAGACGACCAAAACCTCCGTCCAGCATGGGGTTTCCCCGCTGAGCTGAGACTGAATGAAGCCTCCTTATCAGATGGAGCATCCTTATCTTCTGATGAGTCACTGCAGCCTGCAGCTGTAAGCACACATGCGCATGCACACACAAACACATGCGACTGGTTTCATTGATCCTCGTCCGTCTACTCTGAGCGTCCCATCAGAGACGCTGTGAAGCCTTTTCCTCTGAGCTCAGCTTCTTCTGAGGATTCAGCTTCACAGCAAATCTTCATCGTTTCTTCTCTGCGTCTGTGAAGAGTTCACGAAGTATGAAAGATTAAAAAATCCTGAAATGTTGTGAGACTTTAGAAAATGGATCTGCGTGCGGTCTGTGAGCAAACCCGTCTGTTTGATCCCACACTGTCACATATGAAATTATCTGTTAAAAACCCAACATGAGCTGAAGACGTTTGTTCAAAACTCAAAATACAAACCAAAATATTTCATAAATGAACTGAAAATGTATTTATGAACCCAAATGAATTCAATAGCTGGGCAAAGTTACCCATAATGCCCTGTTTTCATATGAAACAGTGAGAAGCCAGATGACATCAAACCACTATATCCTAACTCCTCCTGCGGGGTGGACAGAAAAAGGTTTTACTGGAGAACTCGAGTCAAAGACTTGAGACCAGAGAATCTCCACACTTTGAGGAGGAACGCAGGGATGACTCGGATTAACAGGTAAATAACAGTTTGACCAACGTGAAAATATTCTGAAGTTCTGCTTTTTACCACACAGCTGTGATGACTGTGAACGCATCACTGCTCCTGAAAACAAACCGCGTGGCAACTTTTGAAACTTTCAGCGATCTGCTTTGTGGGAAGCAGCCGTGGAATTCAGAAACAGGAATCTCATTTGTGAATCGCCTTGATGTTATGATGGTCATTTTTCCAAAAAAGAAGAAAACGTGTCAGAACTTTTAAAAACGTGAAACAGACGGGAAGAGTCTGCTTGTCCACACCGAGGCCGCTTAATTTGGTCCGGATCGAGTCACACACTTCTGTTTCAAACCAAAGCTCGAAACTCGCCACTGATGTGGGTGGGACTGTTGACGCGGAAGTTAGCCTCCATGCATATCCCATCATCCCTTTGTTTACATGCGCTTACAGCCCCTCACACCCCCAACCTAACATTAACTGTGTAAGAAATACGGCGAGCAGTATCAGAGCTAGCCATCCGTACAGTTCTGATCCAGATTCCAGCTCAGGCGAGGAAAACAAAGACGTTAATGGATCTGTTTGTCTGCAGATGGATGCATCAGAATAGGGCGGAGCAGGAAGTTGTCACTCCATCCATTTCAGTTTCTGAGTTATAGCTTAGAGCTTTTTCAAGCAGCATTTTTCACCTGCTCCCGATTCATCTCGATAAAAAACCCAAATGCTTTGGAAAGCAGTTTTAATCTTGTGAGTCCTCCATTGTGAGAAGAAGCTACAAGAACAGAGTGGGTCTTCAAAAACTTTCTGTTCAGCCTTAAAGAAACCTGAGTGCAGGTATAAAAAAAAAAAGAATCTTTGGGAGAAAATTATTTTTGATTTTTTTTTTATGTTAAAGTCATTTAGATGATTCAGACTGAGGTCATCAGAACTTCATTTTTTACTTCCTTCCAGTCCCCAACCCCACGACTAGCTCGGTTTAATCACCTTCTGGTCTGAATCTTCAAAGTGCCGACTTTAGTCGTCATTCATCGTGAAGATTATGTGCCAGAGCTTTAGGAGAATTTAGATGAGGAGAGAAAATCTGATCAAATCTGCACTCCTGCTATACCTGCAAATTCAGGACTTTCACTTCTGACACTTCAACTGAACGTAAAGAGTATGCTGCGTTCAAGGACTGTGATCAGCTCTTTTCCTGTGGAAGAACATTTCTGCTGTTGGTTTTGTGTGAAGATGCTGCTCTGTTGCAGAAGGAGAAACCAGCATCATTTTTTAAAAAGTAAAATCAGCACAAATCCTCAAATGAAGCCTGGATTGTCTTTAGAAACAGGTTCTCAGTCACAAAGAAGCATTTTTAAAACATGACTTTTGATGTTTGACTCCTCATGCAAAGCATGATATTATATTCAGATGGTTTGTTTTGCATTGTGACTTCTGTTTAAGCTTAGAATTTTAATGAAAAGAAACACTTCCTGTATCCTATCAAAGTAAAATACATTGTGGAAAACATTTAGAGAAAAAAAAGTCACAGAAAAATGACTTTTCCCATAAGTCCTCTGTTTGGACACGTTTCCCACGACTGCTCCATCAGGACGAGGCCACACGAGTCTTCACACTGAAGCAGATCACACAACCAAAGACGTGTTCTGTCAAAGTGCACTTTCTTTCAGGTGTGAATGACCTTCAGCAGGAGGAGGTCTGCAGCACAAACCAGAAACCTGATGCTACAGAGCAGCAGATCCAGGAGAAATCCATCACCTGAATTCTCCTCCACATCCAGAGGAGATCCACCTTCTCAGCCGGCATCAGGTTCACCGACAGCTCAGGTCAGTCAGACCGAACTAAATCAGAAAAGAATGTCGTTTCTGCAGTATCTGTCCTGCAGAACCTGGATGTTTTGGTTGATTATTATTTTCTGCAAACATTCATTTAAGGTCTAAAGCTTTGATTTCAAGCTTCCGCCTGACCGACCACATTCCTCAGCTGATGCAGAACCCAAACACTGAGCTGTTTTCTCAGCAGCAACCAGAAGAACTGGTTTGTCTGACATTTAATCTCCTCAAACAAAACATGAGCTTCTCCCTCCTCATCCTCCTGATGAAGCCCCCAGAGTCAGGCTTTTGTCTCCGCTGGACAAAAGCTTTCAGGCAGAGAACACAGTTCTGCCTGTTTCCTCCTCAGAGACACACGGTTGAAGATGGTGAAAAAAAGACAACAGTGAAAACATGAAGGAGGTGTCGGGTTCATCCCCAAGGACCCGGCAGAAACGAGAAGGTGGAGGAGCCTCTCTGCATTGTCCATTGTTCCAGAACACCGAGCTGCTGCTTGATCTTCTCTAAAGATGCGCAGACAGAGGAGCTAGAGGCCCTTTCATTCTCTGAAACTTCAGCAAACTGAAAACTGCACTTCCTGTGAGAACGCTTCAGCTGTTCTCTGAAGCCATGCCTCCATGCCATCTTTCCAGCATGTTCTATGCCTGCTGCAGCTCCTCCGTCTCCTGAACGCCTCACGTTTGCATGCTGGTATTAAATCGATTATACCAGTATGTGACGCCCAAAGACTGTACATGACAGCCGGACTGAGTGAGTGTCACCCCACCCCACCTCCACCCATAGGTTTACTTCCACCTCCAATCAAATAAAGTCGAGTCAGTCACCATTATATAATGATTTGGAGGCCTCCATATTGGAGCCAGACGTCATCAGTAAGCAAGAATTGGTCCGAGTCGGTTTAGTCAACGTTTCTATGGCAACCCCTCTGACCAATCAGGAGGGAGCTTGTTGGAAGGCCACACCCCTACCACTTGAGCAGGCTCCACCTACTTTTGTTGAGGCATCTGATTGGTCAGTTTGTAACTTGAATGACAAACTACGGAAAAAAATATAATGAAAAAAAAACTAGGATTATCAAGATGATGTTAAAAAAATGTACCGGAGCGAGAATGGTTATTCAGACCAAAAGAATGACTGGGTAACAGCTGTTTGTTTCTCTATAGAAGTCTGTGGGGTTTTGGCTGCTTGGAACCAGCCGGTACTTCCTGTGAAACACTGGGGGGGGGGGTTCAGTCCAGTTCTCCTATACAGTCAATGGTTCTGCCTTAAAATGATCTTGACCTTAAACCGGAGCCTTAGATGAAGCTGAATCTCAAATCTTTTTCTTTACTTCTGAACACAAACGAGTTTGGGAACAGGTCAGAACTTCTCAGCATGGATCAGCTGATCAGAGGCACATCTGATAGAAGTTATAGTTTCAGGAAAATGAAACCTGAACGCCCTGAAACTGCGAGAGCCATCTCTGAGGTGTTTCTGTGAAATCTGAGCTCCAGCGCTTTGTTCATCCAACACGCTTCCAGTCAAAGAACAACAAAACCTCCCAACCCACTGATGGAGCTTTTAGTTCAGAACCAACATCTTTGTTTGGTCTGGAAGTGGAGCCACGAGGCTGAGAGTTCCAGTCCAGATTCTCCAGAGGACTTAAAAACTTTGTGAAGCTCAAAAGGAGCAACATCATCTGGAATGAGACAACAGATCATCTCAGGAAACGGACCTGGAGACTGGAAGTGACTCCTTCCCAGCCCAGAAAGGTCGCTCCACTCGCTCCGTTTCCCCGAGAACTCTCAGGTTGTGGAACCAGAAGCTCCAAAGGCTGAGACCGGCTCTTGGGACAAAACTCAAGTGTGTAAAGTTTGACTTCAGTCAAACTCCAGAGTCTTTGTGGTCCCGTATGAACATCTGTGGACTCACCTGACCGATTTCTCAGAACCAATGAGCTTCCTTTGAAAAGACCTCCTGCACCCACAGTTCAACAGACATGTTTTTTCCAGACCTGCATCCGTGTTTTCTGCTGAGTCACTCTTTGACCCGCCTGCTTCACATGAGCTTCAGACAAGCCGGGCGAGAACATGCGGCGCAGCAGGGATTGGCAGCCATAAACCAACTCCTGCTGAGATAACAGATGGAAAAGGGACACCTCCTCCTTCAGCTGCTGGAAGTAGGTAGGCATGGGGGGGTCATAAAGATCAAACCCTGACTCTTAAACACATAAAACTCTGCAGCAGCTCTGCATTTGTCTGTAACTGCTATATTCTCCTCATTCATCCAGATCTGTCTCCGTGTTTGAGATAAACCCCCTGAGGGGACGAAGCATCAGGACAAGTTATTGATCAAAGCTTTGACTTTGCAGCAGCCGATCTGTGAATCCAGAAGACTCTCTCAGTCATATCTCCCAGCCGCCTTTGTGTCAGCTCCAAGGCAGAACACCGGAGTTCTGCCGCTCCAGTAGATCTCTTCTCCTCGGCCTGCCTGAGTAGGCGGGCTTTAGGTTTGCTGACCGTTATGGGTCACAGCTGACCTGTGAGTCTTCTGATGACAGGTTTCCAAAAAGACCTCCTGAAAACTCAGCTTCAGTCAGGAACACGCAGCCTGAGGCTGAAGCTGCGTCTGCGCATCAGTGCTGCTGCTTCTGCTGATGCGGGCCGTTTTCAGATCTTCATCAGTCTGTGCAGCCTCAGAGACAAACAGACTCTGACAGGAAAACACAAACGTCTGCAGCTCAGGACTGGAGGCTCAATGTTTCTGCTTGGTTTCACAAATTAAACGTAAGCTCAAAGTTTTGTGCAGAAAATACTGTAAACGTTTTGATAACAAAAACTTAAATCCAGATTGACAGAATTCAAGAAAACATTTCCTTCAACCAAAACAGTGATGAAGATGACGACACCTTCAGCACTTCAGAACAAAAGAGACCGGAGGGTGAATTTCTGTCCACACCCAACTCCATCAGACGGAAAAACCAAACCTGAAGGAGATCCTCTGAATCCTGACAGGAAGTGACCTCATTACAAAGAGAATCTGACCGTATATGCAGAAAAACAGGGGTTTCAAACTGAATCCAGAGGAAAAAAGTCAGACTGATTCCTCACACTTTCCACCTCATGACGCCGTTCAGGCCTCCGGATGCTTCTGAGAACTTAAGCCAGCGGCTGAGTTGCTTCTGACAGCAGATGCATGCATGAAGAAAATAAAAGAAAGCAGTTTCTCATCAAAATCCACAGATTCATGTTTGATTATTGACTCAAAACCATCACTTTGTTTTTACCATGGAGTCTCTGGAAAACTGAAAATCCAGATGAAGACTTCAAACTCAGGTTTGTTTTTCCACACAGTCTAAACAGAGATGTTTGCAGGAGCAAAGGTGAGGCGCTTCCTTCTGATTCCTGCAAACAGTAGGATCAATTCCCACTTTGCTCAGGGGTCTAAAGGCAGGGCGGCAGCGGGTTTTTGGATCCTTTTGGATCCCTGTGTCCTCCTGTCACAGGTGGAGGAGGATTCCTGATGGAAACCAGCCGGGGAGCCGAAGAACCCTCACCTGAAAGCTGTTCTGTTCCGGCTTTGAGGCAGAAAGCTTCAGAGAGAAACTGGAAACTTTTCGTTTCAGATCATCAGCAGAACCTCTGGAGCGCTGAAGGTCACCAAAGTTCAAAGACCTGTACGTCACTTCTGACTGAAGGATGAAGGGAGAAATTCTGAGACTGAATCTAAGTACGTTTTTAAAAACTCATAAAACAATAGTTCTTCATTTTGTGTTAAACAATGAAAGATTTCTTCATGTGAGCTGATGAGGAAGCAGCAAACTCCAGAAGGAACTGAAGATCCAGGAGGATCCTGAACGCATCAGGCCTCGAAATGAGTTTGAATGCTCCTCTGCAGAGGCGCCTGCTATGCGTCACCGTCACCATGGTAACGGCGGGCGTGCATTACCTTCTTTTCATTTTCACAGCAAACAACACGACAACGTGCACGCGTGTCCCGAGAGCACGCGCGTGCACACCTAATCACCACCTGTCTGGCTCACACGCGCGCACCACTGCAAATCCCCGCGTTCTGATCGGCTTCGCGGGAAACATCTGTCCAGTTTGGTGAACGCAGCGCGCGGAGTTTCAGGGAAAACAAAGTTCGCTGAGAGACGGGATGCCGTTTCCGGATCTGAAAGAGGAAAAGCTCACCTGCAGGTGGACTCAGGTGACTTTCACGGACTTCCGCTCGGTCCGGAAAAAAACCAGCCGAAGCTCCAGAATCCCAGAGAGGATTCCGGCCAAGTTTTCAGCTTCCGTCAAGAAGAAATCATCTCTGAGCGGCGGGAGCAGCTCTGTGGGAAACCTGAAACTACCTGCTGCAGGTAGTTTACAAGCCACGCCCTCTTCTCTCTCTAGCACACCTGCAGAGGCTCACCTGCATCACGTTCTCTTCACGTTCGCGTCCGGCTCCACCTGCTGCTGAAGCAAACCCAAAGGTTTGCAGGTTCCAGCTCATGTCGTGGCGTCGTGGCGTGGTTTCAGTTCGGTTCCAGTTCTGTCCGGTTAAATGACTCTACACGTCATCGTGGTACCAACGTTTGAGCCTTTAAACCTTTTGAGGGTTTTCTGTCTTTATTCTGGTTCTTTGTAGTGATCTCCACTAATGACCACAGCGCTCTGACCTCCTATGGGGTGAGATAGTATCTTTCATAACCAATGTGTGCATAAACACAACATGCACAACTTGTGTTTAACATGTCTGTTGTGAATACCATTAGTCTTTGTTTTGAACGCCTCTCTCTGATCTTGAATCGGACATTTCCCCGATAACGGAAACATCCAAAGTGCGCATGCGTGCTGAGACTCATTGATTAAACTGGAATTACATTTTTAAATGTTAAGGATCCCAGAGCGGGGACGTGATCTTGTTACCTTACCTCTGTTGAATAAAAAAAAACAGATAAAACAACGGACCAGTGGATTGTTTCAGACCTGGAATTGGTGGGAAAAAGAGCAACAGGAATCCTGTTTTTTAGGTGTAGAAAAGTTTCTGTTCATCAAAGAGAAGACAATAAGAGAATGATGAATGATGCACATGCTGCTGAATCGATAATAAACCTGTTCTGACAGTAATCTAACAGGAGAAAAGACAAAGAAAAAAACCAAACATGTCAAACGTAAAACCAAACAGATTCATATGAATTCATCATTTGTGTCTGATTTTGTCTTTACGCTTCGTTTCCACACATATCTCTCCAGAGTTTTTATGAAGCTTTCTCTGTGGTTCCATCACAGAAACGGCCTCCTGCTGTTCCGGACAAATGATTTTCCATCCCGACTCACCTGTGGGAATGATCTGACTGGTGTTTGTTTGTCTTTCACATTCCAGTTCATTCTGTTTGAGCACTCGGGCCGACCCATTCAGACCCGATCCTGGGAGCTGTGTGCTGCTGAAACTGCTGTTTCTGTGAGCCTTTTCATGAGAAGTATGCATCCTTTGTTGCACACAGACATGAAGGCACACGCTGAGGATGCTGATGGAAACCAAAGACATTCCTACAACCAAACTCCTGGAGTCCCAGACGTTCAGCAGATCTTTAGTTCTCCTCCTTGTCCAACATCAAAGTCCGTTTGCTCCTGCGACAGGTTTCACGATTCCCACATTTTTCCATTTCCGCCTCATTTTCCTGCACTTGTGGTTCTATAAAGGGCAGTTTTTTGGATAAAGCCCAAAGTTAAAAGGTGAGAATCGTGGAGCAGATTTGGTTCAGGAGCTTCACCTCCTGTTTGATGGAGATGAAAGAAACTTAATCGGGGTTGACAGCAGAGATGGTCGCTCTTGTCCTAAAGTCATTTGGCCGTAAACTCTCAGAGCAGGAAGTTAACTTTCATCTTCAAGTTACTTTTTTGCTGTTTCTGATAATCTATTAAAATCACACATTTAAAGCAGCACATAACTTTAGATATTGCTGTTCTGGCTCTAAAAATGAACAGAAATGGGTTTGTTTTCAGTGGTTTGGAGGCGGAGCCTAGGTAAACCAGGTGAGCTGTGTGTTGGAGCCTCTTGAACCCGGACACGTGCCTTTTCATGGCTGGGTTGAGCTTTCTGGAGATCAGCCGCCATGCTTGTGGCGAGACTCCACTGAGGCAAACTGGGTGGGTGGATCTAAACTGCACTCTTTTGTTATTTTGAATAGAGTGACGTGTGTCAAGAGGTCACTGAAACAAATCAAACTCAGAGCCGTGGAAACGCTGTCATATTTACCATCAGGGATCAAAAACATGGGATTTCCTTCAGAAAATATGACCGGATCTGAAAAAGGGTCCTCTCCAAACATTTGGAGAAATGAAAGCCGTTTAAAACGGCTGTCAGGAGTGCAGCACACAGGGGTGTAGCACCGAGAGAGACTGAAGGTTGTGGTGAACCACACACGGCGACGTGCTTGCTGGCGCCTCTGCAGAGCTCTCCAACACATATTAACACAAGCTACTTGCTCAGTATCATCCAGGATTTCCATGATGTGGTCAGCGATTGAAGTTCTTCGTGGTTGCCCCACGCCCGGGGCTTCAAGGAGTAAATTTGATGGGCATCAAAAGAGAGGCAGCAGGCGGGAATTTGACGCCTTGGCTGCGTTTGGTGTGAATGCACCATTACTCTGTTTGTACATCACAGAGGCTGTGCATTTTAGCAAACCTACAAGTGGAAAGTTTAAGCACAAAAGTAAGCACTTTATTTTGAAAATCAAGTTTCTCAGTTTCCAAAGACTTCCTGTTGTCTCGATTCAATTTATGTAAGTTTATGTAATAAAACTACATATTTGGTGCCACAGCATTGCAAACTGAAGGCAGTTCCTGCAGTGAGACCAGCTCTGCATGGTTGCTATGGCAACAAAATAAGACCAGCAGAAGAACTGAGTTTTGAAGGAACAGAGACGTTACACCAATCCTGATGAGTCTGCTCTGAATGCGTTTCAAAGTCTTGTCAGCAGGTGGCAGTGTGGCCTCACTGGTCTGAATGGAAGAAGAAAAACACAGAAACAAAGAAGACTTTAGAGCTGAAAGGTTTTTTTTCCCTGATGGTTTGTTTTTACGGCACAATTTAATTTCCATCGTCGTCCGACGTAAACTTTCACTTCCACCGTTAAGCTGCAATGACACCAACTGTGAGTGGAGACAGCGCGCTTCACCCTGTAACCACAAGGTTTCATGGAAGCAGTCCAGTCAACGGAAAATGTCTTCACAACCAAAGCACTCATCACACACTGCAGCTCCAACCCTTACATTCACCTGAGCAGGTGAAAATCCACCAGGTGTGAATTCCTTTGAACTTTATCAAAACCGGGGGCTCGGCCTTCGGACTGACGTCATCGCCAATCGTGGGCGTGTCACTGACAGAAGTGATTGTCCTGCAAATTTGCCCTTTTTTTGGGAAGTAAGGGCTTTGATGGCGCCATCAAAACTCAAACAACCTGAGAGCAGAAAAACTGGCTTTAAGTGAGGCTGAATCAAACCAGCAGGTGATGGTCAACATCAGAATGTCTCCGTCTCTCTGGAGGGTTCCAAAACAAGAAGAGAAAGTTTGAGAACTCGTCCTGATCAGACCCCGCAGCCCTGAAAGGCTGTTTCAGTTTGAGATTCTTTGTTCAGTTTGAACTGGAGCAGAGGGAACACACACACACACACACACACACACACACACACACACACACACACACTCTGACCTCCTCACCTTTCCGCCTCGATGCTCACTGGTCTTTTGTTTGGTGAACACAGCAATGACACGGCCATTGTCAGCCTGTCGACCAATCAGCACCTCTATTATGACACAAATCGGCCAATCAGAGCGTGGTGTGTATGCTCAAACGCACCAACCAGCTGAAAGAACCAACCGCTCCCACTGGGGAAGTTTGAACTGGAGCTTACTGGACTCTTTCTTTTGTTGCAGCTCCACATGAGCCGCACCGCAGGACTCTGGACGCACGTCCTGACCTTTACTGTTACATCCCATCCAACCTTTGAAATGGCAGCGAGTGGGAGCGCTCGCCACGCTGATCTGACGCACCGACAGGACGCAGACACAGAAAGGGTCGAACGTCCGGCTTTGCTGTCCCTGTTGTTTACAGCTGACATTTTCACCACGCAGTTGGTCTGCACACGCTTGAAGACGAGCTGCTGTCCTTCAAAGGTCTGGACACGCATCTGGAAGACACGTCAGGATGAAAAAACACTGATGTTCACAGTTTAGCATTCGAACCTGCAGTAAACGGAGAGTAACACTGCATCATCGTGAAACACAAGAACAAAGCTTCAGCAGAAAACTGCAGCTCCTGGGGAGAACCCCACCCCCCAAAAAAGATGACATCACAGCGGGAGAAGCGCTCAGATTTATTGGGGCTTATACAAAGATTTCATGTTCAAAACAACCCACAAGCATCGAGGAAATCAAAAGAAAGTTTTGAAACTGTTAAGGGATGGCCGCAGGACCTAAGCTTGGCGGCCACTTTTCCCATAGTATGAGAAAAGAGAACTTTTGTTCAAGCGATCTTCACACACACCTCACCAGGTCCAGTCTACAACCACAACCAAAGCTTTGATGACCTTTGACCTTGGGAAGAGGCCGCCATCTTGAATTCCCCCTCCAAAAGAAAACTGTATTACCTTCTAGATGTTTATAACCTCTGAGGAATTTCAATCTATCCCCTCCTAACTCTTCCAGCATCATTGAAAAGCTTCTTGAGAAAGAATGCTGGAATTAGAAATGACAGCTTTTGAGTGGCATTAGCATGGCGTGCTCTCAAAAGTGGCGTTCCTCTATTGCTAGCACATTTTAAAAAATGAATTCTTGACTCAGACTGAACAAAAAAATAGAACATATGATCTGAACATATGAGGAATGTGGGCGTGGTCGACCAAAAACCTCTGTTGACAAAGAAATTCAAAGGTTTACTTTAACAGATTCTTCTAAAAATGACATTAACCTGTTCGTCTCCCCCAAGTGACCAGAACGTAAAATGGTTGCTATGGAGATAACACCAACAGAAAAGCCACCGTGTTGTTTTCATGAATAAGTGCTGGTTGCAGCTTTACTTTCAGGTTGATGTTGAGCTTTCCCCTCACAGAAGTGATCACAGATCATAGTTTAAAGGTCAAATGAGGTAAGGTTTGTCAGCTGGGACAAATATTGATTGGTCATCAGATCAGTCTTCTGCAGGATCAAAGCAATGAACAAACACGGATTCAAAGAGGATTAGATCCTAATCTTATGTAAATTCCCAGAGAGGTGTGCGAGCATCGATGGAGGAGAAGCACAAACAGAAATGTGAAAACATGAAACTTTAAAGAAATCTCCGTTCTGTGTTACGGTAACCTGATGATCGAATTCACCAATGAAAGGAAAAGCTGTGCTCCAAGGAAATGTTTGCAATCGTTTGTTTTTGTGAAGCCCTGAAGTCTGTTCTTCAGTCAGAGCTGGACTTCCGTGTTTAAGTTGGTTATTTTGTCAGCTGGTCTTTTTCTAAGAGTCTGAGCTCCTTCAGCTCATTTCTGTCTTCAGTTCCGTTCCTCTGCAGCTTCTCTTAAAACATTCAGATCGATGTCACACAGAGATTCATGGACACGTTTCTATTCTATGGAAGTTCTCTTCTATGAAGTAATTCTTGCATTTGAAGCTGTTTTCGGTTCTGCATGTCTCTGCGAGGTCCGTCTGGACCCACATCTGCTGTGTTTAGCTGAAACGTTTTGATGGATGTTTCAGCAGAGTTGGATCTTTAAAAGAACCTGAAAATTAGACCAGATGAACACCCGAGAAGAAAGTGCTGCAGATCTGAATGAAATCAGCTGAAAGGAGGTAGCAGAGACCTCAGGTGTGGTCTTCACCCTTGGATGCTGGTCTGACAGGTGTCAAATGACTGTCTGGAGAGGCTCTGGGAGATGAAGAACAGAGCTCTCTTGGTTGTTTTCCTTTTTAAGCAGTGATGCTGGAGCTGACAGAAAACAAGCAAGCACATTCTGAAGGAGCTGAAGATGTCTCAAGGATGAAGAAGATGAGGGAGGAGTCAGGGAGGTTACATAACCTTTTCAGCTGTGTGTCTGCACCGCCTCCTGCTGGCCACAACTTCAGACTGCAGCTGGATGATTCACTGAAGCGGTTATGTAAGGAAGTCTAGACAGTCAGTCTGCAGGATGGGCACCAGAGGAGGCTGAAAACCTCCAGTCCAGACACTCACATCCTCCTGTGGTCTCCATCTCTGCTGCTCTTCTGCAGCATCTTCATCCTCCTCTTCTTCAAATGCATTGAACATCATTAGGCACATCCTAGAACAGATCAAAGGTTTCTGAAAAAACAAAAAAGAAGAAGAAAACCTACGAATCTTTTACAGACAAAGACCATTTGCAGATGAATCTTTTAGATGAGTTCTTGTTGCTTACAAAATCTCTGTTTCATTCATGTATAAGTAGGATTTAAATAAAACGTCAACATTTATGAACGAGCACAAAGAGGGAGGCAGCAGCAGAGAGAGGAAACTTCAGCTGCTTTCAGGGTTTCATTTATCAACATTTTTCCAAACTGTTTGTGGTCCAGACGGAGGTCAAATACAAACATATTCAGCAATTATGAAGCGCAGTGAGAAGTTTGGAAAAAGTCCTCATGGAAGCTCAAACAAGACTCCTCAAATTTCATCCATCCTGTTTCTTAACCCACTCTTTCCCTTTATCCCTTACTCTGACTTTTAATCCTTGTAACCTTTTGGTTTTGTTGCTTGTGGACTTTATTGTGTGGCGTTTTTTGGGGTCATGAGGCTAATCTGGCCACTGTCAGGCGAAGGTGGGACACCCCCTTGGAGTGGTTGCCAGCTTGTTGCACGGCCACGCAATCACACGTGCACGGGGGGAACTTGGGATCATGCTTCATGGGTTCCTGATGGGGGGAAGTCCCAGAAAAGTCACGCACACACGTGGAAAAGATACAATCTCCACAAAGAAAGGTCATGGCAGGGATTCGAACCTCCTCAAATTTCATGATAAAAGAGATTTTTGAAGAATATTCGTCTGAAAAAAATGACTCAAGTTCATAGAAAACTGAACCTGAGCACTCCCAAAAACACGACTTCTGCATCTGATTCTCCACAAGTGACAAGTATAGAGGCCTTTGGAGAAGTGGAATGCCATGAAGCTCTGTGAACCACTGTGAAGCTCAGAGAGCTTCTTTTCATGCAGCTGATAAGCAGTTAGAATACCATTCGCACAAAACTGTTTATCTCTGGTCCCAAACTAAAACCAAATCTTTACAAACAGAAAGAAACAAAAGGGTGTTTGGCTAAATGGAGAATGAAGTTTGGACATCCACTGGACTTGTGAGGAACATGGAACCCCTCATGTCTCCTGCATGTCATTTAAACTTTTTTTTTTTTTTTTTTTTTTTTTTTTTAACTTGTCCTGTCCAACAGCTGAGCAAACAGATATGAGCTGAGAGCCTCTTGTATTAGACAGATTTTACTCTTACAATCGGGGGTTATAAATCATAGCGAACACAAAATGTATGTTGGTATAAGCCCCTTTTGTAATTTAAACCAAACTTTATTAATATTGATTTTTTTTTTATTTGTGTCTTTTTTGTTGGACCAGACGGAAAAGGAAAGGGGGAAAAGGAGAGAGTTGGGGGGTGGAGGGGGGGAAAGAGAGATGGTGCATTATAGCAGTTAGAGAATGGCTACAGGGAAGGGAAGGTAGAGTTGTTAATCTACAGGCAACAAAATGCTGGAGCTTATACCCATTGCAATAGTGAATGTTGGTCTAAAATGGGCGGGGCCTGTCCACACACTCAGCTGTTACATACCTGCGGGCTCCAAGAGTGTTCACAAACTTGTCCACATCCAGTTCACACACACACTTGTGCATACCAACCAACACATGTAAAGCATTACATTCTGTCACGCACACTATTTGAAGGTGTAAAGGTGAGCCGACGCCTGTGCTCAGGTGAATGTTATGTTAAGCTGAAGTGGATGAAGGAATGCACAAAAAAGGAGGGAGAACCCCCAGCCATCCCCACACCAAGACACCCGCGCCGACCAAGGCCCGCCCCCGCACCCATACTGTGGGGTCAATGGAGGAGATCCACCCGCCAGGCAGCCCGGCCAAGCACCCAGACCAGGGCCCGCAGGACAGCCACACGGGCCCCCAACACCTGAGCGCAGTGAGGTACGGAAGCGCAGAGCGCAAGGCCCAGCCCAGTCAGGAGAGCAGCCCTCCCACTGCGCCAGGTGGCCCAGCGCGGGGCCCCACCCCCGAGAGCCCCACCACCCCAGACAAGCCACCCACCACCACCCAGGAGTTCTGGGCATCCCCCCACCCCAGCCCCGGGTACGAGCCCGGGCCCCCCACGGGAGACCCGCTCCAAAGCTCCAGGCAGCTGCGGAGATCCAGAAGAGAGCACGATGGGGGTCAGCTACCCCCATCTAGAAAAGGGATGACCAAGAGCAGTGGGGGTCCCCGAAGGTGTACATTGCCTGACCAGGCTCTCCTAATGTTGTGACCCAGAAGGGGCTCGGCACCCGAGGGTAAGGGTCAGAACCCGCACCACAAGGACACAGACACCCTCCAGGCTCAGATGGAATATGATCCCCCGCTCATGGACTTGCCAGAGGACAAAGGGATCCCTCTCCCTGCGTGGGGAGGGGGCCGCCGGGCCCAGGAGGCCGACCCCCAGGAGACAAGGCCACCGCCGCTGAAGGCCCTGTTCCCTCCACCAGGGATGGGGTAGGGGACAGAAGATCAGTAGTCCCACCTTCCTTGTGTAATGTATTTGTGTGTGTGTTGAGGTGTGTTTCTTGTGGTTGATGGGTGTGTGTAATAAAGGGTGCAGTTAAAATTGGCAAGCAGGGCACTGAGGACATCTCCTGATTGCTTTCAGGGATGTCCAATCGCCCTCTCACCAAGAAGCCCTAAATGTCTACGGTGCAGTTAAAATTGGAGGGTAGAGCACTGAGAGGACATCTCCTGCTTGCTGGCAGTGATGTCCTAGCACCCCCCACCAAGGATCCTACGTGTCTAAGGTGCATTTAAAACCAGGAGAAGGGGGCGAAACTGTGCGGAGACCATGGGAGGGGTGGACCACTGCCAAGTGGCTCGGCCCCTCGAGGTATTCCGCAAGCACGCCCCTCCTTCCAACCTAATAAGTGGTCGTATGAGGAAGGAGGGAAGGTCGGGGACAGCTACCAAACTGACCCCCGATGATGAAACAACCGTCCCCCCGCCCCCCCCCAGCATTGGGCCCAAGTCTCCCCAGGGCAGAGGCCCCACCGCCCGAAAGCCAATCCCCC